>JABTTQ020001609.1:0-404207 GCA_016081115.2 Rehmannia glutinosa
GGTTACGCATTGCTTCGATTCGGCATGAATGCCGCAAACGAGTTTTCGAGCTTGGCATGATAATCACCTTGGTGGAAAAATGGCTTGTTTGCCCTAGCATTCTTTCTTTGCTAGCTGGAAATGTGGAAACCCAAAGATGAGCTTTAGAAACCAGGACTAATTTTGCTGCCTCTGGGCTTGAAATCATCACACAAGGGCATCCCAATATGTGAGTCTTGAAAATAGAACCATACCTATAAATAAATAAACATTATTATTAGGAAATTTTATTTAAAAAAAAAAAAAAAAACATGGGATGGGGTTTTGAGCTTACTTCTTGACTTTGGAGGCAAAGAAGGTGTTAAGGTTTTGTGAGTAGAGTTGGAAAGTTTCACCAATATAGGCCAGCCCATGGTGCCCAGGGGTAATGGTAATTTCACATGTCCAAGGACAAGAGCTTGAGGATGGAATTGAGGATTTCAAGAATGAGAAATTAAGGTTGCAAGATAGAAACACAAGGAGAGATGAAATCCATGATTGTTGTTGTGTAATGATAAGTGATTGTAGTAGCTTTTCTTGTGAAAAGGGACCAAGTATGAGAATTGATGATTTATTGTTTTTGGTTTTGGTGAGGAGATGAAATGAAGGTAAAGGGGTATATATAGGTGCAACAAAAAAAGAAAAAGATGGGCCTTTTTTTTCAATTACAGCTTGAATACACACATGGAATCTCACTCCAGCTCATGTTTTTGTGAGGAAAGAAAGGAGGTTTTTGTGTATGTATATGTTGTATGTATATGATGGGAGGGTAGGGGGTGGGGATGCGTGTCAGTTGAGGTGAGACAAGAAAGAGGGCGTGTGGGGGAGTATGGACTAATGGTATATGTTGACCATGACTGGTCTAGTTGAGGTATCAAAAGACTCTACATGAGGTGCTGGAATACCACATTTTAGCTAAACACAAAAATAATAAATAAATAAATATTCTCAAAAAAATAATAAATAAATAAATAAATAAAGTTGGAAAAGGCAAAAAGAGGGGGATGA
Source organism: Rehmannia glutinosa (assembly GCA_016081115.2). Classification (NCBI taxonomy): domain Eukaryota; kingdom Viridiplantae; phylum Streptophyta; class Magnoliopsida; order Lamiales; family Orobanchaceae; genus Rehmannia; species Rehmannia glutinosa. The sequence goes on from JABTTQ020001609.1 coordinate 1,027, forward strand.
ATTTCGCCCTCCGTACCATCACTTAGAGCTTTGTTTGGGGGCATGTAAATTATATATTTCCCACTTGCATATATTTTGAGAGAGCAAGAGCATGGAGGAATAAGGTGGCTAAGTTCTTTTTTATTTATTTATACTAGGTGGCTAAGTTCTTAGGAGTAGAGGTGTCAAAATAGTTTCGGCCCTACCGATGACAAGGTGTTTTCGAACATAGCCGAAAGAAAATCAAAAGTCGATCGACTAGGCGGTCGAGAATTTTCTTGTATTTTTAAAGATCAAACAAGGACTTCAAAAGTGTCAACCCGAAGAAGTTTTGATCTATCCAACCCGGCCAATTTTCCCCTACGGCCTAGTAAACTTGATGCTGTTTGCCCGGCCTAGCTATTTGAAATAGGGATGGCAATTTCCTCCCAAACTAGAGCGGAGGATTCGATCTCGACCCACAACGGAGGAGGGTATGGAGGGAGTTTTGTACCCCGATTAAATAAATGGGCACGGGTATGGGTATTTTTTATGGGTATGGAGGTGGCCCAGGTACATCCTACCCATACCCTACCCGATACGATTAAAAATAATAATATATATATATAATATATCTACATATATATTTATTTATAATATTTTATATATTTTTTTTTATTTATACAACTCTATTTATTTATATTTAAAGAAAAGGATTTTTCCCCCAAATCTCAACTAAAATCTACAAACCCACTAACACTTTTGTTTAATCCTTTTTTAATATTTTGCTATATTTTATAATATTTAGTTCGCTAATTCTTATTTGTATTCTTTTTCCTTATTGTTTCTTTAAGAATTTAGCTAAATATAATATCTTTATTTAAATAACTCAAATTTCTCTTTAAAAATAGAAATAAACTTAAATTTGAAAATAATCTGATTGTAAGTGGTAAGAGGGTATGGGTAGGGTATGAATACCCGATCATCCGATGGGTATGGGGATGGGTATGAAAGCATGTATCCGATGGGTATGGGTATGAGTATAATAAATGGGTATGGGGATTTTATGACATAATCCTACCCGAATCCTACCCATTGTCATCCTAATTTGAAAGCTCTAGTTAGTAACATTATTTATAAAAAAAAAACTCTATTTGATTAGCCTACAAAAATTGTGTGGAGTGGGTTAGCCAGTCAAAAATTAAATTGACTTGCCTTTTTTATTTTTTATTTCTTTAGTTTCTTTTATGTTTCTTAGATACTTAATAGTTTATAACATGATAGTTTGTTATAAATACGTGATTATTTGAATTTTAAGATCTTTAAAACGTATTGCAAAATAGTTTGTCTTATATTATAATTCATATTATATAATAGAAACTATAATTATTTGTTATTAGACAGGTTGAATGGGTTGGCCGGGTTGAATCGTGAGACGGTTGCAAGACTGACTTATTCACTGATCTGGATTTTTTAAAACTTTGCTTAGTCTTGTTGAGTGTTTTGATAGTTAAACTTGACCAGCTTTTGCTTTACAGACAATCAATACAATGTGATAAAAAAATTATGCATATCCAGAAAATTGTTTATAAATTGTTCAACATCTATACTTCATTCAAAATTGGAAAAATATATAACTTTCGGACACAAGAACATTGTATATTACTATGTAAATTAATATTCAACTACGCAACCGTATGCGCATACCTAGTTAGTAATACACGTGTATACGTGTGATTGTAAATTTTGTACTCCCTCCGTCCCAATCATATATAGTCAATTGGACTTTTCACATTAAGAAAATGTATTCGAAATTACAAATGTGTAAAAAAATTAGTACTTGATTTGACTCATTTAATGAATAGTGTGAATTACAAAACGATATTAAATAAGGTTATATTAGTAAAAGAATGGAAAAGATCTTATTAAATAGGGAAGGTAGACTATATATTTTGGACATCCCAAAAAAGACATCTTTTGAACTATATAATTGGGATTTGGGACGGAGAGAGTATGAAATTTCTTTTCGTATTGTGGGAAAATTAATACGGTTGACATTAGAAATAAACTAAACTTTGACTGGATTAATGATGTATTTGGATTGGTCCCAGATTGAAGTAATTCCCAATTAACATCAAACATATCGATGTTTGACTTTATCAAATTAAATAAATATTTTTTACGATAATTATTTAAATAATGTTGTGGTATTAAACGAAATCGGCGAAAAATGTCAAACTGACCAAGCGAGATACAGGTTGAAAGAAAATTATCAGGAAAAAATAATGCAAGTATGAATTTCAAATGTCAAAATTATTGAATTCAAACTATTTTATTTGAATCACGTGAAATGGTACACTTATGTACTATCAACGTAACAAAGCCATGATGAAATTCGAAATTGTGTGTAAATAGTAATAAATAAAATTAACAAAGTAATTTCATGAATTATTTATAGATGATTCTAAACTTTGAAATTAATTAAATAAAGGGTATTAAATAAAAATATTTCTCCATTTACACTCATCTCGTAAATAATCATCTTGACAATATAACTCTTTTTCATTTACTGACTTTTAGATGACGGTACGTTATTGTTTAAACAACATTTTATATTTGACACGTACAATTGTAAATTGTACACCTCAACGTATTAGACATTTTTTTGAGGAACTCAACGTATTAGACATTGAATATTTTGTATTTGCCAAATTTTTATACGACACGTATTAGACATTTTTTTTACCAAAAAAAAATATTTTAACAATCAAATAATTGAAGTTTATTGCATCATACATTACAGCAATTTTCAAAGTATTTGAATTCGTCTCTTGTGCGCCTTTATTTTACGAGTCTTCATATATATATATATATATATATATATACTCAATGCATAGCCAAGAATTATTTCGGGATAGGTCGATACACAAAATTGAGATGAATCAAATAAAAAACTAAAAGAAAAATACATAAATATTAAGCTAAATTTTTTTTAAAAAAAAATCTACCTAGTAAAAAAGAAAATAAGAAGTGGGTGAGGGGGTGGAGCGGATTGGCGACCCCTATGGCTCCCTATCTCCGCCATTTGTATATATCCCACATACTCATACCAAATGGACTAGTAATTTCATCAACATAGTGCATAGCTCAAATATTTTTCACCTAATCGAACTATTTTTCCCCTTTAGAAAAGCGTATTTTTTCTATTTTTTTCTAATAGAGAAAAAAAAATTAGGGTGTTCTAGTGGCCGGGGAGACCCTTGATCCGCCCATGAGTTTATCTGTATGTGATTTTGCAACTCAGTGATATATTAAAGACTAAGCCATATTCAACATTCGAATTGAATTGCCTTTTGAGTTAAAAATTCTTATGGTGGAAAATAGCCTTTTTCTTTAGAATCCAATTTATATATGTATATACATTTCAGTCAAATGATACCATATATAATGCTCATGTCAAATCTTTACAGCTAAGGTACACAAATTATAGGGAACTTTTGTCTCAATATAATATTATTTTTGTACTATAACAATGTGGCAAGAAAGTGTTGATATTTAGAGTTTTTTTAATGGATTTGTCCGTATAAGAATAATCACTGATCTACTAATTGATTTTACACTACCTAATTAAATCGGAATTTATCCGTAATGTAAAGGTGGGTGAAGAATTTTTATAGTTGAAGTATGATTTATAATGGAAAAAAGGAAATATGTTTTCACAAAAATCGGAACATTCACAGTTACTATTAATATGTGTTTAACCAAGATTGATGTCAAGTGTATTAGAGAAGCCACCTATAAATTTTCAAAAATCATGGACCATACCTCAATCCTCATCACTATCAACGGACGTTAAAATCTTAGTATTGTTTGATTTGTAAAAATAATTTAAAAGGAATTTTAATCTTTTCTGTCCTACCTTTGAAGGTATGTGACTGTCATATCTTAGAGAACATATGTACATGGAGCTATCAAATTGGCGGTGAAAAGTGGATTGGGCTGAAATTGGAGACCCTATCAAGAATCATTTTAGTTGTTTTTCATGAATTCATGTGATCTGTGCTCTAAAATTAGCTGCCTTTTCACTATTTGGTCGGCCGATCCATCTCTACTTTCCCATTTGACCAAAGACCGGTCCCACTTGAACTGTTGAACCCAAACACATCCTAAAGGTATTAATCATATAAAAGTTGGAATGATTTCAATTTTAGTGTCCAATTTATGCCCTATTTTCACTTTTAGTACCCCACCTTTAGGTCATATCAATTTTGGTACCCCATGTTTTACTATTTAATCACTTTCGTCATATTTCATCGAACATATATCAATTTTTTGTACCCCGTGTTTAACTTTTTAATCACTTTATGTTACGTATGAAGTGATTAAAAATTAAAACATGAGGTACCAAAATTGATGAATATTTGATGAAATGTGGCGAAAGTAATTAAACAATAAATTAAAACATGGGTATCATAATTGATATGACCAGAAAGTGAGGTATTAAAAGTGAAAATACAGTATAGTTTAGGTATTAAAAGTGAAATTATCTCGTTAAAAATTACTTTTTAAAAGTATTAAGCTCTATAAGAGAAAATAATTATATCTGTTAGTGATAAAGACTTTACAAATTAAAACATCAAAAACTGAAAATCACGTCACATATACTACACTTTTAAAAATAAATAAATTAATTTGATACTGAAAGAAGTTCAAATACAGATCTCCAACAAACTATGCATCCCCAAAAGAGAAGAATTGTTCCGTAAGAGGAAAAGTTATTACACGCACCTCGTATGAAATTAATCATACTATACTTTTTATCTACACAAACAGTGTCATCACCTATCCTAACATTTTGTGAAGTTGTCATAAAACCATTTTTTCTGTTTTTATTAAATCTTAAAATAAATTTATTAATCTTATACTGAAAGAAATTCAAATACATAACAGAAACCATGCGTCACCCAAAAAGGAAGAAATTATCTGTAAAATGCAACAGGGACCGAAGGAGAAAATGTAGCATTGGGGGCGAAATTGAAAATATTTGAAGGAGGGTGGCGAGATTGAAAATATTTAAAGAGACAAATTAAATAATTTTTATATATAAATAGGGATGGGATCCTGCATGGTATTACCTCCTCTGGAAATTAGTCAATACACTAAATCTACACCATCCAAATAGTAAATCAATGGCCAAGATATATTACAATATATACAAACATTTCATAAGTAAGTATACTGTGAGAAGGGATAAAATAGGAATCGAGGAAATTAAATAGTAAACGCTTCCTAAAAATTAGGAACGTGATTTTGTATTGATCACGCCCCCATAATCAAGCGATTCACCTTTTCTTTTCTCTCTTCCCATTCGAACCCGCAATTTATTCAAATATGGCAACAAAATCGTGCAACAATTAATGAAAAGTATACAATTACACTAAACTAACTATACATTAAAACATTACTAAGTATACATAAATAATTAACTAAGTATACAATTACACTAAACTACATGTACATTAAAACTTTACTAAGTATACGAAATATTTAACTAAGTATACAATTACATTGAACTAACTATACATTAAAATAATACTAATTATATAGAAATATTTAACTAAGTATACAATTACATGAATTACTTATATAACTAAGTATACAATTCCATTGAACTAAGTATACAAATCCAGAACTAGGTATACAAATTTACTAAATTACTTATTAAACTACTTATATAACTAAAGAATACGATTCCCTGAACCAATTAAGTATACAAATCCACTAAACTAAATATACAATAAAAACATGACTAAGTATACAAGTCCACCAACTAAGTATACAATAAAACGAATGTTCACAAATGTGACGGAATTAAGTATCAATTTTAAAAAAATGCTTGAAGTTGATGATTTTTCCTCCCTAAAAATCGGAATCGGAAAAGGTAGGATTATGTTTTCCTTAAAAATAGCTAATAACTTTCCAATTAACATAACTAATTAAATATAAAAGTATAATTATACTCCTTATATGCCTAAATTAACTAAAATGATCTACACCATCCAAAATTTTAAATCAAGAGTCCATAAGTGTTCTTATGGACTAACCTAAAATGATTGGCCTCATTTGAATCAATCCCTATATAAATAAATAATATATAGATATATGCATTACATACCATAAAAATTTGAAGGGGCGATGGCTGATCCTAGTTTTTGAGTGGGAGCAACTTGTGTTTACATAAAAAAATTAAAATAATAAAATTAATGTTGCAAATGTAATTTCATTGATTTTAAAAAATAATATATGCAACAACAAGAATATCATACTTCGACTTTAATATTTTGGTCTTATTAAAATAAATTATGTTAAAGATAGATCAATATAAATACCATATAGAAAAAAATACTAATAAGCTAGCTAAAAAACTTAATCTTCTTGCATTTTAAATTCATCTTTTTTTTTTTGGTTTTGCAAAAAAAAAAAAGAATCTTTTTTTGGCAAATATTAATGACACGATGAGGGCTTAAAGGTGGGTAACTCTTTAAATTTCTCATTCTATTTTTTTATTTTTGCAAAAAAATAGTTAGATACCAAAAAAACTAATTAGGTCAAAAAAACTTAGTTAGATAGAAATCCTCCAGAAAGAAATAGTCAGATAGAAAGACCAAAAAATAACTTAATCTTTGTTTTTGTGTTGAATTGAACTAAGGACCTTGAAGTACACAAAAATTGTATAATAGCCACTCACTCAAGTTATTCTTTCATCAATTATTTCAACATTTGTTTTATATATCCAATATATACATATAACATATATAAAAAAAGTTTGGGAATTCTGTGCGGCAGCACTACTTGCGCCGCCCGAGGGTCGCTCTGAATCATTTGTGCACTGTCTTAAATCATTTAATTTTCTTTTTATTTAAAAAGAATTAAAGTAAAGAAATTCATTTGACACTAAAAAAGTTCAAATACATAATGCGTCACCCAGAAAAGGAAGAAATGGTTTGAGATGCCAAGAAAGTTTCAAATTAAAAGTTGACGTATATTTCTGCTTTTAGACATTAAAGCCTTTGCAACAACTTTCAAGAACACGACACTTAGCTGATGCAATATGGGTCCGAGAAAAACAACTTCTACTTTTTTAGCCCTGTGCACAATTAGGAGATTGGGTTTGGGGACTTGCAATTTATACTCTACATTCATTAATTGTACTGATATACATACAATAGGTGAACCTATAACTTGAATTGATACACGTCTGGCGAAAATGATGGGATAGTCAAGTATAGAAAAATCATATAAATTTTAACTAAATTTAAAATATTTTTAAAAATTTACTTACTAAATTTTTTTTAAAAGGGGGGCGAGGGCCCAGGTTGGCCCTCCTAACTACGCGAGTGGATATACACAAAATTATAAGGCTTTTTTCTAAATGTTGAAGTCATATTTCGGTGTGTTCATTTATGAGAATTAATTGCGAGTGACGAATGTGAAGTTTGGGAAGTTTCAGAATTTGTATATATTCGCATCATGTATAACAAGTTAAAAATTAATGTGAAAATAATAGAGGAAATTTATTTATATATTTATTTTCTTTTTCGCTTTAATATATAGATAATTAGTTTTTTTCAATTTATATCATTACATTGAATTTTCAACTAAATAATTCATTCAACATATCTATCATTAATTAAATAAATTATGATGAAACAAAAAGATAACACTTTAATAAGATTAATATTCATGTGACTGGTATTAAAGTTTGTTTCTCGAGTGTATTTTAAGCTGTTAAAAAATTAGAAGTTTCGAATATATTTGGAAAATGCATAGAATCCAAGCTCCGATGATAGAGCAGTAGGAGATTTGTAAGAAAAATAGAAGTTAATGAAAATATGAAAAGTGAAAAAGAAATGTTGCTTACGCAATTTGAGGATTTTTCATCATAAATATAAGTGCTTTTCAAATTTCAACCAACCATGCCAATTAATTTTCAAATATTATAATAGTAATAATCAAAGTCACTATGGTCTATGAGTTACAATTTATTTCGGACAATTAGCTGATATGTTAGCAATTAAAATCAATTATGTATAACTATAGAAAATGGGGAGCAAACACATAAAAACATGATTACGGAAAGCGCTTTGCGCTGCCATCGGAGTGCCAACCTAGTGCCTAGAAATAATTCTATTTTTTATTTTTATTTTATTTTTTTTTTACCGATTTTTAGCCAATTTTTGCGGCCTAGGCCCGATTTTTGGCCGCATAGGTAATCGCATGCCTACCTCCAATTTTTGTGCTACCTAGGCGGGCACTTAGGCCGATTTTCGCCCAAAATGATTTTGGGGCCGACTTTAGCAAAATCGGAGTGGTCAGGGGGGCGCCTAGGCGGCAACATGGGTCGATTTTACAACACTACATAAAAATATCTAGGGAGAAGGATGAAAAATTCAAAAAAAAATCATGTAAACTCTCTAACTATTTTTTTCCCTCTTTTCGCATTGTCGGGTAGGATACGAGGCCTGGGGGGGGTCAGAACGGATCCAGAAAAATTATACAAAGGGGCACAAAATAAGGCAAAAACTTGTATAAGACCATCACACCGTGAAAAAGATAAAATATGTGTAAAATATAATACTTTTAAGACAAAAATAATATTTTGCTGAATATACTTTTTTAGTTGTTCAAACAATATATTAGTTTTCGAACTAAACATATTACTTTTTACATTGAAAAGTATTACTTTTTTGTCCGTCGCACGGTGCAATCGTCTCATTAGAACTTACGCACAAAACAAATACAATATTTATAAATTACATCAAAAATAAAATAATTACACATACAATCTACAGAAAAAAAAAAAGTTACTTGAAGCACACTTTTTTAATTTGTTTTAACATAAATAATAGCTTTTAAAATAAACATTAAAGTACTCAAAAAAATAATATTAAAAAATAAAAATAAAATTGTTATGTGGGCACGTGCCCTCATAAGGAATGTTGTGCATCCGTCTATGGGCGGGGTCCAGTATGGCTTCCTTTGTCTCCGTAAATTGATTAACCTTAACTAAATAGATAAATATATAAGAAATCCCAAATATTTGTCATCTTAAAGAAATCTTTGCACGAGTTTCACAGAAAATTAAGAAAAGTGAAAAATTCCCGCAGGAAACTAAAATATTTCATTGTAAAATGAAATAGAAAATCGATGGTACAAAAAGTAGAGAACTTCCAAACTATCGTATACTATTTTAGGTTGCATTAAATTGAAAACTCAACTTTTTCATAATTTCGGAGGAAACATATAAATATGTGTGTGTGTGTGTGTCAGTGTGTGTGTATGAATATTAATCCATCTCCCATATGCTATAATGAGTACAAATTTCCCCATCAATTTCTTGTTAGCTAAAAGGTGTGGAATGGCGTACATATACATGTCATGACATACATACACTTTTCATTCACCAAAAGAAATAATATTAAAAAATAGAGAGGCATATCTGATATTTGCCCTTTATAATACTCTCTCACTGCTAATATATAATACAGTTTGACTTTTTATACAGATTAATTAAAGTATTAGAAACTACAAATATGCTAAATAGTTACTTGATTTACCTTTATTTAATTAATAGTATAAATTATAAAATACATATTAAATATGATTATAATAGTAAAATAATGGAAAAAATACTATTAAATATTGAAAGTGAACTATATGTTTGGGTAATTCCAAAAATAAATAATGGACTATATATTTCGGACGGATGTACTACTATTTTTTAAAGTCCCTTTATAATACTCGGTATTTGTGTTGATGAGATGAGTATTAAGTAGGGGTGTCAATTTAGGACCCATTACTAACCTAACACTAAATTAATTGGTATGAGTCGGCTTAAATGGGTCCGGTTGAAATTGGTCGGACCGACTAACACGACAATTAAACAAGTCGGGTCCGGGTCAACCTACTATGACCGTTTAACCCGTATAACCCGTTTGTGAATTTAAAAAAAAAAATTAAGTAAATAACTAAGTGTAAGAAGAAACAACAAACAAGACATATCTTAAAAATTCAAATTATAAAACCTCATTAATTATGTATTTGTTACTATTATGCATGTCTTTTTGATTAGTATGTTATGTTATTTATGCAATTATGTTATTTCTTTTTGTATGTTGTGAATTGTAATATTGTTTATTGATCGAATAATGTATATATGATATTGATTGGTTTTGGAAAAAATAAATTTATTAAGTTAAAACTATTAGATGTATATTAAAATAATTTTATTATACGAGTTAAGTGGGTCGGGTCCAGGTTCTTGTGAAATAAATAGGTCGGATCCGGGTTCAATATTTCGACGAATAATTAAGCGGGTCCGGGCCGACGCCGACACGACCGAACCTGGCGAACCCGACCAACCCAAATTGACACCCCTAATATTAAGAGGGTCGACCAGTGACGTTTATCCGCCGGATATTGCCATCTAAAATAGGGTGGAGGTGTTAGCATACTAGGGTTTTGCGTAAAGACGTTGCTGGTATTTTGATCCACGTACATTTATTACTTAAAAGGCGAGTGTCGCTTTTTGGTTATAACGCAACTCCTGTTTGCTATTCGGTGAAGTGGGCTTCATGCACTGTATCTATAAATCGCTTCGTACGCCTTAACAATTTTTACCGATTATAAAATGAAAAGGGAGGAAAAACATATGTACTTTTGGTTCAGTAATCACGTTAAATTAAAGAGACGATAAAAGGTAGGGATAAGTAATAAATTAAAAAAAAAAGGAATATGTGATTTGGGCTAATGACAAAAAAATCCAAAAATATTTTAAAATTACGAAAAGACCCATCAGGTTTGATTATGTCTATTTTAAGGGGGTAATTAGTACTGTCATATTTCTATTATAACAATCTGGGGAATTTGAACTATTTTTCACTTATGAAGGGGAAAATATAAACGAATCAAACCTTAAGGAAATTTTTGGTAATTTTTAAAAATCACTTGTTTTTTTTTTTCGTTTTGTAATTAGTCCGATGATAAGTGTATTTTTATGCATGTTTTATGTGTGTATTTGAGTAGAAATTGAGTTATTTTGTTGTTAGTTTCATTAGTTTTTGATTGTACATTGTTTATACTCTTGTGGGAGTGCCTTTATTGGTGTAGGTTGACCATTCGGGCTAATTTTGGTGAATTTAGGACCATGGATTCATGTCAAACATACCGGGAGTTTAAGGATGCAAAAACGCTCGAAATTCCAAGCCAAACGCGTCATTTCGGGGCCTTTTTGGTCCAACACGGTGTCGGGCAACACGGCCGTGTTCACGGGAGCCAAAAACTCGAATTTTTTGCACAAAAATGACCTCCAACACGGCCTGGCCGTGTTCCCCAACTCTGGCCGTGTCGGGGAACACGGCCTGGCCGTGTTGGGAAGCACGGCCATGTCGAGGAGTGCTCGCAATTGAGCAACAAAGACTGGCCGTGTCGGAGCGTTTCTGGCGTGTCAGGGACCTCTTTTGCAACTTTTCCATGTGAAAATTATAGAAAACTCACCTACCAAGCCTTTTGACCACTTTTACACACCTTTAACACCAAATTTTGGCCGCAACATGTCCCCATATTCCCTCAATCATCATGTGTATACAATGATTCAACCAACTCAACCATGAATGTGCACACAATGATTCAACTAACAAGCATGGAAATGGGGCATTTGTTAATATGGTATTTCACAAGATGGTGCTTATAAAAGCCAAGAGTTTGAGTTGGAAGATGATTCATGTAAAATTCATTCATTGATATACAGGAAATCGATTTTAGGAATGAAAGTTCATATTTTGGAGAGGAGAAACACATATTGTAGTGAGGAAGAGAGTTAGAAGGCTTGGATCACCATGGAGCGCTAAGGCGCAAGGATTGAAGATCGCTCGGAGAAGAAGATGAACTCCACCACTTCATCATCATACTTCCAACAGGGAGTCTTATGTTGGTTTTGGAAGTTTTAACTTCAAGTATTCATGTTGATTTGAAAGAAACTTCTTGTTTAATTGTTGTTTTCATTCTCAAATCCATCATGAGTTAAATCGCTAGTGTTTGAATGTGATGAACCCAGAACTTATTTGTGATCATTGGTTTGAATGTTTTAATATATTTTCTTATGTTTTTATGCGAGTCACTTATGTTATGCTTGTTTATTCGAATTGGTATATGCGCAATATTGATTTGAAGTTTATTTTCACCGGGAAATCGAGAGATTCATGGTGAAATAGAACCAATATAAGTGAAAGGAGTTGCATGCAATCCTAGATATGGGGCGACATAAATCTTAGGATTAGGGTCAAACCTAATATGGGAATTCACAAATCGTTAATGCAATCTTGGGGGTTTTAACTAGAAAGAGATTTCGATTAATCAACTTGAGGTTAGGAGTTTTTCGCCTTGAGAAAGGGTTTAACTTAATTTAGGAATGCCTACGGTCCATGAAGCATGAAAATATGTTAAGGGATGGTTAAAACTTAAGGGTTATGGTTGTATTTATTTTGGTAAAATCACAAAAGACGTTAGAGGGATTCACATTCAAGCACATTTATATCCAACATCTTCCAATCCCGAGTATATCCGATATCTTTCGTGTTCTTAGTTGCCTCTTCCACTTTTATTTGCTTTTGTTTTATTTTATTTTGCAACAAACTATTTGTGAATTTGTAGGCTAGATAATAAAAAGACGGTAATTACTAGTAATCATAGTCCTCGTGGGAATGACACTCGATTCTCGCTTAGCTTTACTATAAAACGATAGGTGCACTTGCACACGGTTTTAAAGGTAGCTTTCGAGCCATCAAGTTTTGGCGCCGTTAGAAAGCCGGGATTGTGATATTAGGAACACCTTATTTTTATTAATCTAGTCATTTTTTTATTTTTTTATTTTTTTTTTCTTGTTTGGGGAAGAGTGAAACTCGTCGCGGATCGAAACTTTACTTGGTAATATTGTGACCAATCCGCGACAAACCTCCATGATAAGGTGATGTAGTCCGCTATCGACTATAAATAAAGCGATCGGAGGCAACCCGATAGTTCATTGTTTTCTATTTTTTTTTTTTTTTTATTGAGTCATAAGTTGTTAGGGAGTCAAGAGTCGATAATTGGATATTTTGGTGGGTATTGGTATCACCTCTATCTTACTTGAGAAAATTTGAGCTTTCATGGTATTCGAGTTTTTGTTGCAAATTCTTATTAGGTATGCATATGCCCGTGAAGACCAAGATTGAACAACCCAATGATCTCTCCAAATCGATTTCACTCTCGTAGTAAGGTCGTTTTTTCCTTTTTTTTTCTTTTCTTTTTAGTTTGTTGTTTTTGTGTGTTTTTGTTTGTATGTTCATCTCTTTCTTTCACATTGAGGACAATGTGAATCTTTAAGTTGGAGGTGGATGTGATTGCATGCTTGTTAGAATTTTTCTTTGGAATGCTTGTGTGTTTGCTATTTATTTTGAATTTTTTATGGAAGATATGATTTTTCAAGGAAACAAATTGAATATTTGTTAGTCAATAACTTGGCCTGATTACGCATAAATTAGCTTTATAATTTGTATTTTTTAAATGCAAAGCAATTGATTGTCTTGAATAGATTGACATGGATGTGGGTTGAATTTAGACGAGACTTCTAACACTACGATACTTGATTTGCTAAGACATATGTGCGCGATTCTTAGCTATGAAAGTCCGAGAACTCATGATTTAGTAGTGGTTAACTAGTTGTTAAACCAAGCTTGCAAAAAAAAAAAATGAAAAAAAATGAAAAAAATGAAGAAAAAAACGGACCAATCGAGGTTATACTCATATTTGTTGTTCTTAGTAACTAGGAGCATTCATGAGCCCCATGTTTGTCTTTTTACGTAAAACGGCGACACTAATATGAGTATGGGAAACCACCCTAGGAGTGTTTGAACAGAAATTCAAAATATAAACCTAGTGGAAGCATGCCTCGGGAGGTCCCAAAAAAAAAAAAAAAAAAAAAAAAAAAAAAAAAAAAAAAAAAAGTGGAGAATGAATACTCCTTGACTTCTCATTCCAATAAAGTTCAAGCTTGGTTATATGGTAGTAGGCTAACTACAATGATCTATTCAATTCTTATATTTTCATGGTGTTCTTGAATTGAAGTTATTCATAACTATCGATCTCTGTGGAGTGATGATTTCAAGTCCGGATAATGCCATCGATATTACGGTCTTTCTTGACAATCGATCGTTTTGCAAAATTATGTTTTTACTTAATGGCTAATTTGTGTTGAGAAGTGCTACGAATTTGACTACTTATATTCAAAGTGTTGAGAAAAATATATTCATTGTGTGTTGTGATGTATTGAATCCTCATTATGGTTTTATGTTTTGCTTGAGGACAAGCAAAGTTCAAAGTTGGAGGTGGTTTGATAAGTGTATTTTTATGCATGTTTTATGTGTGTATTTGAGTAGAAATTGAGTTATTTTGTTGTTAGTTTCATTAGTTTTTGATTGTACATTGTTTATACTACTTTGTGGGGTGCCTTTATTGGTGTAGGTTGACCATTCGGGGCTAATTTTGGTGAATTTCGGACCATGGATTCATGTCAAAACATAAGGGAGTTTAAGGATGCAAAAACGCTCGAAATTCCAAGCCAAACGCCAGCGTCGGGGCCTTTTGGTCCAACACGGGCGGGGTGTCGGGCAACACGGCCGTGTTCAGCACGGGGAGCCAAAAACTCGAATTTTTGCACAAAACAGCGACCTCAACACGGCCTGGCCGTGTTCCCAACACGGCCGTGTCAGAACACGGCCTGGCCGTGTTGGGAAGCACGGCCATGTCGACGGAGTGCTGCGCACAATTGAACAAAGACGGCTTTGGCGCCGGTCGGGCATTACTGGCGTGTCCGGACCTCTTTTGCAACTTTTCCATGTGAAAATTATAGAAAACTCACCTACCAAGCCTTTTGACCACTTTTACACACCTTTAACACCAAATTTTGTCGCAACATGTCCCCATATTCCCTCAATCATCATGTGTATACAATGATTCAACCAACTCAACCATGAATGTGCACACAATGATTCAACTAACAAGCATGGAAATGGGGCATTTGTTAATATGGTATTTCACAAGATGGTGCTTATAAAAGCCAAGAGTTTGAGTTGGAAGATGATTCATGTAAAATTCATTCATTGATATACAAGGAAATCGATTTTAGGAATGAAAGTTCATATTTTGGAGAGGAGAAACACATATTGTAGTGAGGAAGAGAGTTAGAAGGCTTGGATCACCATGAGAGGCGCTAAGGCACAAGGATTGAAGATCGCTCGGAGAAGAAGATGAACTCCACCACTTCATCATCATACTTCCAACAGGAGTCTTATGTTGGTTTTGGAAGTTTTAACTTCAAGTATTCATGTTGATTTCGAAAGAAACTTCTTGTTTAATTGTTGTTTTCATTCTCAAATCCATCATGAGTTAAATCGCTAGTGTTTGAATGTGATGAACCCTAGAACTTATTTGTGATCATTGGTTTGAATGTTTTAATATATTTTCTTATGTTTTTATGCGAGTCACTTATGTTATGCTTGTTTATTCGAATTGGTATATGCGCAATATTGATTTGAAGTTTATTTTTCACCGGGAAATCGAGAGATTCATGGTGAAATAGAACCAATATAA
The DNA here is from genome assembly GCA_016081115.2 of Rehmannia glutinosa. NCBI lineage: Eukaryota > Viridiplantae > Streptophyta > Magnoliopsida > Lamiales > Orobanchaceae > Rehmannia > Rehmannia glutinosa. The sequence continues at coordinate 16,672 of JABTTQ020001609.1, forward strand.
GTGAAAGGAGTTGCATGCAATCCTAGATATGGGACGACATAAATCTTAGGATTAGGGTCAAACCTAATATGGGAATTCACAAATCGTTAATGCAATCTTGGGGGTTTTAACTAGAAAGAGATTTGATTAATCAACTTGAGGTTAGGAGTTTTTCGCTTGAGAAAGGGTTTAACTTAATTTAGGAATGCCTACGGTCCATGAAGCATGAAAATATGTTAAGGGATGGTTAAAACTTAAGGGTTATGGTTGTATTTATTTTGGTAAAATCACAAAGACGTTAGAGGGATTCACATTCAAGCACATTTATATCCAACATCTTCCAATCCGAGTATATCCGATATCTTTCGTGTTCTTAGTTGCCTCTTCCACTTTTATTTGCTTTTGTTTTATTTTATTTTGCAACAAACTATTTGACTAATTTGTAGGCTAGATAATAAAAAGACGGTAATTACTAGTAATCATAGTCCTCGTGGGAATGACACTCGATACTCGCTTAGCTTTACTATAAACGATAGTGCACTTGCCTACGGTTTTAAAGGTAGCTTCGAGCCATCACCCGAACTTAGGTGTTATTCGTAATTTTTCCCTAAAAAGATTTCTACTAATGATAAGTAAAGAGTGGTTGGACACCCAAATAATTTATATTACAACACTGACTTATTAATATTTTTCTTCTTTTGGGTTCTCATATAAGTATACAATAATACAAAGGTTGTACTTACTCATACTACTTGTAGGATTCCATAAAATAATTCGCGTAAAAGGAGGAGGGTTGCGTTAGGTCGATAGGCGTAAAACTCTTGTCATTTCCTTATGGTATGGTTCATATAAGACATCGTGATAAGGCTAGGATGCTCCCCAGAGTGCGCCAAGTAGGTCCGATCGCGGTGTCTTGGCAAGGACCGCTACACCTCCATGGGGCTTGGGTGTAGTGAAAAATACACAAGAGCCATCACACACTAATAAGAGGAACACAAATGATAATAAGAAAATTAGAAAGTATAGAATTGACAAAATTTGGAACATAGGTACTTTTGAGGGTAAAACTATAGAGCTCGTAGATATTATGAAAAGACGAAACATAGATATTATGTGTATCCAAGAGACTAAATGGGTAGGCGAGAAGGCAAGACACAAGATACTACGGGTTATAAGCTTTGGTATAGTGGAAAAGATAGAACTAGGAATGGGGTGGGTATCATTGTAGATCCTCTCTTCATAGATCAAGTAGTAGGAGTAACTAGAAAAGGAGATTGAATCATATCCCTTAAAATTGTAGTAGGTAACGAACTTATAAATATTGTTAGTGTATATGCACCTCAAGTAGAATTAGATGATGCTACTAAGCTAAATTTTGGGAAGATTTAGAAACTCTAATGCAATCAATCCTCAAAATGAAAAAGTTATCATAGGTGGATACTTAAATGGACATGTTGGGAAGGATAATGAAGATTATGAAAGGATCCGTGGAGGATATGGTTTTAGCTCGCGAATAAATGAGGTAGAACCATCATAGACTTTGCGATTGCTTATGATTTTATTATAGGTAATACCTTCTTTAAAAAGAGAGACGAACATTTAATCACATTTAAAAGTGGTCCTAACAAATTACAAATTGACTACTTTCTAACCCGGGAAAAACGACGGAAAATATGCAAAAATTGCAAAGTAATACCCGGAGAAAGCCTCGCCACCCAACATAGACTACTAGTTTTGGATATCAAACTTATTAACATACACTTAAAGAGAAAGAAAATTAACATACCGAGAATTAAGTGGTGGAACTTAAAGAATATAGGAAAAAGAGATAGTTTTGTCAAATCTCTAGTAGAAACCATTGATTGGAAAGTGGAAGACAAAGCCGATGAAACATGGAACTATGTAACTACTCAAATGAAAAAGATCACAAAAGAAACATTAGGGTGTCAAATGGTAATAAATGGAATAAAGAGTCATGGTGGTGGAATCAAGAAATCCAAGAAAAGGTAAAGGAGAAACGAACTAGTTACAAAGTATTGTATTCAGAAAAACGAAGAAAACCTTAAAAGATATAAAGACGCCAAAAAAAAAAGTAAGAAGAGCAATATATGAAGCAAAAACCAAGGCATATGAAGATTTCAGAAGAAACTAGATACTAAAGAAGGAGAGAAAGATATATATAAAATAGCAAAATTTAGAGAAAAACAAACAAGAGATCTAACCCAAATTAAATGCATAAAAGATGAGAATGAAAACATTTTAGTGAAAGACGAGGACATAAAAGATCGATGGAGGAGGTATTTCAATAATCTTTTTAATGAACCGAAGAGGAATGAAGTCACATTAGGGGAACTAGACCAATATGAATGAATAGAAACCGTACCTTTTATCGTAGAATTCAACTTCATGAAACAGAAAAAGACTAAACAAAATGAAAATGGCAAAAAGTTGGCCCAGATGATATACCAATTGAAGCGTGTAAATGTTTAGGTGGAGTTGGAATATCATGGCTTACTAAATTATTTAATGTTATTCTAAAAACTAAGAAAATGCCCGATGAATGGAAAAAAATATATTGATACCTATATATAAAAACAAAGGGGATATACAAAATTGTGCAAATTACAGGGGGAATTAAATTAATAAGTCATACAATGAAACTATGGGAAAGAGTTATAGAAGCAAGAATAAGAAATGAAACTAGTATATTAGATAATCAATTTGGCTTCATGTCGGAAGATCCACAATTGAAGCTATACACTTAATTAGACGATTATGTGAACAATATAATGAGAGAAAACAAGATTTACATATGATTTTTATTGATCTTGAAAAAGGCATACGATAGAGTCAACCGCGATATAATGTGGCGCGTATTGGAAAAAAAGAGGAATAAAAATAGCCTACATAGATGCCATAAAAGATATGTATGATGGTATAACAACATGTATCAGACACCAACAGAATATCTAGTAAATTCCCAAACACTATAGGTTTTGCATCAGGGATCCGCTCTAAGCCCGTACCTTTTATCCTAATAATTGATGAAATCACTAAACACTTACAAAAATCCATCCTCGAATGTATGTTATTTGCGGACTATATAGTTTTAATTGATGAAACAAGGAATGAGTAAATGCAAACTTGGAAGTTTGGAGAGAAGCACTAGAATCAAAAGGTTTTACTATAAGTAGGGCTAAAATAGAATACATGGAATGTCACTTTAGTAAAAACAACGAGGAACAATGAGACGAAGGTTAAAATTGATGGACATGAAGTGAGTATAACAAAGAGTTTTAAATACTTAGGATCTATAATTGAAGAGAACGGAGAAATCAATAAAGATGTCACACATAGGATCCGGCGGGTTGGAATAAATGGAGGAGTGCATATTCTATCCTTTGTGACCGTAAAATACCATTGAAATTGAAAGGAAAATTTTATAAAACGGCCATAAGGCCCGCAATGCTTTATGGAGCGGGAATGTTGGGCGACTAAATATGAACACGAACAAAAAATGAGGGTAGCGAGAGATGAGAATGCTAAGATGGATGTGCGGACACACTAGATTAGATAGAATAAGAAATGAACACATTAGAAATAAAGTGGGAGTAGCACCAATAGACGAGAAAATTAGAGAAACACGATTAAGATGGTTTGGACATGTTTATAGGAGACCTTTAGATGCACGCGTGCGACGTTTAGAAGGTAGAGAATCACTCACACAAATCAAAAGAGGAAGAGAGTAGGCCTAAAAAGACTTGGAAAGAAGCTATTAAACATGACATGTTATACCTAGAAATAAACGAAAATATGGCTTATGATCGTAAACGATGGCGCGATATGATCCATATATAGCGACCCCACGAGTGGGATTAAGGCTTAGTTTGTTGTTGTTGTTGTTCTTTCCACAATTATATTTTATCACCAGTTTTTTTTTTTTAATCAATTTGTTTATGTCTCTTGTAATATAGAAATCTGAATCCATTATCCCATGCTAAAATGAGTTTCCCCATCAATTTCTTGTTAGCTAAAAGGTGTGGAATGGCGTACACATACATGTCATGACATATTTACACTTTTCATTCACTAAAAATAATAATAATAAGAAGAAGAAGAAAATATAGAGACATATTTGCCCTTTATAATAATCTTTATTTCTTGAGATGAGAATTGAGAGGGTCTATCAGGATGAGATCTTTTATTTCAAGATTGTATTTCATCTCCTATTCCTAAGGTTGTAAACGAACAGAGCATTCGACAATTTACTCGTGAATAAGCTCGGATATTGTTCGTTTATGTTCGTTTATTTAGTTAAAGGAACATAAATGAACAAATATTAGGGCTCGTTAAATAAACGAACAGAGCTTGAACAATCCTTTACTCGCTCACTAATAGCTCGTGAACAAGATCGTTTAGTGTTCGTTTATAAATATTCATGAACAAGCTCGTATAGTCACGAACGCGAGCGCGTAGCGAACACGAACTCGAATATGAACATGTTCACGAACATGTTCGTGAACAAATTCGAACATTACAATTTGGCAAACAACGCCGCACGGCTCGGGTCGGATCGTTTACATCCCTACCTATTTCACCACACGGATGATTGCCACATGTATAAAAGTTATCATATTAAAACCTCACAATTTAGGCGTGATTTATACTCCAAAATTAATATGATATCTTTTATAAATGTGGCAATCATTCGTGACATGAAATAAGAGATGAAACATCATCTTGAAATAGAAGATTCCATCCGGGGTCTACCAGTGAGGTCTATCGGCCGGATAATGCCATGTAATACGGGGTGGAGGTGTTAGCATACAAAGTGTTAATTTGTAGAGGAAATTACACTAAACTCTGTCGTTTACTTTCTCATATAAATTATTTTCCATTACATTTTACCATACGAACATCTGACGGAGGAGGGGGGGGATGGGGCCTTCGCCCCAAAATTTTCCAAAATTATTTTTCCCCTCTAAAAGTTTTTTAAATTATTTTTTTATAACTAAAATAAAGAAAAAAATTTACAATTGCCCCCAAACTTTGATAAAAACTTCAAATATTTGTGTTTTACAATTGCCCCCAATTTTTTTTTTTCTCATAGTTTAAATATATAAACTCGGTCCGTTTTTCGCCTCAAAGTCGGAATCTCTGCGTCCGCCACCGCATACGAACTATGTAAATTTTTGCACTTTGCCCTATATGGACATTTTTACCCCTAAATTTTATTTTTTTCTTAAAATAATAAAAATAGTTCATTACGATCATATCCAACCCGTCATGTTTTCATATAAAAAATTAATTGACTAAGTGCAAAATGCGCCTCTAAAGTATTCAATGCGACTAAGTGCAATGTGCACGGGCTCACTTCACATTGTCCTCGATGCTCTTTGAACTAGCCAAAGACTAGTCAAAATGACTTTGGCCCACTAGTGTGTATGTAAGGAGCTCCACATGATTACTTATTATTAGTGGTGTAAGTCAATCATTTAATATGCTTTTTATGTGGGATATATTTTTCCATATTCCCACCATTTTTATATTTCCATATATAAAGGCATTTAAATGGCTTACTTTATCATTAATTTTCATTCACCCGAAATTAGTTTTGAGAAATTCGAAATGCTAAGGTGATGTAGATTACAATTATATCATTTATTTTTCATAACTAATAAATGATCCACTTAAATAATTGGTCAAAACCCATTTTTATAAAAACCAATTCCCAAAAAATCCATCGGTAATTCCACGGCTTTTAATTCACGGTATATCACTTCTCGTAATGAACCTCCTTCACACACAATTTCAATCCTCTATTTTAATTGTTTTTCATCTTTTATTTCAAAAATATCAGTACACATCACATATACATGATGAATGAGAATACTATTTTATAAGCTATGCGTATAAGAATATATTGAAATATGTGATGAAATGTCATCTAAAATACAAAATTCGTTCCCGTTCACATAAAACAGCTGATTTAAGAGATATTGCTAGAAACATCTTTAAACAAATTAAACATATAATCTCTTTTTATTTGAAAAAAAAATAATATGTCAAACAAGTTGCACTTAATAGACCAATTAAAAAAAAGAGAATAATAGACCAATTTGCTCAAATGTATAAGAATAATATATAGTTAAGTTACAAAAGAAAAAGGAATGAAAGCTACCAAACCTTTTTAAATCAATTTTGGCGGCTCGGCAATGTATTTAGAGTGAAATCAGTAAAATCATTATTTTATAACTTTAGATCTTAGCATAATTTAAGGTATATATTACATACATAGTAAATTGCATCAATTCTATGTGCGGCACAAAACCAGATCCCATATATGTTGCAGTTTGACAATACCACTTGAAAATATTTTAAAATTTTCAATCTTATTTTTCAAAAATTAGAATTTCTGACTCCATTCCATGTCATTCTTACTTAAAAATATTGTTGTTGACTTCTTTTTCTTTTTTTTTCTTTTAAACCTCAATGAGGCTGCATGAACTTAAAAGACCCTAGGGGCTAGGGAGTAATAAAAAAATTAAACCCCTACCCCACAATTATAATATTATTTATTAATTTTTGGCCCCAAATTTTGCAACTTTTGGAGTGGAAGCCACCCCATAATCACTTTTTTGAGGTTACCAAATCCAGTGCACAATTATTAGAATATATATTTTTGTATGATTTGAGTTTATTAGGGGACCTGTCCGTAGGTTACTAGCAAGAGCAAATGCACTTTCGAACTTTATTAGCAGGATTAATTAATCAACTTTATTTCTTTTTAACTCTATCTTCCAAACTTATGTCCGAATATGCGTGGGACAATAATTTTGGCCCCTCATCGCCGCCACCAAGGTAAATCACGGGATGTGCACGACCGACCAAGTATTATGGAGGTCACGACGTACAACCAAATCATCTCAGGTAAAGAGAACAATTATGTTCGACCCAACACATCTAATAATAGTTAATCTCTCCCATAATCAAACCCACACAGATCTTTATTCAAGATGAGTTCCCACCAAATCTTCATCACCGTATACGTATATGCGATGAGTAATTTGATAAAGCGTGGATTTGAACTCGATATCCACCCCGTGAGGAAACTTTAGAATACATATTCAATGGATTTTTTTTAAAAAATATATTTCCTTTTTCGTATCACCAAAAAATAATGATGAATATTATGTATTTTGGCGAACGTATTATATATTTTGACTCAAATGATTACTTTTTTTAAAAAAATCGGTGTTCTATTTAAAAAGTTTTCTTATCCCTTGAAATTGAATAAGAAAGTATTTTTATACAATTGTCCTATTAAAAAAGACCAATAACTATATAGTTTCCCGAAAAAGGGAAAGTTAAAGAGAGGAGCCAATATGGAAAAAGTTTCTCATTCAAATTATAACACGTTTATGTACATTCAATTTATTATGTTTTTCTTCTTCTTCTACATTTTGTTCCTCAAAAAGGGCCAATCACTTTCATTCCCAGTCATTCTTCGACTTTACAGATAAGGTATTGCTGTTTATTGAAATGAGAGACTATCGCATGGCTCTCTTACTTAAATTCAAGGTTGCAGAAATTGCTAGGCGCTAATCGGGCGGCAGCCGGACGCCTAGAAACACCAAATTTTTCTCTTTTTTTCTTTTTTTCATTTTTTTGTATTTTGGCCGATTTTTGCCGATTTTTGCCTGATTTATTCCGACTAGACCACCTAGACTGTTTTTTTCCCGATTTTTTGCCCGCCTAGGCCGATTTTGCCTGCAGACCAATTTTTTGCTGATTTTGGGAAAATCGGATCGGTCTAGGGGCGCCTAGCGCCTAGTCGGCCGCCTAGGCCGATTTTACAACACGCTTAAATTACCACTCACTTAAAATAAGAATAATATTCATATTGAATAGCATTCACTTGAGTTCGATTTGGGGAGATCAACTATCATTAGACTTAAGGGGCCGAACATACCGATTTCTCTTTATTTGGGAGGATTTGGTTATCGTCGGCCTAGAATCGGCAATGGGCCAGGCCAGCTAGAAATTTATCGGGCAGTCGGGCATGGAAATGCAGCCCAACCCAACCCGGATATTAAATTCATGTACAAATGTTGTTGAGTCGGGCCAAGGTCGGATCTTTCGGTCCACGGGCTAATCGGGTCGGGCAAAAAAACAAAAAAACCTTTTTCGAGCCTTGAAACTATGGCTCAGCCTGGCCCAAACCTTGGGCCGATCGGTGCCAGCTCACATGTCGGGTAGGATTTTGCAAGCTCTATCGTCAGCAGACCCCACCACAACACTGGTCAGTCCGTGCAAATCCCGCGTTCACTTTGGTGGCAGCGATGAGGTCGGAACTGCTGTCCTCAGGCATAGTTAAACGCAAGTCTGGAAATTAAGTTATAAAAAATATATAATACTACTACTAATAATAATAGTAATAATAATAATAATATCTAATTATAATTATAAACTAATATCCCAATGATATAATAACTACCCAGCTGAGCTGTCTTCATGTATTTTTTTAGAATCCCTATAAATTATGTGTTAAGTTGACAAGTAGAATCCATGCAACTCAGACACGTGCATTTGCTACCTCTGATTTAGAGGTGCATGTGAATGTACGGTAATACGTACATACCAAAAGTCCAAAACTGGTTAATAATTTGTTAATATTATCTCACTTGTAATCTACTCCCTCTCTTCATCTTAAAATAACCATTTTTATTTAACATGATATTGAGTTTTAATTTAGACAAGTCTTATAATATGTCTGTAAAAATTATGATTGAAAGTTAATGATTTCATATTATTATTTTAATTGAGAGTGTTCCTAGTATGGACAAAAAGTTTTTCACTTGTATAAGAAATGTAATCTTAATTTTTAAATGTTTTCACAAAGTATAATAATCCAATTGGTAATAGCGTGTTCCACTTCGACCTTCTTGGTTTTCATTTAGCTGAGAATTAGGAATGTTAGTTTTATCTAATAATCGAGTTAAATAGTGTTATATAGGTTAAAATAAGAACAGTTAATACTACAAATAGATCCTTATTTTGAGTAAAATAAGAACAGTTATAATATAGGTTAAAAAATAATATTTGAAAGAAAAATGGAATTAAAACATGGCTATTTACATGACACGAGGGTTAACAGGAAGGAGCAACAAGATGAATGCAATTGGAGATACGTCAAAATTAACTAATTGAAGACATTTGGCTTAATTAATATGTGCGTTTTGCTAACGATTGGGACTATTAAGTTAAACAATCTATGTTTTTTATTTTCTCATTTCATGTTTCTATTCTTAGATTTTACTTAAAATAATGTGCCGACTTTTATCGTATATCCCATTTTCATATTTGTGTGGTGGTAAACATTTGTTCAAATGTATTCTCTATTTTGTCTAAATAGCCTTCCGAGAGAAAGGGAGTGATCTCTTAAACCTGGCCCTCAGTGTTCTAAACAGCGCTAGGCAGACGGTAGACTGGGGCCTAGCGTCGAGACATGGCCTGAGCGGGGTAAGACAGGGTATAGAAGGTCTAAGCGAGACTTAATCGGAGGAAAAACTGTAGCGGCTAGGGGGAGCCTAAAACCTAGAGAGTGATTTTTAGAACAGCAACGAAATGAATCTTCCCTAATATAAACTCTATAAGCTCCTAAGTGGGAAATCTATGCACATGAAAGCCGTTGGGAACTTGGGATTTCCACAATCGGCGTTGAAAATGATACGCCAATATAAGCTCACAACAAGTGGGAAAACTATGCACATGAATGTTGTCGGGATTCCCACAGTCGGCATCGAAAATGAGATGGTAGTTACCTATAGACATTGAAGTGAAATCACTCATATACAACACGTTTCCCGAGAACCATTTTTGTACGCGACATTCTTGCCTACAATATGACCATAAGGTCACGTAGATGCTACACCTGGTGTATATATACTCCGTTGCATTCACCATCAAAGTGTACCATACACTGGATAACACCATGAACATACAGTTATAGCTTATGAAATACAATTAATAGTATATCTACTTACTGTAAAAGTTCCAACAAAAAAATATTTTAGTTCTTAAATGCAACAAGGGATGTAGCTTTATTATTTGTGTTTTTACATTTATTGTTCACAGTAGGAAAGACTCAACAAGGGTGTAAACTGGAATTAAGTAACATTACGAACCATATATAAAGATATTGTAATTGCAACCCCATCAAACGAATACGATACCCGTATATCAGCTATCATATAATATTTACCAAAACTGGGACGAAATGGGAGCCAATCAAATATAACGTGTGACTCCTATGACCAAAAGTCGAACGCTTTCATCACTAAGGCGCTCGTCAGATAAAATCATAGAGGAAAATACCTGTTAAACGCATTAGTCATCCAAATAATAATAAGAACCAGCAGTCTTCTGCTCCCGGTCCTTAGTCGAGTCCAGTTTGTTGATTCTTGGGCGATAATTTGTCGGGTCCCTTCTGAATGTAATATCCAGTTGCTGCATATACATCAATGAGATGCGCACTAATGAGAAGATAGCTCACTAGTCGACGAAATAAAGATGTAAAATTTCAAAAAATGAATAAGGCTTACAGATAAGAAGAGGTTCATTCCAGTCAATAATGACTGAGGTGAATTTGCCTTACAATCTATGGATGGCTTGCCTTCATAAACAATCACCCTATCTGCAAGGTATGTTGCCATTATGAAGTCGTGCTCGACGACAAACGCGGTCTTCTTTGCGTGAAGTATAAATCTTTTGATGACTTTCGAAGCAATAATACGCTGCTCAGAATCGAGATATGCACTAGGTTCGTCTATTAAATATATGTCGGCAGGCTGCAAATACACCCGAAAGAACCACAGATCAGATACCAGAAAATATCTCCCCCAAAAATGGATCATGAAGATGTGAAATTGTAGAATATGTAAGATTTAATTCATTTTTATTTGAGTCCTAAACAACCATAAGGTGTTTCTTTCCCCAATTTTTCCCGATAAATTCCCCGGCAATGAGACAGGTGAAATAGCCAAACAATGGATACGAAGTTGATATTGAAATAACTAATATCAGGAACTCATCGCTTTTCTATAATTACAAAACTTGCTCACCAAATTTACCATATTTACCAAACTTCAAGGGGGTTTGGATGGAAAATGATGACATCAGCACCGAAAGTTCTATTTTGTATACACTCAGCCATCCTTATATTTTAACCGTCGATAGCTGGTTTTTTTGCCTCCAAACATTTTAAGATGTTAAAAAGAGAGAAAAAGATTCATTCAAGTACTTTTCTAGTGTTGTAGGTAGGAAAATTGAAATGAGAGGTACATAATTAAAAAAATTATCTATTGTCCTATCTTTTCCTCTGACTTTTACTTTACTTTTCTATTTTGTTTCGACGAGGGATTGGTGATGGTGCATGGAAGAGAAATGAGAGCGTCCATTTTGGGTTTTCTAGGATTTTGAACTCTTCAAATTGAGTCAAACCACAAAAATTAGAAATTAGCCTATTCTGACAGCTCAATTCTAAAATCAAACACTCTTAAAACAGTTAAAGCGGCAAAAAATGACATTTGCATGTACAATATTTGGCTCTTTTAGGGCAATGAATTTTAACAAGGGGCAAAATTAAAAACTCCCTTCAACTATAGAGACATTACAAAGACACCGAATATATAACCAATATCAGAACACCTCAGGCTAACATGGTAATTTTATGAAATATTAATTTCACCCTTTTTTAAGTTGAGGTCAGTTCATGACTCTCACAAGATTCATGAAACAGAGCAAACTTAGAGATGAGGTTTTTGTAATTAGAAAAGAGACGTATGGGTGATCTCAGAGGTAAGTAAGTGTAATTAACCCAAGAAATTAACTTTTCTCATGCAACAATGATTCGCGAAGATAAAATAAAGTATAAGCAGAAAAAGTTTAACCTTTCCAAGACAGAGGGTCACAGCAACCCTCTGCAGTTCTCCACCAGAAAGATTCACAACCTCTTGATCCATTAGATCCTCAATTAAAAGAGGCTTCATCACATCTGATACAAACTGTGGATGCAAATACGAATCACGGATTTTTGAATGTAGCAATGCTCTAACAGTGGATTGAAATTTAGGACTGATTTTCTGTGGCTTGTAAGAGACATTGAACTCTGGTAATTCCACATCAGAGCCTTCTACTGAGTCGGGCTTCAAAAGACCAGCCTACCATTCAATAGCAATTTTAGTATAAACTCACCGACCATGCAATTTAAAATGGAAACATAATAAAGGAAAGGGTTATTTACAAAATGGACCCTAAAGGTTTAGTCTAACTACCCAAAAAAAAAAAACTATCTTTCAAAATTACAAATACTTACAAATTTCACCTCAATAGGGGGTATGTGTTAAGAAAACACAAACCTCAAAGGGGTGTTTGTAATACCTTAAGGGGGTCCTTCTAATTTTAAAAGATAATTGGGTTTTCTTGTAACTAAGCCAAACCTCAAGAGTAGGTTTTGTAATTATCCCTACTACGAAAAAGAACCCTGAGGTTTGGGCTAATTACAGTAAAACCAAAGATGTTTCAAAATTACAAAAAAAAAAAAAAACTCTAAATTAATTATATTTAAGGGTGTAACTGTAATATTTCTATAAATAACAGGGGCAATTTGAAAAGTTTTTTCCTTATGAAGGGGGAAGATGTAAAAGACGGAACCAAACCTCAAGGGGTTTTTGGCAATTTTCAAAAACCTCTAGGTTTTTTTGTAATTAACCCGAACCTAAGTTCTTTTTTTTTATCCCTTATACATAAATGAGATGTACCAGCATCCGTATAAATGTTGTCTTCCCCGTTCCATTCTCTCCAAGCATCACTATGATTTGAGAGTCAGTAAATTCTCCCTCTATGGCCTTGAGCGTGAAATTGCCCTGAGTTTTAGTCATGGTTGGGTACCCATACCTCGCATATGTTTTAATTTCCTCAGCACTTTCCTGAATATTCTCAGCAACCTGTTCAAGAAAGAATACTATAATGACATATCTGTGAACATGAAAGCTCCTGATACAAGTGACAGTATCAGGCTTACCCTAAATGTAAGAGACACATCTCGAAATCTTAGATTCTCAGTGGGAACAAACCCGGCAAGGAATATATTGATTCCTTCTCTAACGGAGAATGGAAGGGTTACCACCCCATATACACCAGGCTTCCCATAAAGGCAGCAGATGAAGTCGGATAAATAATCAAGCACGCTAAGATCATGCTCTACGACAATTACATAGCTGAGAAGTGAAACATTAGCCATGTAAGAAGGCCCCAAATATAGAAGGCTACAGCACTAAATGCTAAATAACAAGGGATAATTACAAACTACCCCTGAGGTTTGGGCTAGTTACAAAAAAAAATATAGGTTTTTGAAAATTGCAAAAGACCGTTGAGGTTTGATTCCGTCTTACATTTTTCCCCTTCAAAGCAAAAAGATATTTCAAAAACCTCACTGACATTTTAAAAAATATAACAGTTACCCCTTAAATTTAAGGCAGAATCAAACTCGATGGTATTTTTCGTAATTTTGAAACAACTATGGGTTCTTTTTGTAATTAGCCCAAACCTCATGGGTGTATTTGCAAATAACAATTGACCTAGGAGCATCACAAACCTATTGGGCCGAAGCAGGGATCGAATAACTTGGGCAGCTTTGAGCCTCTGCTTCACATCAAGATAACTCGACGGCTCATCAAACATATAAATCTCTGCACTATGTAAAACAGCAACAGCTATGGCAAACCTCTGAAGCTCTCCACCAGATAAATCTCCCACATTACGGTCCATAACCTGATTCAGCTCAAGATCAAGAACAATTTTTTCTTTCATATCTCTCTCATCTTTCTGAGCAAGAACCTGTCCAACATTGCCTTGAACTGCTTTTGGGATGTGATCCACATACTGCGGCTTCATTACCGCCTGGACAAAAAGCACATAAAAAACAGATGTAGCAGAATAATAAACAGAAATACCAAACAGGTCAAATTAAAATATAAGCATGCCGAAGAGCCAAGTGGTGACAAAGGATGAAATCGTCCAATTGAAGTTATCAAGCTCCATTATTGCTTAACGTGACAATGGAGAGGGTGCCCTAAATGCTAAATGATCCTAAAAATCGACGAATAACTGAAGATCTGAAAATAAAATAAATAAAACTTCTCACAAAAGGCATTTTATATATAATGTTTAAGGAAAAGACTTCTAGGATGCCATTGATGCTAAAGCACATTAAAAACATCAAACATTGAAAGCTGAAGCACAAGTCAAATATATTATCAACACATCTAGAAACAGATAAGCTAAGCTTCCAGGCGGCATGCGTTTTAGGAATGTTCTCCACTGATAGAAGACAGAGTAACCTACTTACTCAAGAAAGCTGTAACTGAAATAAAATAAATCTGTAATTGAAGTTCAAACAGGATGCAGCCAATATCTGTTCCAGTGCAAAATCAAACTCCAATAAAGACAGCCAATATCACCACAACATATTTTTTCTTTAGAACTTACCTTCAAGTTATCTTCAAGCATACGAGTAAAGTAATTTTGTAGCTCAGACCCTCGAAAGTATGTCAGAATCTCCTGCCAATCAGGAGGGCTCTGCAAGAGAATTTGAAACAGAAAAATGTTGAGTAACAAGTCAACTTCTGAAGGCAAAGTTAAATGTTGCCAAAAGAGATTACATTAAAACGTCCCAAGTTAGGTTTCAACTTCCCAGCCAAAACTTTAAGTGCAGTAGATTTTCCAATTCCGTTACTCCCAACCAAGCCAAGAACTTGTCCCGGCCTTGGAACAGGCAACCTGTGAAAAATATGAATTGTAGTCAGAAAAGCAATATATAAAAGCTAAATGTTAAGGAAACTGCAGTTGGATCTAACCTATGCAATTTAAAGGTGTTAGGGCCATAACGATGGGTCGTATCCTTCTCCAAGTTCTTTGGCAGATTGATAATCACGATGGCTTCGAATGGGCATTTCTGAAATTAGTGAAACAATGGTGGGTTGGGCACATAATGGGAATACGACACTTGGCCAAAGACATTGATGTTTTTTGCTCTCATATTGGACAAACCTTCACACAAATACCACACCCAATACACAATTCCTCTGAGATGAAGGCTATCTTTGATGCAGTAGTCACCTCAATGCAAAGTCTACCTGCAAGCATACAGCAATAAGGGTAAGAAACTGCATAACCTCATGAAAGAAAAACATATCCAACTATTCGTAATAGAAGCTTAACTACAACACTATCTCATATTTCTCAAATTAAATCAAGACATAATTACAGAAAGCCATAAAGGATTGGTTAATCCTTCTGAAACTAGAAAGCATATTTCACTGACTAAAGAAAATAGTGCTACTAAAAAGTGCTCACACATAAAAGGGATTGTGAAAGGGCGTGAGAGCCCAAACATGGCATAACAGGGTTGGGGTTGCCACTTCTGCTCCCTCCATGAAACACACACACACACAGAGAGGGAGAGGGGGGGGGGGGAGGGGTGAAGGGATATACACTGGTCAGAAGATTTAGAGAACTAGTTTTTCATGTGAAATCCGGTATTTTTCAAGTTAACACAAAAAAAGTTATTAATACATGATAAAAACCAATGGGAGGATGAGCAATATGCCTCCAGGAAGTTAGTATGGTGCCTTTTTCATAGAATAGAAACTGTTTGGTACTCAGGATCATAAATATTGCTACCGGATAGTACATATACTAAAAGCTGCACTACTCGCATGCCTACTGACATATGCTAAATACGACCTCTGCAAGGAACTGTTATTTCATTCAAATCTCTGAATTAAACCAAAGTAATATGGCAAACATGCATGACAGAATAACGTTCAATAGGATTCCACCCTGGCAACCACTCGGCACACACACACACATGAATATATATATATATATATATATATATATATTTCACACCCCTTCTCTGATGAAAGCTACAATTCAGTGCTAGATATGGCCTACAACAACTAGAACCTCTAGATTGATCCAATTATATCCATGCTCCAAAACTGAATGTTAGACAAGCTACATTTTTATCTGATTCTATATACGTTTCACCATATACTTTTTGAACCAAAAATTATCTTCTATCGTGAATCAAAAAATGTCCTTCCAGTGTCATACTGCCTCAAACTCTGAATAACACTAGTTTCACATATCAAATGAAAATTCAACTACCCTAGTGTCTGCTAGCTCCAAATAAGCAATTTGTTCGAATAAGAAAAAAGGCTTTACTGTCGACACGAATGAAGTAGGGTAGCCTGAGACGTTAAATTATCTTACCATCTCATAGAAGTTGCAAGACTATTCATTCTAGTCCCTACTACTACTCTTATGCTCAATTTTACATATGGGTCGCATCGTTCCATTCCCTGCTAGCTCCAACTAAGCAATTTGTTCGAATAAGAAAAAAGGCTTTACTGTCGACACGAATGAAGTAGGATAGCATGAGACGTTAAATTATCTTAACGTCTCAATGTCTCATAGAAGATGCAAAACTATTCATTCTAATCCCTACAACTGCTCTTATGCTCAATTTTACATCTGGGTCGCATCGTTCCATTTGTGATTAGGAATACGCTAAATGAGACCTTTTTCCATATTTTTTAGTTATTTTTGGACCATATTATCTTCTTTTAGAGAACATGATCGGATATCCCCAGTTGTCCATGCCGTAATCCATGAAACAACGGTAAAACCCATGAAACATAATCTAAAAATAAATAAACCCTAGATATATCCGTTCCATCTGAACTTCTGATATTTTACTTTAAAGTGCGTACAACAGCAGTAAATTAACCCCATGAAACGAGGGAGATTACCTGTTTTGACAACAGGGCAGCCCTTTTTGCACTCCTGACGACACTTCTTGGGCTTGCACTTGTCGGAGCTCACTATAGCGATACGCGTCAGCCTCTGATCGGCCATCTCTCCTTATTCGACTGAATGATCTTATCACGAAATAAAACTTTAACCAAAATAATAACCTAATTTGATTTAGTAAATTAAGTGTTTATACACAGAAGAGAGAGAGAGAGAGAGAGAGAGAGAGAGAGAATTCAACGGCGGACACGCACACACGCCGAAGTAACGAATGGACTGTGGTGGGGTTGCTGCCTGCTGGTAGGGTCGTAAATAAGTCGAGTCGAACCGAACATAATATTATTTAAACTTATTTGAATTTTAATCAAATTTCAATAATTGTGTTTTAGCTTAATTTGATTATTAATCGAATCGAACTCGAATAAGCTTTATTCAAGCCAAACGCGAATCAAGCTCGAGAAGCTCAATATACACATATTTTATTTTTTTACTAATCGAGTAGAGGTCGAGCCGAACTTTACATTTTATCGATTGGGAAAATGTGTTCAAGCCTGGTTCATTAGATTAATAAACTGAGCTCAAACAAGCTTTTAACGATTCGAGAATCGAGTAGCTCAGTTCATTTTTCAGCCCTAGTTATTGGGGCTCCGAGAAGGGAATAAGAATGGGAAGTTTTTTATTTTCCTTTTTTCTAAATATTTTTTTAATTTGTAATTGGCAATTATTACTACACTTGAATTTGGATTAGGCTGCCAAAATTGCAAAAGTTGATTCATGTCGTTTTTTTCTTAGCATATGAACAATTTTTTAAATAAATTCTAAATATTATGGATTATGAAAAAATAATTAAATAGTGAGTGATTTAGCCTTTAGATTAACAATCGTATAAAATGAAATAATAAACTTAATCCCCTCATAAAGTTTTGGGTAAATTGGAATTAGATTTCTAAAATCATCTTATTCACTATTGGTATAAGAAAATAAAAAGAAATCCGGAAAAACATGAATCATTGTATTGATATTATAATTGAAAAGATATTTGTTTATGTTTGGATGTATCCTATTTATTTGTCTTCAATTCATGCCCAATTTTTTTTATAAAAGAAAGAGTCAAAACTAATCGAAGTAAAAACGCAAGGAAATTGTTTTCATCATGTACGTTAATTGATCACTCTTTTTTCTTTAGTTCTTTTAGTTCTTGATCACTTACAAATTTACAATATAATACTTGATCTCATACATGTACTTCAAGTGCATATGATATTATGATTCAAGTCAAATACTGTCAGGAAAAAATTAGGCCAAAAAATGTCACTGAAATCCATTCATGTTCTGACTCAGTTATCTTTCAAAATTACAAATACAAACTTTAAAGCGCTACTAACACCCTTTGAGGTTTGTATTTACATAACAAATACCCCATGTTGATCTTGCAATTCGTAAAAGAGAAACAAATGTCAAGGGATATTTGTATTTTGAAAGATAGCTGGGCTTTTATATAATTAGGCTAAATCTGAAGGATAATTTTTATAATATAACCACAAAAATAATAAAGCCGCCCACGAATTGAAGTAATAAGAACCTCCACTATTTGATTTAATTCATGAAAACATAGCTTTATGCATAAAAGCTTAAATAACCTACCTAAAATTCTATTTTCCATACATTTTACATGCAAAAATTTCAGAGATTGCCAGAGGATCTTGACAAATGACATCTATTTATACATACGAAATTAAATCAGCAAAACCTCAGAGCAGCTTCAAGCTCTTTCTCATCTTCACAGTTGTATCCAAGTAAGTAAGCCCGAGCTGATACATAAACACAAGTAAAATCAATAAAAGAAGGCCATATAAGAATTTTCAATTACAAGACAACGAATAGTTCAATTACCAAAACGGCCAGATCCCATAAAAGGCTCTGCTTCATCTGTAGCACCACCTTGCTGCTGTTCCTGAATATTCGACCCAGAAAGAAATGAGCATCATATTGTTTCAGAAAAATATGCCCCCAGTCCCGCAAAAAAACATTAACATTACAAATAAAGCTATGGGATAATTACAAAAATTTCCAGGGGGCTAATTACCCAAAAAAAAACATATTTTAAAATTACAAAATGCCTCATCAGAACTGATTATGTCTTAAATTTAAGGAGTGACTGTAATATTTCTATAAATATCCGGGGTTTCTTGAACTGCTTCTTTTATGAATTGCGAAAATGTAAGACGAGATCAAACCTAAAAAGATTTTTTGCAGTTTTCAAAAATCTATAGTTTTTTTTTGTAATTAGTCTGAACCTCAATGAGTTTTTTGTAATTATCCCTAAAGATAACAGAACAGAAAAGGAAAAAAATATCATCAGGTAATGGTTCAAAAGAATCGTAGACTGACCAAAAGCAGGCATGCAATAAATGAATTCTTAATTATGTGAGCGAGGAAAGTATATGAAACAGATGGTGTGATCACTCGATCCCTCAATATTTTCATACCAATTTGTGAAGAATGGAATAAATGGTTTGCCAGATGCCCTATTCTAAACGTGCTTATAGTTCAATTTATGTTTTATCGGTAACGGTTCTCAGCAGGGTTGAAGGTAGGCACCAAGGGTGACGGCCTAGGACCCCGATGTTGAGGGGGGCCAGTTTTACACAAGCCTTTATATATAGGTACACCTATTTTATTAAGTTGTTTTTGTAGGGACTCTAAAAAATTAAAAGAGAATACCGAATGGCCTTCTGATTTCGAATTTGTACTAAAAAAATTAATCTAACTTCTAAAATCAAAATAAAAGAAACATTGTTTTTATCCTTCATATTATATTTCACTCAAGAACAAAATCTATTCTTATAGGACCTTTTTTTCTCTTTTGGCCGTGGGCCCCCAAAAATCAGGGCCAGCCCTGGTTCTCAGCTTGGGCAGGTGATACAAAGAAAAGCACGACCTGCATGGGGGGAATTTATCATATGCATGCTAAAGGAATCCTATCCGAACCTGAGACTATAAGAATGATGTAAACTTATAATGAACAGTTCTGACAATCAAAATAATAGCAACACTTCAAGTTAACCAACAAACCAATTCTAGCTCGACTTTTGCCACCACTCAGTCTAGTGAAGCATTACCCACTTCGAATCCAACTTCATAGCAATGGTTTTTTTTATGGGATAATTACAAAAATTACACCTGATGTTCAGCCTAACTACAGAAAAATTCAATTATCTTTCAAATTTACAATATCCCCTTGAAGCCATGAGTATATCATAAAGAATGAAATAACAATAGATGAGACAGATGCATGTGAATGAAATCATAGTGAAGTCAAGAAACAGTTTGTAGAAAGAAACTTGGTGTGTCTTTGATCAACAGGAAGCAAATTACTTGACAAGAAACCAAAACACGGGAAAAGCATATAGGAATAGTAGGAAGTAGTTAAAAATTGAGTCCCATGTTATGTTTTCTGTTGGAGGAGAAACAGATTGCTGCATAGTTGAGTGCAATTTACACAAGGATTAAATAGCTGTGACGACACTCGAGAAGAGTAAACCTCTCTTAGCCAAATCTAGCCCTATGATGCATGGGTACAGATACGAACACGACAGACATAGGATGTATGTATAAAAAATGTCAATTAAGATTGACATAATTCTAAAACTGGATTTAATTGTTCACACTTGCTCTATCAATCTTTTGTTTATTTATTAAAAATTCAAATGTCTCAAATATAATAGAAACAAAAGAATTTGCATTATTAAATACGAATAATACCGTACATATAACATGTGTGTAAAGAAAATTGAAGAGTTAGAATGTTCATCATATATATAAAATACAAAATCACGTGTTTAACTCATTTAAATGATATTCTTAACCTCATAGTCATATTATTCTCACAGACTTGACACATATTTTATTGAAAATTAGAGTATACAATTACCGTGGATGATAGAAATTAACAGATATACAACAAGATTTTGATATCATTTTATTTATTCAATTTTCTTTTTATAAAATATCATACAGCACCGCATAATCAGTTTTTTTTTTTATATAAAATATCATACTCTATGACCGTATCTGATTTGTATTCTCCCTGTATCTAAGCAATATCAATATCCGAGAAGTAGTTCATACGAAAAGGGCCATTTTTAGGAGTATGTGCACCAAAGATCTAACCTATTGAGGCTCTAAAATTTCAGAAGCACAAGTCTTTTTCTTTAATTAGCATTTCATATGGCATTTTTGCCGATATAATTTCAGAGTTATGCATACAAGTTTCCACATGATGCCTTCACTGTAGCTTTAGGAGAGAGGAAGACACGGTTGGATTAAAGATAGAAACAGAACATAGAACTAATGAACAGGAATTTTAACGCCTGATGTGCAAATATGGCCAAAAATTACAATCCAGAAGGAAAAATGTCTTACAGCATCAGGTTCCATTTCAGCTGGTGAGAGTAATCTGTCAAAACAGCGTCCTGAGATAGTGCAGACCAAGAGTTCATTTGAAGGATCCATTATAACTTCTTTGCATGTATCATCACAAACTGCACAAACAGAAGGAAAAATGATCTAGAATTATCCTTGTCAAGTATTACAGAGTTTGCGTTTTCATAAACAAATTATATTCTACAAATTTATCATCACTCTGATCTCCACCCAAGAAAAAAGAGATGTTACTCTTACCATGAACATTTCCAGTCTTCTCACAAACAAATACATCCCCAATCTGATAGTAACTGCAACTTTCTCCAGAGCACGCGTGATTCAGTACCACTGTTTCAGCCAGGCCTCTGCTACTCTTCCACATGGAGACTTGATCAGCAAGTGTCTTGTCAAGAATTATGCGGTCATCATTCACCTAACATCAAACAAAAATATAACAATTAACCAAAGACATTAAAAGAAAGAAGAGTAACAATGATATTGGAATAACGGAGAATTACAAATACTACTCTTGAACTTTGGTCTAATTACCAAAAAATATATATACAAATCTTTTAAAATAAACAAATACCTCCTTGACATTTGTTTCTATTTTACAAATTGCATCTTCTGAAGTGGGATGTTCATAAAACCATAGTTGTTAAAGGCGCGCCTGAGGCGCGCCTCAGGCGCTGGGCGCGCAGGGCGAAACCCAAAACGCCTCCGGTGTCCAAAGGCGGGCGCTGTGTCGGAGGCGCGCGCCTGAGCTCGCCTGGGCGAGCTTTTTGGAGGCGTTCAGGCGCTCGTAAGGCGCGCCTCATGTGCTTCCCGATGTTTTCTTCTTGTTAAACCCTATCCAGAGTTGTTTTTTTTTGGTTTTTTGGTTTTTTTGGAAAGGTCCAAAGTTGTTACTTATCTTTTGACACTTCTATTAGTTGGGCTGAATATTCATTTAGGATTTTGAAAAGAAATTAGACAACAAAACTAAAAGAACGTGACTTA
This sequence comes from Rehmannia glutinosa, assembly GCA_016081115.2. Classification (NCBI taxonomy): domain Eukaryota; kingdom Viridiplantae; phylum Streptophyta; class Magnoliopsida; order Lamiales; family Orobanchaceae; genus Rehmannia; species Rehmannia glutinosa. The sequence continues at coordinate 38,953 of JABTTQ020001609.1, forward strand.
GCCACTTAGGGCACAGCCGCACAAAATGTTTCTTCTTCACGCTCACACTGAACTTGGCGTCGCCGACTCGCCGGAGCCGTCCGACCCTGCCGGAGCTGCGCCGCCTCCAGTCCAGCATCGCCCAGGGACATTTTCCCTTTTTCTTCTGTTATTTATTTAACTTGTTGAATGTTTTTATTATATACTAGGGTTATACAATTATTGTTTCTTATTTTAATTCTTCTATTATCTACAGATTACTGAATACTATCTTTTATTGTTATTGTTTTTTGGTTATTATTATTATTTTTTATTATTTCAGCATATTTTCTTGATAAAAACATAAGTTATATATTTTTTAAATATTTTTATTATTTATGCGCCTCATGTACAAAAGGCGCGCGCCTCGCCTCGCGCCTTGCGCCTCAGGCTCCAGGAGGCTTTGCGCCTTGGTGCGCCTTTCGCCTTTAACAACTATGCATAAAACCAACTCAAACCTCAAGGGGCTATTTGTAATCTTGAAAGATAATTGGGTATTTTTGTAATGAGGCTAAACCTTAGTGGTAATTTTTGTAATTAACCCGTTAAATAATTACAAAAATAATACTAGAAAACAACCTAATTAGTTGAACAAAAGAAGAAACTAAACAAAGATAAAAGACCCTGATACTAATACAATAAAGGCGCATGTAATATATGTGTCCATATGTATCATTTTGAATAATGTCATACTTAACTTAGACGCAATGGATTTTTATCACTTTCAGGAGAACTTCAAGACTACATTTGTCAATCAAACACATCCGCAAGCGTAAAAAATGCATTTCATCAAAAACTTATTTTGTTTACCTGAGAAGGATGAGGTGCTTGGCTTCTCTTCGCCGCCTGCATTTGAATGTAATATTCTTTGAATTCAGAAGGGCAGTTGCGCACAAACTCTGCCATATCGTCTTCATCACGCTGGAAAGAAAACGTTTTATGAGACTTAAATTCAATCTCAAATTGACATTATGAAATTATAGGTACTCAAAATCATGGACTCAACATTAAGCTAGATCTTTGGGGGAAAAAAAAGAAAAAAGAAAGACAATCACACAGACACAGACACATACATACACATACACACACACGCGCGCATAAGCATAAGCATAAGACTTGACGATGCAAGATACTAAATCAATGTCAAGGGTGCAACTTTACCATCTATTGCAAAGATAATGGAAGCATAACTTCACAATGTAAATCCCTCATGCAAAAATGACAAATTTAAAGTTAAATCCAAATTACCTGGATGTAAAGCTTCTTCCAAGCACATTCTCGCAGCTTTTTTGGAGGCAGTAGACCCCACCGCATGCAATATCTATAAGAAGCATTGATTATACATTTTCCCTTTTCAAAAGTCTCATACGAAAATATAGGGATAGTTACAAAAACTACCCCTGAGGTTTGGGTTAGTTACAAAAAAATCCATAGGTTTTTGAAAAATCACAAAAAGCCCCATGAGGTTTATATGTATTACACTTTACCCCCTTCATAAGCAAAAATGTTTCAAACGTCCCCCTTACATTTGTAAAAATATAGCAATTACCCCCTTCCATTTAACAAAAATCAAACCTCAAGGGGTTTTAAGGGATTTTTTGTAATGTTCAAACATCTGTGGGTTTTTTTGTAATCAACCCACACCTCAGGAGTAGCTTTTGTAATTATCCCTAAAATATAATACTAAGTATACGTTATAAATAGCAAAATTGTGCTTCTTATCATATTGTTGACCAGAATTTAAGTTGTCATCAACGTACAAGTTCAAGCAACCAAAGAAAATAAGATTAAGATCATGAATTAGATGCTACAATAACCAAAAAATTATTAAAAAAAAATGCACAAGCAAACATGCAATGATGCAACGATATTATCAAGTCCTGATGGGAAGACCAGCTAAGTGGTTTTCTTCATTTTCTGTTTAACTTTTGAGGGGGTAGGGTGGGGGAGGAGTGGACACAGAGGAACGAATACTAACAGGCGGCGCCACAATGACTCATCTGAAGCAGCAAAATTTAGGAATCTACAGACCAACGAGCACGAAACAAGATCCTGCAGTTCAATAATCAGAAAACTATAAGCTATATCAATAACTATCAACTCAACAAAATATCATAAGAAGAAGACCAGAAGGAGCTAAAACACACATCCATGCACAAACTTAAATAAATATAGGACAAATCTTCAAACCTCGGATGAAAGAAATTTGAGGATGTGATACAACAATTCAGTAGGGATCTGACTGAAAATCCCGGTCTCAATCCTCTTCGGAATCGGTTTGCTTTCAGTACTACACCTCCCGTCGTTGCTAGTGTCAATTACGATGGTATGACTTCTCTTTGAACGTGAAAATGCAGTTTCAACTTCAGCGTCCATTTCAACAGACGACAGTGATGACGACGACGATTTGAATGTCCTCGATAAACATAACCGCTCATCACTACTTTCCCCCTTTTTAGTCTTAATTTTCTTTAGTTCCTGTTGTTCCTTCTCTTCTTGTTCACTTAGTGCACCCTCCTCAACACGTAATCTCTTCCCATTTCTCTCTCCCTCCTCCCTCTCATCTTCCTCTTCCACTCTCTCCAACTCCTCCTGCAACATATCATCCAAGCAACATTGATTTCAAAAAATACATAGTAAATTTCTCACTAATTTGGACTTCTCAAAAGAAGAGAACCCAAATATCCAAATTAATTGCAGATAAATGTAAGATATACTTAATATGTTGATGAATGCACAAACAAAACCAGAAAACTACGCACCGTTAACACACCAAGTATAATAAGAAATTACAAAGGACACTAAAAAATTGGAAACATGATAACATATTGCATGTGTGCATAATATAAAGCTGACAGCCATATCCTGTGGCTGAGATTGCATTACCACCCATACACATTTTGAAAATTGCTTACATTTCAATAAATATTTTACCAACATCAAGAATGACAAAAGAAAAAAGTTAAATCATAGACAGGTGATGCATTCAATAAAAAATACCCCTTTCAGTCATGCAGAATAATGCTCTGAAATAAATAACAGTACAAGGCCACATAAACTGGGATTTGCTTTTAGACGTTTAAATAAACAGCAAAGTTAACACCCTAAATTTATTTTTTAGCTTTTAGCACATCAAACTGAGAAGATTTGATACAATAAACGTTTTTTTCGAAAAAAGACAGATTTGAAACCAATTAAATCCATCACAATCCAACCAAACAACAACTATAATAAACATCTCAAGAGCACCCAAAAGAAGAAACCTGCACGTTCAATATATCAGGAAAAATACGTATACACAAAAATCCAGAAGAAATGTCAAGACGTCTATACCAGATCGGAGAGCTCAGAGAGGACTTCAGATTCGAGGAAATGAGCGAGGTTTTCATCTTCATCATCGGAAGCCATAACAATTATAATTAGTAACTCTTATGAAAACTAAGTATATCAAATAAAACTACAAGAATACGCCTTGTAGGTGGTGGGGGCAACGATCGCCGGCGATTTATGAATCTTCCGCCGTCGATTAAATGGCTGGATGACAATTTTTTTATTATTTTTTTCCGTCAAAGCAGAACGAAATTTGGGGAAAGAGAGATCAGAGAAGGCGAAATTCGGGTGTGGGGCGTGAAGGTGATTTCGGGTCGGGTTATGCGTATGATTCACGCTAAAATGGATCGGGTTATCGGGATGTGTGGGCTTGGCTCGGGTTCTGAACTCAGTCCTGGGCCAATATTTAGCGTCCCTGTCACGAGATGGGCTGGTTCAGCCGGCCCAGTTTACATCCTTGGGCCTTCGAGCGGAAATATTTTGCTGTTCAGATAGAATCGCGAAGAAATTGAAACGTTTTTCTTCTATTTTATTTTCCAATATTTACATTAACAAAGTGGTAATGATGTAGTGATATTAAGAGAGGTATAAAAAAAATTGAATCGAATAATACTTAATTTATTTTTAATATTACGGATAAAATTACTCTTTTATTTAAAAATTTAATTTTACTTTTAGCATCTTATTAAGTTATTAACCTGAAAATTTATATCTATATCATATATACATAATCTATAATCTATGATATACATAAAAGTGTGGGTTTCGAAATTTGACTGGTATTACGAAATTGTTTATTATATAAATGATTGGTGTCAGTTCATTATATAAGAGGAAATGCAAAATTGTTTCCTTCGTTCTCTAAGTAGGTCGTGGAGATTGATTATTTTTCCAACTTTGGATTCAGTCATTTAAATAAGAAAAAATTCAGACTTTTGGAGTCATTTGAAGTCTTTCCTCCAAATCGTCACACCTCAAATCCAAGTCATTTAATCAATGCAACCTTCGGTAAAAAAACATTGTTAACTTTTCTTTAGGCTTCATTTAGATTGATGAAATTGAAACTACAAATTCAAACCCACAATAACAAATCTATTGAACTTGTTTGGTAATCTCATAATACAATAAATATCAAATATTTGAACTCCTGTTTTGAGTTATTTTTCAAGTCGTCGTGTGGAATACAGATCCATTTGGAATCATTTGAAATCTTTCACCTAAATTCTTCCTTCAAATCCAAATATCAAATCTTAGAGTTCTAATAATTGCCAAGAAAAATAGCTGTGAGTTCTAACAAATGGTCTCCTCATTTATTCTAGAACATTAATTCTCCATCTTGCCCCAAAACACAGTCCAAAAACCCAGAAAAGGAATAAAAAGAGAGAGCAATTTCCTTAAATATCCTATCATCAGATGCTCTTGCTCAAAATTTCATCGGCGATAGGGAAATCAGGCAATATATCCACAGGAACCTGGAGTGAGAAATCACAAACTAAAATCAGAATTTCCAATTAAATGGATATTTGTTAGGGATAATTATAAAAGATACCCCTGAGGTTTAGCCTAATTACAAAAAAAGCTCAATTATCTTTCAAAATTACAAATATCCACTTAAGGTGTTACAAACACCTCCTCGAGGTACGAGGTTTGTATTTACCTAACAACTAACAAACACCCCCTCCAGGGTGTAATTTGTTAAATAGAAGCAATTTACCTAACACTCTCAGCATTAACACGATTCCACAAACTCGAGCAATTTTTTTCGAACTTAATATAGAGTTATACTATGTAGAAGCATTTAAACATGAAATATATAAAGTTAGTGGAATGTTTGTCTTTGTTCTACGGACCAATAGATAAAACTTGGGGTAAATTACAAAAAATTACCCCTAAGGTTTAGCATAACCGAAAAATCCAGTTATCTTTCAAAATTACAAATACCCCTTATGGTATTACAAACACCCATTGAGGTTCTTTGCTTAACAAATACCACCTTTTGAGGTGTAATTTGTACAATAGAAACAAACATCAAGGGGGGTATTTGTAATTTTAAAAGATAGTTGGATCCTTTTGTAATTATACTGAACCTCAAAGGGTATCTTTTGTAACTAAACTAGAGTTATTTCTAAATCATTAGCAGAAAATTGATGCCGATACTTTAATCCTTTACAGTTTTCCAAGCGCACATTTATACAAAAGATAAAAACCATACCTTGATCATTTCGAGTTTATCAAGCGCAGATTTCAGTTGTTGTGTCATCACACAATGCTTCAAAAGAAGAGAGTTTGCCGCGCCTTTATCACCTTTTCCTTGTATTGTGAGAATCTCCCTACTTAAGCTCTCAACTGCGTCTTCGACCTTCAAAAAGATAAGATAAAATGTTAAATGCCCACATCAGTTCATTTGAAAGGAAGTCCATGGAGTCTTAAGCAGATCATACCTTATCAAAGTCTACAGAAAATGTTCCATCTCCATGCATAACAAAGGCGCCTTTTTCGAATAAATAATTAAACTGCAATGCTTGCCCTTTCCTAGACATATTTGACAAAATAATAATAATAATGATAATAAAAGAAGGATCAGAATTTGGATAAATCACTGACAAATTATGGTAAGGGTAAATTACAAAACTACCCCTAAGGTTTAGAATAGTTACAAAAAACTTCAGTTATCTTTCAAAATTACAAGTACGCCGTAAAGGTATAACAAACACCCCCTTGAGGTTTGTAAGTACTTCCCCTCTTGGGGTGCTTGTAAAATAGAAAAAAAAATGTTTAGAGGGTATTTGTAATTTTGAAAGATAACTGGCTTTTTTTGTAAGTAGACTGAATCTCAAGGGTATTTTTGTAATTTACCCTTATAGTAATAGAAGAAAAGGCTTACCCATGAGCTTCCTCTAAGCCAAAGCGTACGGAGCGGAAGCAACCAGCAAGGAAAGAAACATACATGGATTTGATCAAGGTATTTGGTAATATATTCTGTCCGGACACAAAAATGGCCATTAAATCCAATAGTAATCTTGACTTGAGAGAAAAGTCAGACTGCTAATAAACAAGTTTCCCAACAATTTTGTTTTAATAATCCTCAGAAATGAACTGATAACCAAATGAGTAATCTAGCAATTAATCCAAAATTGGATTAAACAGCTGAATCAGATTGCTAAGTCAAGATAGCACGCCAAAATGGCCCAGAGAATGAGAAGAATCACTTAGAAAACAGTAAATATCGAACAAAAGTTTGAAAAAAAATTACTGTTTTCAAAATTACTAGTTTACATTCAAAATTTAATAGGATTAAAATTACTGTTTTCAGCACCATTAGCACAAGTTCATAATGGAACCAAAATTCTCCAATGGCACTAGGATAAGTCTCAGTGGAGAACGAAATCTCCAAGGCCTAGGCACAACCATTGGAAATATCATGCAAGGAAAAAAAGGAAATTCCAACATCACTAAGTTACCTTGTTAACAAGAAATCTTAGGGCCCAAAGGCCGACAATGTCAGCTTTAGCTTCTTCGAGAGCCGAGTGAAGTTCTTGCAACTCCTGTGCCATACAACAAAGTTCTTCAACTATCAGCAAATGAGATGAGCTTAAAGAAGACAAATTCTTACAAGCAAAATAATAAAAGTCAAATAATAATATTTATTTAACATATGACCTTATCCCTTCTAACTAAGATATACTAAATTGGTATATCAGAAGATGATATTGACCAGTTATTATCTGAAGCTGTAGGTAAGGAAACGATGTATCTCCCGATAATTCATAAATAAATAAAAACAAAAAAACAAAAAATATGGCAGTTGCTCTAGTTATTTGGGTCCTCAACATTTTCTATATTTGCTCCAGTATATTTAGTGCAAGTGTGATCGCTGCCTCTTGAACAAAGTCGAAGGTGAAAGTGGAATTTAAGAATTAAATGGAAGAATATTGCTCTAATTTATATTGCACTCTAGTTGGTCTTTGCCCAAAAAACAAGGATGCTAAGTTTACCATCCATTTATTATGATAAAAATTACTTAATCATCAATATGCACCAGCAACAATTTTCTTTGATCAACAACCATAGGTGCTTGTTCAGAGCCCGTTATACAAAGCATGGGATTCCTGATAAGAGCATAACCGGTTTAAAATGTTGAAAGATAGCAAATATGAAATATATATGAAATTATAGAGAAGTGTGGGAGGCTTTCTTGAGTTGGTTTCTATAATCACATATGTATATATAAAAGCATCACAAAGAACTGTTGGATAGAGATGAATTTTGGTATATAGAGCCTATCATTACTTGGTGACACTGAAATTAATGATACATCTTTATCATTTCACAGTTGTAGCATCATTATGCCATTAATAAACTCAGTAATTGCAGAAAACGGATTCTATAAAAACAAGAAGGTTTGGGTTAATAACAAAAAAAACCAAGAGGTTTGTGAAAATTACAAAAAAAAAAAAAAAAAAAAAACACTTGAGGTTTGATTCTATATTACACTTTTACCCATCATAAGCAAAAACATTTCAAACACCCCCTTACATTTGTAAAAGTATTACAATTAAACCCTTACATTTAACACACAATCAAACTTCGAGGTTTTTTTTTTGTAATTTTCAAACATCTCTGCTTTTTTTTTGTAATTAATCCAAACCTCAGGGGTAGTTTTGTAATTATCCCTAAAAAAAAGTATTTGCGCAGATTGAAAAGTAACAATTCCATATTATTATGATACACGATCTCCGTGACAAAAGAGATATTGAACACAATTCAATAACTGTGCCAAAACTGACATTTTCAGGAGTCATGAAAGAGGAAAGTGAAGAATGACGTAAAAATGAAACATACCAATCTCACAGTAGACTTTTTCCCATTTGGAAGTGTTATTGTATGAGGTCCAATACCATGGCAGCACTCATGGCAAATTGTGTGAGTGAAGAAAGAGTCGAAGTCTACATATTTACGTTGTTCCTCAGATATGCATACATGGGATATGGGCTGAAGAATAAGCTTGAACCTGGTCAAGAGCAGACCTGAATATTAACACCTCAACAAAAAAAAAAAAATTAATATATATATGTATACACACACACACACACACACACAAATAAGGATATCTAAAAAATCCTCAGTAACTTTAAGGGCCAAGACTGAAATATTGTCAAATTAAGTAGACAACATCTTGAGGAAGGAAATATACTTTGCTTCTGAAACATTCTTGAGCATGACCATTGAGGTTCCTCTGTCTTTTACTATCCGTTCGTCATTGGGAAGATTAAATGCAACAGTTTGTGGACCCTTCACATCCTGCAAAAACATTTATCGATAATAACTCAGTGCTACCACATATCAGGCAAACTTCAGTTATGCCACAAAAGCATGTGGACTTCTTTGGATTGAGAATGAGGGGAAAAAGATGGTGGGGGGGGGGGGGGAGAAGAAAGAAAGAAAGTGAATTCAAAAAATGAATTAAAATCACGAAAAGGATAAAAAAAAATACTAGTTTGAGAAAACTTCTATCAGTTCATCAAGCTGTTTTTTTCACCTATACGTCCAAGCAAAGTGAGGCATCTATTTTTAACATTAACATTTAGGGGAGGAGATAAAGCAAAGGTGTTACTGAAGCAGTGACGGAAGAACCCATTAAGCTCAATAGAGGAGAGCAAATTTGAAGAGGTACAGCACAGATAGGAGTAGCAATATTTATTTTTTAATGCATAACAATATGAGGAGAATCGTGCAATGTTCAGATGGCAAAGTGCAATAACATCCAAGTATCCAACTAGTTTGGGGTAAAAGACAACTTTGCCTCCATGTGCAAGGCACATGATCGAATCTCCGGTGAATATTCCACCGGCGGCGACCCTTAGATGGTTATGTGCGAAACCCGTATAGTTCAAGAGACAAACTGAAAGTCGAAAAAGTTTATATAACGAAGTGTAAATGATCTTAGTTAGGAAGGGTAGTCATTTTTTTCCCATAAAAATATGGGATTATTACAAAAACACCCCTGAGATTTGGGCTAATTACAAAAAACTAGAGATGTTTCAAAATTACAAAAAACTAGAGATGTTTCAAAATTACAAAAAAAAAAAAAAAAAACCTCAGCTCTGATTTTGTCTTAAATTTAAGGGGGTAACAATAATATATTTATAAATTTCAGGGGTTTTTTTGAAATATTCTTTTCTTATGAAGGGGAAAATGTAAAACGGATCAAACCTCAACGGAGTTTTTGCAATTTTCAAAAACCTCTAGGTTTTTTGTAATTAGCCCGAACCTCAAGGGGAATTTTGTAATTATCCCTAAAAATATATCAGATTTTCGCAATTAATTCTACTTAGAATCAGTCGGATGCAAAAAGGTAGACGTAATATGAACTAGAGAGCCACAAACACAAAACTAATTGATTTAACTTAAAAAAAGGTTATATATGCTATTTTGATCTAAAACTGAGCAAAAGCAAACATCACTGCCCCTTTAACGAATGTATATTTCGCTCCAAGATGTTGGTTAAACAAACACTCACCCCAACATTATAAATTAGTTGGACGACTCGAATCGGGGCTGCAATCACATCTTCTGACTTATAAACACTGTCCATTGGAAGATTCTTCTCCAAAACCTAGCAAGGCAATCCTTTGATAAGAATGAATGGAATTACAAATTGACTAATAACAAAGATAACTCAATACAGCACCTGTAAATGGTCACCAAATAGTTTGACTTGGGCTGTTGCCTCATCATCCCTAACTGCAATGAATGCCTCAAAAGTGGCCTACGGTGCCAATCATGAAACAAGGTACATAAAATATATTAAGAGAACACAATAAAAGAAGTAATTTTTTTTTTTTTTTTGGGGGTGGGGTGGCATATACGTGATCTGCTGTCATCATATTGTGCGTCCATGTATCATTTACAAGTTCTACTGTGATCAGATTGTATACTAAGCGGCATTGTTTGCAAGTCATCACTTGAAACCACACTTTTATACTGTCTATTTTTTCCCTCACTTTTAAATCAGTTTGTACATGACAACAAAAGACTGACTTCATAATAACGTAAACAAAGCAGAATGATGTCGAAATACCTTGTATCCAAAAATTGTGTCTTCATATGTCTCATATGGGCCAATAGTAATATCCAGCTTTGAATCCTTGAAGATGGAAAAGAAAACAAAAGAAGATATAAATATTCGGCTGGTTACATGCAAATAGAGAACAAATTTTATTCCTTCTTATCCTTCCACGCGTTAAAAGAAAATATATATGATGCCTATGACAACTATATCAAGAGATACTGCAACAAATGAACAAAATAGTCTACATTTAAAAGAGTAATCTCCTCCTCCTCAGCTCAGATAATTGCAACTTTTTACTTCTTAATTGATCATCTCATTTGTCAAGAAAAATGTAGAAATCTAACAGCACTAAATACACGTAAGACTGCATTTTTTGGTGATCTGACACATTCAAAAACCCGTTAATCTCAACGTAACACACAAAAAATATATATAATAAAATGTCAAAAAAAAAATGTCAAACTCTAGAATCCAGAGCCACTTGTAGCCAACAATAACCATCAAACCCAAAACCCTACGCCACAAGCCTCGTGTTTATCTTACTCAATGTTAGTGATGTATTTTAGGGCTTAATTTACTATATATTAGGAGAAAAATATGACTGCATTATTAGTGCCTAATTTACAGGTTGATTTTTAGTATTCTTTTACTGTATAGTTGACTTCCTAATATAGAACTCTCTTGTGTATATATTTCTAGTAGGTGTAACCAAAAGTATACAGAGAATATACAAATGATTTCTTTTCATATTTTTACTGTTTTGAACATGGTATCAGAGCAGGTTCAAATTTAACCATACCTTTCTCTTATATCCATTGTTTTCTGTTGTGAGGGTAGATTAATCTCTCTTGTGTGATTGATCACTTTTTGTGCCTCCCTGTTCGAGGTTTGGTGACTTGTGGTAGTTATATTTAAGATTCAAGATGACAGATAACATGCCTACATCAGATTTGCGTGTTCCTGTTGGTACAACGATGAAGTTTAATGGAAGAAATTATGCCTTTTGGTCCCAATCCTTTCGTACCTTTTTGGGTTCCCAAGGTCGCGATCATCATGTTGATAAAATATTGGATCAAAAAGATTCCAAGTATGCAGCATGGTATCAGTCTGATTGTGCGGTGAAGACATGGATGTTGAATTCTTTGGAACCTGAGATTGCTTCCTCTGTTTGTTTGGCATCAACGGCTAAAGAGATGTGGGATGCCATCAGAGAAATGTTTGCTAACGATGGTAATAATTCTCGTATTTTCTCTTTATTTCGACAACTTGTTGACAATAAGCAAGGTGAGAGGTCCCTTTCAGAATTCTTTGCTGCCTATAAGGGGATTATTAATGAATTTAGCGAGCTTCAGCCTCTTTCTACAGATTTAGAGACTCAAAAGCGTTAATGGGAAAACATATTTGTATGTGGTTTTTTAATGAATTTGAATGACCAGTGTAACAATCTTAGAAGTCAATTACTTGGGGACACTACCATGCCTACACTTCGATCTGCTTTCTCTCGTTTGCAATCTGCCTCTTTTTAACTTTGTATTCCCCTACTGTGGATTTTGAGCAATCTGCCATGGCTGCACGTGTTCGTTCACATGGTACTGGAAAGAGTAAAGGTCGTGATAGGATATGTGATTTTTGTGGTAAATCAGGTCACACTGTGGATAGATGTTGGGATAAGCATGGTAAACCTGATTGGGCTACCAAAGGAGCTAAATCATCCAATGTCCTTAAAGCAGCTTCTGTTACAGTTGCTTCTAATGGATATTCTTCTTCTTCGACTTCTCCTGATAAGGTTGTTCAGATTTCTAAGGAGGAGTATGATAGGTTGATTCAATCTCAATCAAGTTCTATTGCCTCCCACGCCTTCCAATCGGGTACTGGAGCACTTGCTGCCATTTCAGGTAATTCTTGGTTAATAGATTCTGGTGCATCAAACCATATGACCGGCGATAAGCATCAGTTCAAACATTTTACACCTTCTCAGCATCCTTCACATGTTACTGTTGCTTACTGTTGCTGATGGTTCTGTTTCTAATGTGTCTGGTTTTGGTAGTGTTCAAACTTCATCTATTAAACTCAATCAAGTGTTACATGTCCCAAACTTATCATTTAATCTTCTTTCTGTCAATCAAATTACAAAATCATTGAACTGTTCAGTTACTTTCTATCCTACTCATTGTACTTTTCAGGATCTCCAGACGAATACAATGATTGGACACGACTTTGAGTCAGGGGGAGTCTACTATCTTAATGATAATTCTTCGTGTGTTGCTGTTGCCACTGGGGGTGTCTCTCCTTATCATTGGCATTGTCGATTGGGTCACCCTAACCTTTCTCGATTAAGAAATGTTGTGTCTTTTAGTGAGTCTGTTCCTGAAATAAACTGTGATGCGTGTCAATTAGGAAAACATCACAGAGTGTCTTTTCGTTCTAGAGAAAGTCGGAGTTCACGTCCCTTTGATTTAGTGCATTCAGATGTCTGGGGTCCTTGTCGTTATCCTACTGTGTCCGGTTATAGATATTTCATTACCTTTGTCGATGATCATTCTAGGATGACATGGATTTATTTGTTAAAAGACAGGTCATCTGTTCTTGATGTATTTCAGACCTTTCACTGTGAAATAAAGACTCAATTTTCTTCTAATATCCGTGTGTTGAGATCTGATAATGCTTTAGAATATATGAAATCTGATTTTTCCAATTTTTGTTCTTCTAATGGAATTATTCATCAAACATCATGTGCTTATACACCACAACAAAATGGTGTGGCAGAACGTAAAAACAGACATCTTCTTGAGGTTGCTCGCACTATTATGATGCAAATGAATGTACCTAAATCTTTTTGGAGTGATGTTGTACTTACGGCTGGTTTTCTTATTAACAGAATGCCATCTTCTATTCTTGGGGGTGATATTCCTTTTAAATGTCTTTTCCCGACTCTCCGTTATTTCTTCTTACTCCTCGTATTTTTGGTTGTGTGTGTTTTGTGCATCTTTTCGAGAATGGTATGGATAAACTTTCTCCTAGAGTTGTTCATTGTATTTTCTTGGGGTATTCTCGAACTCAAAAGGGGTACAAATGTTATGATCCAGTAGCTAAAAAGAGATTTGTTTATGCTGATGTCACCTTCTTGGAGTCCGAATCATTTTTCAAAGTTTCCACTAACAAAGTGTCTGTCCCACTTCCTACCCCTGTGCCCACTTCTATTTCACCTTCAAAACCTTTGCAGGTTTACACTAAGGCGAAAAGACTATAAAAACCCCGACACTCAAGAGCCATCTCCTACTCCATTGTATTCTTGGTGATTCTCCTAATTTGCCAATTGCTCTCCGAAAGGTAAACGTACTTGCACTCAACATCCTATTGCTAATGTTGTTTCCTTTGATCATCTTGGTTCGTCTTTTCGTCGTTTTGCTTTATCGTTGTCATCTGAATCTATTCCTAAGGATTACCGAGAGGCTCTTCAAAATCATAATTGGAAAAAGGCAATGGATGAAGAGATGTCAACGCTTCTTACTAGAGGTAATTGGGATTTGGTACCTTTACCAAATGGGGTTCGTCCGGTTGCATGTTGATGGATTTTTACTTTAAAGTACCATCCTAATGGTTCTTGTTGAGATATTATATAATATAGGATAGTGGTAGCTTAGTGGCAACATTAGTGCCTTAATTTAGGTTGTGGTGTTTTCCTCTTTTCCTTAATTTATGTCTTATGTTAGGCTTACTTGCCTATATATTGTACAATTTTCAGTCATGAAAATCACAAGAAATACAATCATTTTCACATGGTATCATAGAGCAAGGTTCCTAAACCCTAGTTCTATATTTTTTTATTTTTTTTTCGGAAATCTCAGTTTCCAGATTCCAGAAATTCCAATTTCCAGATTTCAGTTTCAGTTTTTCCCCCAAAACCCTAGTTTCCCTTTTCAGTTCTGTCTGACCGGAATACTGTTCACCGGAACACTGTTCACGCCATAACACTGTTCACGGCGAGACTGTTCCCAAAACACTGTTCATCCGGGAATTACTGCTCACAACAGGAAAAATATTATTTCATCGGGACACTGTTCACGCCCATAAAATATTATTCTACTCGGAAAATACTGTTCAGTCCGAAAAATATTTTCACGCGGACAACACTTTGTTCATGTCTATTTAATCAGTCATCATCGATCCTTCTTTCAAACCAACGGGTCAAGTCTCGTCGCTTTCAAGGGTCCACGACCATTACAACCGACATATTGAATGTCCAACAGGCACCCTCTTCAGCCACTATAGCTCACACTGATAATTCTACGGTTTGTTTCTCTCACTCTACACCTATGGGATGGGTTTTGGATTCCGGTGCTTCTGATCACGTGACTGGTAATTCCTCTATTTTCTCAGAAATATCACAGACCAAATTTCCCCATTACGTTACTGTTGCAGATGGGACTTGTTGAGATATTATAATATATGTTAGTGGCTTAAATTTAGGTAGTGCCCTATCTTTGGGGTTTATGTTTCTCTCTTTTTTCCTTAATTCATGGATAGATTAGGGTAGTCTTTTGGCTATATAATGTGTAATTTCCTTTCATGTTCAATACAAGAAATACAATCAATTCATATGGTATCATAGAGCAAGGTTCACAAACCTTAGTTCCCTTTTTATTTTTTTTTCAGAAAACATTATTAGTATTATTTTTTTTTTTTCAGTTTCAGTTTTTTTTTTCCCTGATCGGAATCACAACTGAAATCACTGTTCATATCGGCATCACTGTTCACACCGCGGTCACTGTCACTGGAACCACTGTTCATACCCAGATCACTGTTCACGGTCGGATTCCCTGTTCATATTATTACTGTTCATGTGAGAAACCACTATTCACTCCCGAAATCACTGTTCACATCCCAGAAAAATGTTGCTTTGCCAGAACACTGTTCATGCCCAGCAAATATTGTTCAGTTCGGAAAATATTGTTTTGTTGTAAACTACTATTCATGCCAGAAAACAGAGTTTCAGATCTGATTATTTAAGTCATAATGCCTCATTCTTCTTTCAAAACAACGGGTCTAGTCTCAAATGCGCGCTTTCAAGGGTCCACAACCATTACAACCGACATATTGAATGGTAAAAACTTCTTGAAATCTGATTGTGAGTTTACTTTATCTCCCAGCGAATATAAGAAATATTTACGGCTAAAGGCAGCCCAACATGCACCATCTTGACCACTTTAGCTCACACCGGTAATTCTACGGTTTGTCTTTCTCACTCTACACCTATGGGATGGGTTTTAGATTCGGTGCTTCGATCACGTGGTGGTAATTCCTCTATTTTCTCGTAAATATCACAAACCAAATTTCCCATTATGTTTCTTGTTGCGAGATGGGTCTAAAATCCATTCCACCGGAGTTGGGCGGGTTTCACTAACTCCTCAATTTCATTGAGTTGATCTTATTGGTTCTAATTGTCCTTTTAATTTGATATCCATAAGTAAATTAACTAGTTCTTTAAATTGCACCATAATTTTCACTTCGATTCTTTTTGATAAAAGACCGAGAGAGGCGGCGATTGGCGCAGGATCGAATCTCGTGGTCTCTACTACCTTCAACCAACAATTTCCACTCTATTTGTCGCTACTACATCCCCGATCTTCTTCATCGTCGTTTGGGTCACCCGAGCCTACCTAAGTTAAAAACAATGGTACCTGGTCTTTCGGTTTGAGTCTTTGAATTGTGAATCTTGTCAATTAGGTAAACATGTTCGAGTCTCTTTTTCTAATCGTATTAATAACAGAGCTTCATCTCTCGATATTGTATTGTTCATTCGACGTTTGGGGTCCAAGTCGTGTTCCATCTATCTTGGTTATCGGTATTATGTCACTTTCATCGATGATTTCTCCGGTGTACTTGGGTATTTCTAATGAAAGATCGTTCGAGTTGTTTGGTATTTTTGAAACTTTTTGCTCGAAATTAAAACCCAATTTGGTAAAATGATTCGTGTCTTGCGTGAAGTGACAATGCAAAAGAATATTTCTCACCGTTTCAATTCCTTTACACGTTCAGCGGAATTATACATCAATCCAGGTTGTCTCATACACCCCAACAAAATGGGGTAGATGAACGAAAACATGATACATTGTTGACACCGCCGCACCTTGTTGATATATGCCAATGCACCTTTAAAGTTTTGGGGTGATCTTTGTCTGCCCTAATCGCCACTTACTTGATAAATCGAATGCCATCCTCTGTGTTAAATGGTCGGGTTCCTACTCTATTCTCGCACCTACGGCCCCTTTATATGTTGCACCCCTCGTATTTTTGGTTGTACTTGTTTTGTTCATGATCTATCTCCTAGTCGTGATAAATTGTCCGCTTTCGGTCTATCAGTGTATTTTTCTTGGTTACTCCCGTTCTCAGAAGGGTTACCGCTGCTACTCTCCGCCTACAAACCGTTTTTACATTTCCGCCGATGTTACTTTCTTCGAGGACATATCATACTTTGCTACAACTATTATCCCTTCTCACGACTTGGATCAAGTTTTGCCTATACCCTACTTAGAGTTTCTTCGACCGCCTCCGAGCATACGATTCCCAAGCGTTGTCGGATACTCCATCATCTTCACCACGATCTCCTCCACTCAGAATCGATTTGGCATTACTTACGAAAGACGGTCCGAGCTCGAGCTTGAGATCTTGTTCCGAGAGGTCTCTCCCGCACCCGATCCACTGTTTCACCCGATTTGCCTATCGCCATCCGCAAAGGTACACGCTCTACCCGTAACCCTTATCCTATCTATAATTTTCTATCCTACCATCGTTTGTCTCCCGCATATTGTGCTTTCGTTTCTGCACTCTCTTCTATTTCTATTCCTAAGACAGTTTCCGAAGCACTATCCCATCCAGGATGGAAACAAGCTATGATTGATGAAATGTCGGCTTTGGATTACAACAATACTTGGCACTTGTTCCTCCTCTGGTAAATCTGTTGTGGGTTGTCGTTGGGTATTTAATGTTAACATTGCCCCGATGGACAAGTCGATCGCTTGAAAGCTCTTTGGTAGCCCGGGGATATACACAAGTCATGGTCGGGATTACGGTGATATCTTTTCTCCTGTTGCAAAGATGTCCTCGATTCGTTTATTCCTCGCTATGGCTGCCGTGAAACATGGCCCCTCTTTCGATTAGATATCAAGAATGCCTTTTGCGGTGACTTGGAAGAGGAGATTTATATGGAGCGACCTCCAGGTTTGTTGCTCGGGGGAGTATGGTTTGGTATGCAAGTTACAAAAGTCTTTATATGGTTTGAAGCAATCACCGCTGGTTTGGTCGATTCAAAGAAAGTTCTTCAACAATTTGGAATGATCATTTGTGAGGAGATCATTCTGTCTTCTTTCGATGCTCCTCGGCAAATAGATATATCTACCTTGGGTCTATGTTGATGACATTGTAATTACGGGTGATGATTGTGAAGGTATCAAGGCATTAAAACAACACTTATTTCACAATTTTCAAACTAAGGACTGGGTCCACTTCGTTATTTTCTTGGGATTGAAGTAGCTCAATCAAAATCAGGTGTTGCTATCTCTGAAAGGAAATATGTTCTTGATATTCTAGAAGAAACAGTCTTACATTGTAAAAACCGGTTGCTACTCCAATGGATCCTAATGTAAAGTTGCTTCCTAACCAGGGGAGCCCTATCCCGATCCAGGAAGATACCGGGCTAGTTGGGAAACTAAATTATCTCACCATGACCAGACCAGACATATCTTTCCCAGTAAGTATAGTAAGTGGGTTTCTCAACTCTCCTTGTGATAGTCATTGGAATGCAGTTATTCGAATTGCCAAGTACATTAAAGGGTCGCCCGGGAAAGGACTTGTTTTCACCGATAGAGAGTCACACTAATGTCATTGGATATTCGGATGCTGATTGGGCAGGAGATGAGAATGATCGTAGATCTACTTCTGGTTATTGTATATTCATAGGAGGAAACATGATTTCATGGAAAAGCAAGAAACAGACAGTTGTTGCTCGATCAATCACGGAGGCCGAAATCGAAATTTATGGCTCATGCAACATGTGAGCTTTTGTGGCTCAAACATTTATGCAAGTTAATTACATTTCGTGATGTTGGTCCTATGGAGCTCGTGTGTGATAATCGGTCGCCTCTACATCTCTCCTCCAATCCAGTTTTTCAGAGAGGGCGAAACATATAGAAGTCGATTGCCATTTCTAAGAGAAAAGATTCTCTCTGGAGTAATCAAGACCTCCTTTGTCAACTCTAGAGATCAACTTGTCGATATCTTTACTAAATCTCTACGGGGTCCCTCGGATAACATATATATGTGACAAGATGGATGCATATGATGTATATGCTCCACCTCGAGGGAGAGTGTTGAGATATTATAATATATGTTAGTGGGCTTAAATTTAGGTAGTGGCTTCTATCTTTGGGGTTTATGTTTCTCTCTTTTTCCTTAATTCATGGATAGATTAGGGTAGTCTTTTGGCTATATAATGTGTAATTTCCTTTCATGTTCAATACAAGAAATACAATCAATTCATAGGACTAAAATCCAGGCCACTGGAGTTGGGCGGGTTTCACCAACTCCATCAATTCCATTGAGTTCAGTCTTATTGGTTCCTAATTGTCCTTTTAATTTGATATTCATAAGTAAATTAACTCGTTCTTTAAATTGTACCATAACTTTCACTTCGATTCTTTTTGATACTGAAGAGGAGTGCGGAGCGGGGCGATTGGCGCGCAGATCAATCTCGTGGTCTCTACTACCTTCAACCAACAATTTCCACTCTATGTGCCGCTATCGCATCCCCGATCTTCTTCATCGTCGTTTGGGTCACCCGAGTCTACCCAAATTAAAAACAATGGTACCCGGTCTTTCACGGTTTGAGTCTTTAAATTGTGAGTCTTGCGATTAGGTAAACATGTTCGTCACTTCTTTTTCTAATCGTATTAATAACAAAGCTTCATCTCTCTTTGATATTGTTCATTCGATGTTTGGGGTCCAAGTCGTGTTCCGTTTACCTTAAATTTATCGGTATTATGTCACTTTCATTGATGATTTCTCGGTGTACTTGGGTATTTCTAATGAAAGATTGTTCGAGTTGTTTGGTATTTTTGAAGCTTTTTGCTCGAAATTAAGACAATTTGGTAAAATGATTAGGTGTCTTTGCGTAGTGATAATGCAAAAGAATATTTCTCACGATCGTTTCAATTCCTTTACACGTTCAAGCGGCATTATACATCAATCGAGTTGTCCCATACACCTCAACAAAATGGGGTAGTGACGAAAACATGGACACATTGTTGACACAACTCGCACCTTGTTGATATATGCCAATGCACCTTTAAAGTTTTGGGGTGATGCTATCTCGACCGCCACTTATTTGATAAATCGAATGCCATCCTCTCGTGTTGAATGGTCGGGTTCCTTACTCTATTTTGCACCCTAAAAGCCCTTTATATGTTGTTCTTCCTCGTATTTTTGGTTGTACTTGTTTTGTTCATGATCTATCTTCGAGCCGTGATAAATTGTCGCTTCGATGCTCAAGTGTATTTTCCTCGTTACTCCCGTTCTCGGAAAGGGTTACCGCTTACTCTCCTCCTACAAACCGTTTCTACATTTCCGCCGATGTTACTTTCTTCGAGGACATATCATACTTTCTCGCAACTACTATCCCTTCTCATGACTTGGATCGATTTTGCACTATACCCTACTTAGAGTTCATTCGACCAACTCATGAGCTTCTGTTTCCCAAAGACGTTCGATGCTCCATCATCTCCACCACCGTCTCCTCCACCTATTAATCGGTTTGGCATTACTTATCAAAGACGGTCCGAGCCACGAGCTTGATCTGTTCCAGGTCTCTATCCCCGCACCCGATCCACCTGTGTCACCCGATTTTTTATCACCATCCGCAGTATACGCTCTACCCGTAACCCTTATCCTATCTACAATTTTCTATCTTACCATCGTTTATCTCCCACATATGTGCTTTTGTATCTCTTCTCTCTTCTATTTCTATCCCTAAGACAGGTTTAAAGCACTATCCCATCCAGGATGGAAACAAAGGCTATGATTAATGAAATGTCCGCTTTGGATTACAACCATACTTGGCGACTTGTTCCCCTTCCTCCGGTAACTGTTGTTGGTTGTCGTTGGGTGTTTAATGTTAAGATCATTACGATGGACAAGTCGATCGCTTGAAAGCTCGTCTGGTAGGTAGCTAAAGGATATACGCAAGTCTATGGTCAAGATTACAATTCTGATGATCTTTTTCTCCGATTTGCAAAGATGTCCTCGATTCGTTTATTCTCGCTATGTTTGCCATGAAACATCGCCCCTCTTTCGATTAGATATCAAGAATGCCTTTTTGCATGGTGACTTGGAAGAGGAGATTTATATGGAGCAACCTCCTGGATTTGTTGCTCGGGGGAGTATGGTTTGGTATGCAAGTTACGAAAATCTTTATATGGTTTGAAACAATCACCTCGAGCTTGGTTTGGCGATTCAAGAAAGTTCTTCAAAACTTTGGGATGATCCGTTGCGAAGGAGATCATTCTCTTTTTTTTTCGTCAACAAATCGATATATCTATCTTGGGTCTATGTTGATGACATTGTAATTACGGGCGATGATTGTGAAGGTATCGCGCATTAAAACAACACTTATTTCACAATTTTCAAACTAAGGATCTTGGTCCTCTTCGTTATTTTCTTGGGATTGAAGTAGCTCAATCAAAGTCGGTGTTGCTATCTCTCAAAGGAAATATGCTCTTGATATTCTAGAAGAAACGGGTCTTACAGTTGTAAACCGATTCTACTCCAATGGATCCTAATGTAAAGCTCCTTCCTAATCGGGGAGCTCTATCCGATCCAGGAAGATACCGGGCGCTAGTTGGGAAGCTAAATTATCTCACCATGACGGACCGGACATATCTTTCCCGGTAAGTATAGTAAGTCGGTTTACGAACTCTCCTGTGATAGTCGTTGGAATGCGATTATTCGAATTGTCAAGTACATCAAAGTGGTCACCTGGAAAAGGGCGTGTTTTCACCGATAGAGGCCACACTAATATCATTGGGTATTCGGATTGATTAGGCGGGGAGATGAGAATGATCAAGATCTACTTCAGTTCAGTATATTCATAGGAGGAAATCGATTTCATGGAAAAGCAAGAAAGACCGTTGTTGCTCGGTCAATCTGGCCGAAATGATCGAGCTATGGCTCAAGCAACATGTGAACTCTTGTGGCTAAAACACTTACTACGGGAATTACGATTCGTGACATTGGTCCTATGGAGCTCGTGTGTGATAATCGATCAACTTTGCATCTCTCTTCCAATCCAGTTTTTCACGAGAGACTAAACATATAGAAGTCGATTGCCATTTCCTTAGAGAAAAAATTCTCTCGGAATCATCAAGACCTCCTTTGTCAACTCTAGAGATCAACTCGCCCGATATCTTCACTAAATCTCTACGGGGCCCTCGGATAACTTATATATGTGACAAGATGGATGCATATGATGTATATGCTCCACCTTGGGGGAGTGTTGAGATATTATATAATATAGGATAGTGGTAGCTTAGTGGCAACATTAGTGCCTTAATTTAGGTTGTGGTGTTTTCTCTTTTCCTTAATTTATGTCTTATGTTAAGAGTTTATTTTATATATTGTACAATTTTGGTCATGAAAATCACAAGAAATACAATCATTTTCACAGTTCTATTGAAAGGTACAAAGCACGACTTGTTGCAAAAGGGTACACTCAGTCCCCAGACACATGGTATTGACTTTTTTGAAACTTTCTCTCATGTTGCTCGGCTAAGCTCTATACGTGTACTTATATCTGTGGCGGTTAATCAAGATTGGGAGATGCATCAATTAGATATAAAGAATGCATTTCTTTATGGAGACTTATTTGAAGAAGTTTACATGGAGCAACCTTTCAGGTTTGTTGCTCGGGGAGACTCATTTGGTGTGTAAACTAAAAAAGGCTATTTATGGTTTGAAGCAAAGTCTGCGATCTTGGTTTGACAAATTCAGCCAAGTCATTTTGCTGCAGGATTTATTTAAGTCGGTGACCATTCCGTTTTTGTACGACATACTTCATCGTGTATTCATGGATACTTATTGTATATGTTGATGATATACTCTTGTCGGGTAGTGATGTGAATGGCATTAAAGAAACTAAGAAATACTTGCAACAACAATTTGTTACAAAAGACCTTGGTAATTTGAGGTATTTTCTTGGCATTGAGGTTGCTCGTGGTAAACAAGGAGTAGTGTTATCCCAAAGAAAATATGCGACTGATCTCCTACAAGATACAGGCTTATTAGGGGCAAAACCAGCAGATGTTCCAATGGAACCTAACCTGGACTTGTGGAAGGAGGATGAAGACTTTGAGGACACTACACAATACAGACGACTTGTTGGTAGACTTATTTATCTAATGTACTGACCAGGCATTGTGTATCTTTGTGGGGACTAATTAGTGGGTTCATGGAAAACCTAAGAAGTGTCATTTTGGAAGTCGCATGCAATATTTTAAGATACATCAAAAAGTCTCCAGGAAAAGGGTTGTGGTTTAAAAAGAACAAGCATGTGAATTTAATTGGTTTTTCAGATGCCAACTATGCTGGTGACAAGGGGGATAGAAAATCCACATCAGGTTATTGTACTTTTGTAGGAGGTAATTTAGTAACTTGGAAGAGCAAAAAGCAGACAGTTGTATCCAGGTCTAGTGCTGAAGCCGAATATCGTGCCATGGCTCATACCACATGCGAACTGATATGGTTGAAGACACTTCTTGAAGATTTCAGTATTAAGTGTACAGATCCCATTCCTATGCATTGTGATAATCAAGCCGCTATTCATATTGCAAGCAATCCAGTCTTCCATGAACGGACAAAGCATATTGAAGTTGATTGTCACTTTGTGAGAAATGCTGTCACCAGTAAAAAGATTTGTACTCCATTTATACCTTCAAAGGACCAGGTTGCTGATATATTCACAAAAGCCCTTAAGAAGGATAACTTCACTAGATTGAGTGACAAGCTTCGCATGATGGACATTTATGTTCCAGCTTGAGGGGGAGTGTTAGTAATGTATTTTAGGGCTTAATTTACTATATATTAGGAGAAAAATATGATTGCATTATTAGTGCCTAATTTACAGGCTGATTTTTAGTATTCTTTTACTGTATAGTTGACTTCCTAATATAGAACTCTCCTGTGTATATATTTCTAGTAGGTGTAACCAAAAGTATACAGAGAATATACAAATGATTTCTTTTCATATTTTTACTGTTCTGAACACTCAAAACACTGGCAAGATCTGTCACTAGTCTTCAATACAAATAGAATTCAAGTGGTACCTTTCTGTTCTAGAAGCTATTAAGTTATTTAGTAACTAGTATAGATTAGAACAAATTTGTAGGAAGACAAAAGCAGAGTTGACTATTTCTGAATAGAGGTGTCAAAAAGGGCCCGGCCCGATGAAAGGCCAGGTTCCAATTTTGGAGGCCCAAAGGGACCAGGCCTATTTTGCCAAAAAGGTCAGCCCAGCCCAGTCGGCCCGGTCATTTCGTGTGTATTTTCATGGCTGGATTGGGCTTGGGCCTAAAAAATAGTGGAAATCGGCGCGGCCCATTTAACAGCTCTATGTTTGAATGGTCAAAAAGAAAAACTAACTACTAACTAGCAAATTACAATGTCGAGAGAAATCAAAAGACCATGAACTAACCAATTCCATCCAGGCAATATCTGAGTCATAGTATTCATTTGATAGGAAGGCATCGGCCTTGCTATGCAACAGCTTCTTCAAACTGCACCAGTAAGATTCAATTATTGAAAACTCAATTTTCTTTGGCCTGCTGATTTTAATCGGCTTAAATTTTACGAACAAGCAACATTTTACCTGGAAGAGCTGGTCAAGTCCCCAGCTTTGTGCAGTAGAACAGAAGCTTTTGTGAGGAAAGCATTGTATTCTTCAGAGTAAGGGACAATATATAGATCGTGAGCATCACTAGTGCTGCTTGGGGTGGTGAGTGACAGCGACTCGTCCAATACTCTTTCACTTTTCCTTTTGATAACACTGAAAAAGCCTGTTGCTTCTTTCTGTTTTTCTTCTAGGAGACTATTTTTCCATAATTCAAATTCCTATAAAGAAAACGCTATGAATGGCCTGACATGCACCAAAATGGCCATTGCGTGAAGAAAGAATGTACAAAAGCATGATTTTTTTTAACGTATAAAAGCATGACATATTCTTTACCATTTTATCCATATCTGGAGGGTAAAAATTTGCACCAGGTGGTTTTACAACAGGAAATGCCTTCCTATATTCAACTCCTTTCCACCCTGTCACTGGCTTTGTAGCTTCAGGAAGCAGCTTCACAGCCGAGTCTCCAGTTGTCAAAAATGCCTCATTTTCGTCCAAACTCGACCTTCCATGGGAAAAAGATAACGTGAAACTTAGAGGAACTAAATATGCACAAATCAAGTGTAAAAGTGAAAAGAGGATATTTACTTAGAAATTCAGAATCTCAACCACCAAGATTAATAGCCTAATACAAGTACACTTGATGAGAAGTTTCAACAATGCAATATTGGAAATTGTAAAAACAAATAAGTTCACAACTTGTGATTTTCTTTTGCATGCTTTAAATCAATATATAGGATGAATGGACAAAAAGTATAGCATGAAGTTGTAGAGAGCACTTTTAGTGAAATTGTTAATAACTAGGATAAAGAATCTTGCCAGTGAGCTTTAGAGTTACTAAGACACCATATTTAAACAGATAGATAGATAGATACCAAGTGAAAGAGAGCAAATTGAGAACAGTATTATGTGAAGCAAATATACCATGGGCTTTTATTGACAAGATAATATATCCATTTTAATTTGTTCAACTGAGATTCATCAGCATGCAGCTCTAGCCAATCTCTTAAAGGTGGATTGCTGAACCAAACCTGATTTATGGAAAAATACAAATGAGAAAGAAACAAAGAGAAACTTGCAACATCCTTCAAATGAACTGAGAATATCCGGCAGACATTATTTCTAATGATTGATGAAGCAGCGTGAATTCAGAAGATTAAACCAAATATGTAGCAAAATAAAAATTAGGCACTCTAACTTTAAGGCTCCAAGAATGTTTGTGTAGGGAGTACCTTTAAAGAAAACCATCAACGCATATATATTAAACCCCAACACAAAAATTAGAACTTCATTTGATAATTTACTTAACCTTCCCATTCCCCACTATAAATACGAACAGCAAGGAAATGTACTTTTAAAGGATATCCTGCATGAACATAGTCAGGAATAAAACCTGGGCGAAGAAAATTTGGTCCATTAATTTTGCAGCTTTAACAAGTAAAGACAGCGCTTCCTTGTCTGCATTGCTGAGCCCTGTTAACTGTTAAGCACAAGGAAAAACAGATAAATAGGACTGCCATGAGTAAAATTGATACTTTTTACACGAACATAAAATCGATTATTTCAGTTTTCTCTTTGAAAAGGATAGATGTCATTCTATACTGTGCTAGGCTGCATGACCACATGCATGGGTGTTAGTGCGCACACAACCACAAAGCCAGCAATCAACATAATATATTAAATATCACACAGAAACTCACCACCAGCATAAATATAAGCAAAATTCAAACAAAGAAATATATGAAGAACTCCTTCGAAGAACATGAGAATCATAGTGCTTTCATATTCTCATTGAGAATATGATGCTTCCGTAGAAGAATGGTTAAACTGTAAAATGACATGCAATACTAATTGGACTCACCAACTTCAGCAAACATTAAGCAAAGGCCGTAGAAGATAAAATTAGGGACTCCTCAGTAGAAGCTGAGAATCATGCGGTGCTTCTACAAACTGATATTTCAATGAGCCAATAATGGAACTGAGTCAAAGACATGCACTACATGCAGAATGGAAACAACTCCTGATGCGAACCACGAAAGGAAAACAGTAAGCATCTATCACCACTCAGAACGTAAGCAAAGACTAAAACCTGGAGGAAATCTATCAACAAATTATGCTGGTAATCTCTCGACGAACAAACTTAAGCATTTATTACTGTCGTGCAAATATTCTTGCTCTCCAGATGTATAATGTCTAGGAAGTAGCTAAAAGTTTCATTAGTTCAATAAGCTTATAATTTGTACATGAATGCCCATAGTGGGCCACCACTGGAAAGGTTCTATTGATTCACTTGACGTGTGCTGTTAAAGACCTTATTTAAAATCTCTGTGCTGGAAGCTAGTTCTCTACCGAAAAAAGAAAAAAAGCAAAAAAGACGAAAAAAAGACACAGTAAACTTCTTCAATACTTGGAACATTCTTGGTAAATTCCTCTCAACACAGTGGCTACGACAGGGAATAATTAGTTCCTCGTGTTAGCAGCAGGCAGAAGCAATGGTTGAAACTCGGTGTAACAAGTGTATGGCACCATAGCTCAGAGATTTTCCATAGACCATAATTAAGGCAATTAAAGCAACTTTAGGCAGATATACCACTGATTTTAAAACTTTTGTAAACTGTATATTCTGAGAGTAAAGAAAAGAAAAAATTTGAGAAGTCAATTATATAGAAGGCAAATTTAAGTGCCTTTGTTCTACAAATTACAAGAAAGTCTTTTGATGAAAACAGGCTTGGTTTATTAATGGTTGGTACATAAGAAAGTCAAATTTCCACAAATTACCAAGGATTGGGTGGGTAACATGGTTTCTTTGCATAGCTTGTGACACTCATAAATTGTTTACTAAGTAAAGTAAGATATTAAGATAAGTTAAGGGGAAAATAAGTTATTAAAATTTAAAACCTCCGCATCAAGAGAAACACGAGCATAACGGTTTAGCTGCTTTTGTAGAACCAGGGCACATGATTCAGCATTTTGTTTGTACCTAGAGATACAGAAGTCCAGCACATCAGCATGAATCATTGGCAATAAGTTATATGGAATAAACAAATGAGGAAAGGATAATCCATAGTTATTGCAGGAATTAGCTTAATTCACTTTGGGGGCATAATAACAAGAAGGGTTAATTACACAAACTACCCCTAAGGTTTAACTTAATTACAAAATAACCCAATTATCTTTAAGAATTAAAAATACCCCCTTGAAATATGTTTTTAGCTTACAAAAATGCATCCTCAAGAGGAGGATATTTGTTAGGTAAATACAAAGCTCAAGGGGGTATTCATAATTTTGAAATATAACTAAAGTTTTTGTAATTAGACTAAACCTCAGAGGTAGTTTTTGTAATTATCCCTAACAAGAAATATCTTGTCAGAGACCAATATAATGGAAAAGGAAACAAGCTTCATGAATTCTAAATGTGCTTAGTCATACGATATTCACAGAAAACAATTCGTAGTTTATAAAAATATCTTATGGATACATGGCAACAAGAGAAGAAAGTCAAATAATAAAAAAATTTGAGCAGGGAAAAGGAAAAGTAAAAGGCAATCTACTCAGTAAAGATAATAGCTAAGAAAGAAATGTGAGAAGCATTAAAGGACTTCATGACATACCTCTTTGACAAAATTTCAAAGAGCTGACCATATTGACCATTGACATCATAAGGCACATATTGAGGATCTTCTTTTGCAAGCAAGCTTCTATACTCCTCCAAATATACATATTTAACAGCTGAAACTTCAGATTCCTTCAAACAGATACCCAATTTGAGCGCTCAGAAAGCTCGTGTGAGCAGAGGAGCATAGAACAAATTATCACAGATGATGAAAAGATAACCAGGATAGGCATTCTCATTAAAATTGGATCCCAATAAAATGATAACAAGATACATAAAGAAATTACTGCCACAGCATGACAATAACAAGCATAAAAAATTATCAAAAAGAGATTAATTATTCCATAAGTAACAGCAGAAGTAAAAAGTTCTTTATATGATAAATATAAACCTCCAAACCTGAAGAGTAAAGGCCTCCAAAGGGATTGGATCTATTGTCGTGACAAGATAGACATCATTGTATTCGTTGTTTATGAATCTTCCATCATTTATGACACTACAAGAAAATGCAAAAATTTACCATACATCAATCAGTAGTTCAGGTAGCAAAATACGTGGCTCATGTTCGAATGAAAAATCTGACTAGTGCAACAAACCACTATTTGGTTGGAAATTTTATATTCAAGGTGATAATTGTAGCATGAAATCGAAATGCAATAAGCAAAAAGAGACGTGTACTTATTAGCACCATAACCTCCACAGCAAAGACAATCCATAACTCAATTTATTTCTATCAAGAACATTATAAAATGGAAAACATAACAGAAAACAAAAATTGCAATTTCAGTGACCAACCACTCTTGAAGGAAAACAAATAGCAGCTCAAATGCATCCTTTGGAAGTTTAATACCAAGCTCTTCATGAAGCTCCCTCCTGTAAGCATGAAAAAAACTTTCTTCAGACGGAAGCAATCTTAGCTGCTGGAAACAACCAAATCTTCAAGAGTATTATGATCGAGTTAAAAGACATTTAAATTTAAGAAGAGAACAATAACCGCTAGTTATCATGCTAAAAGGGGAAAAATAAAATAATTGGATTTACTCATGCATTTAAAGAGTAAAATGTAGATATGCACATCTGAACAATTTTAGCGTCATCCAAGTACAGACAAAATGAGACTCCCACTTCATATAGAACAGCATCCTTCTTCATGGAACTACGCAATATACTTATATCATCCTTCAGAATCTGAGATCAGGATTTTCTTCAAATGATAATATCCATGGTCATACATAGAGAATAAGGAAGATAAGAGAATGAAGAATGTTCAAAGTTCAAACATATTTAACCAGCTTGCCTATCTATTGTGCATATGTCAACACAAAACAAGTGCATCTAAAAGAAGTATTTCACAACATGATTCAATTTTAACTGGTAATGTCTTCCAGTCATGTAAGTAGATCATTAATGTTATCCACGTTTGAGAATTTGATAGTACTTTATATCACATAGATAATGCACAAGCATTCCACAGTAAAAGTTCCTAACATGGCATCTATGTCTATACCAAAATGTGAAATGTATTCACTTCATTTTCTTCTTATTCACCAAAGCTTAATGTTTTGTGTCAACATCAATATGTATATCAGCAGGAAACATTTGACTTTTGAAGTAAATAGGAACGTATTAACAAATGAGATAAAGGAAAAGAAGTATGGAGGCACCCCACAAGATAGTTCCCATTTTGATTTTTTCTTTTTTGTTTCCCTCTACTTTAACGCACGGGCTTTATGTAATACATTAAACGTAATTATTGGACTAGATCCTCAGGTGTACCTTCTCAAATTCTGTAGTTTTAACTAATACTGTTGGTAGATTAGCTAGGAGCATTGTTTTGGACAGAGACAAAGTGCAAACTTCACATTTAGAAGGAAGATATAATACTTATGTCAATATTAACAGTCATGAAGTTCACTTATTATTCAAATGATGCTTGACGAAGATAGATGGATTTCTCCAATCAGTAGGGGTGAAAACAACAACAATAACGATAGGATTCAAGAGTCACAAACTTTAGCAATGGAGTGTTTCAGCTAAAACATTTCAACCAATTACGATCTAGATAAATGAATAAAAGATACCTAGCTGTGACAAGAGATGAATCTCCGGCGGAGATATGTCCAGCACTAGAAATGTCCCAAAGCCCCGCCCAGGAATCTTTGCATTCAGCACGTCGTTGAAGAACAAGTTCTTGTGTGCTCTCAGCAAATATCCACACATGAACAGCTCGATGGTAATCACCATCTCTATGTACAGCACCTCTATAAAACCAAAATGCAACATATACCTATTATCAAATCAAATTAACAAACTGTTCCTCGTTGTCCCCATCCAACAAGGTGTAGAAAAAAAATAAGCCCATAAAAATAAAGCACTCGAAGTCAATAAAATTCACTGGAAATATGATAAAATTAACTCGTTCGACATTATTTTGCTTTTTCTTTTACTTTCTAATAGTTCAAGAGGAAAGGTCTCACCTGGGTTTAGAGATACCAGTTTTTTCTCCAGTTTTTGTGAGAACATCAAAATATTCTTCTCCGGTTACTTGCTCATTCATACGATCAGACATTGCTTCGTGTGCCGCAAGAAAATGATGTAACAATTGTAAGTGTTTGATGAGTGATGACAGAGAAAACAGAGTATAAATCGGGGGAAGAAAAAGATGGAGTTTCTTCTTGTGGGCTAACAAAAAACTCCACTAAATAAATAAATATGAACAAATTGGCGTCAAACGTTCTAAATTATAACATTTTTTAAAGACTTTTTACACAAATAAACCGAGAAAAGAATTTGTTTAACAAAATAGTCAAAAATGGCGATATGGTATTGGTAGCCGTCTCTTCTCATTAAAATATACATCAATAATTGCATTTACCTTTTATAAATTTTATTTCAAATTTACAACACTATTTTATTTTAAAAATAAGCTTATTTTGATAAATCATGAAGCTTATAATGTATTGATAAAATTAAAGAGCTTCTTAAAATGTTAAAAATGAATTAGAAACTTGTTACATTTTTTTAAAAGAATATATAAAATTCCATATTTTATTTAATAGGCTAACAAACATTTTAGGTTATCTCGTATGTCTTACAATATTTTTATGAGGAGTTTATAAACTCACTCAATGTTCTTATATTTGAAAATAATAGAAAATATAGCCATCATGCAAAAATTCATTGAAGGTATTTAATAGTCCATAAATCATATGCACGCATAAATTATAGAGTTGTTTGAAGTGAGGTAGACAAGAATCGAAGGTTAGAAAAATGGGAAGCCGTTGCCTACTTTATTATTTTAATAATTCCACAATACTAAAATTAACTAAAGTTTGAAATTTCTTTTGAGTTAAACCTATATAGACTAGTATGAATATTAATCTATTACAATACAAATAAATAAACAAAACCGCAATATGCCTTAGGGATTTGGTATGAGATCGATGATATTGACGAGATTGATATTCAAATATTTATTCTTAGAACATTTGAATCCAATGTTCACACTAACTGACTACAAGTTTGTCCTTATTGATTTATTAGAATTGAAAGAGATTTAAAAATAGGAATACAGTATACTGGTTTAAAAGAGATTAAAAAACTACCCTGAGATTTGGGGTAGTTACCCCCAAAAAAAAAAACTTGAAATTTGATTCTATATACATTATTCCCCTTCATAAGAATTTTTCTTTCAGAAGTCATCCTTACATTTATAAAAATGTTAGAATTAACCCCTCAAAATTAGGGCAAAAGCAAACCTCAAGGCGATTTTTGTAATTTTGAAACTTCTGTGGTTTTTTTTGTAATTATCCCAAACCTCAGGGGTAGTTTTGTAATTATCCCCAACATAAATGAAGCTAATTCCATTAAGCCAAAACAGGTAGTAACTTTGTGCATCATGAGACAAACTTGCATCCTGGGCCCTGGCAATACATGAGCAATTTAGTAGCGTTTCTTAGCACAGACTTTTGAATCATACATCTCTAGGTACCAACCAAAATTTCTCACAGTACACTTTTCAGAGTGAAGCTCACAATAATAAAGCTACCAAATATAGATTAATTCTGAAAGTTAAGATTTAGTTAAAACTATGGAACTCATTGATATCGAAAGCCTAAAGAATATGCCAGGGAAAGCAATGGAACGAACCCTTTCACATCTTTCATACCACCGTAAAAGAGTTGCAAAATGCACCACACTTTCAACCAGAAAGCCGAGAAAAGAAACGCTAAAAGGAGCAAGAGGCCTAAAACACAAGAAACGGAGACAAAATGCTCCAATACACAGGAATAGATTCCACCTGGCAGGATACTACAAAACCTAGTCTATCATACTTTATGTAGTCTTCGGAAAGTGGTTGGACAACAATTTCGCTACACCCTGAAAGTTAACCATGTCATTGCCATCAAAAATCGCCTTCAGCTTGTCATCACAGTATATCTCCCTCTTGTTGGCAGGGTTCTGAAAAACGAGACAGCAATTATGATTGCATTCCAGTAATCTTGGTATAAAAAGAAGAGAACGTTTTCGAGGCGATAGTTAAAATGGAATAAACGATAGATAATGTAATTGGTACCAAAAATTTCTTGCGGTCCATTTGAAATATATCAGTGACACGAAGCATATATTTTTGGATATTCCATTTTCTAGATCAGGCATGCATTCTTAATGGTTATACACCTTTGACGATAAATTTTGATAGACATTTATCACACTATATAGACTAATAAATCAAAGTTGGTAAAGTACTTAGAAAGTTCAACATTAATACAGCCTGTTGATTACACCAGAGCAAGTACCCTAACGACAGATCAATTTGTAATAATGGATAGCAACACCAATTATGATTAAAGAGAATATTTACACTTAATCACTTCCTCCATTTTGCAGTCTTTCTTGTCCAGTAATTGGTTAGTTAGCACTCATCCATGGACAGATTATAAGCTTAGCCCAACTGCCATGACGAAAAGATGCTCTCGAATGCAAAATAATCTGAAGGCTTAATGCTATCCATTTTTCCAGCAGCTCGATTTAATATTTTTCAAACAATTTCATCATCCAATACCTTTGTTCATCGCCAACTTTTCATATTTCCTGAACTTCTAAAACTATGTGATATATCTCTATGCAATTGTCAAAACACTCTTCTGTTGACACGGAAGCCATGCATCATTTCACAGTAACATTTTATAGTCAATTAGTCAGTATCATTACAATGCAATATCGAGTATGCTCCTCAGTATAAAACAGGAAAACATAAAACTGAAAAAAAAAAGACAAAAGGAAATGTAATTAAACTCATGATAGGG
This sequence comes from Rehmannia glutinosa, assembly GCA_016081115.2. NCBI lineage: Eukaryota > Viridiplantae > Streptophyta > Magnoliopsida > Lamiales > Orobanchaceae > Rehmannia > Rehmannia glutinosa. The sequence goes on from JABTTQ020001609.1 coordinate 72,231, forward strand.
TGTGTTATGGACCTGAAGATTCTGTGCTTTGACGTACTCCCAGATTTTCTTTACAGCGTCCGACCGAGATGCTTGCGTAGATCCGAGAAACTTTGCGAGAGCAGGAGACACCGGCTGCACCTTCAGAATGCCGGTGGCACGCGGCGGAGCCTTGGGCTTTGCGGTGGCGGGCGTGGAAGCGGAGTTGGCCGCGGCCATCAGAGCTCGGCACTTATTGCCAAAAATCCTTGCTGATAAAGCCATTATTTCCTTGATTTTCTTATTTTTCAGTAGAAGTTCGGTAAAACCCTAGAGAGAGAAGATTGGAGGAAGAGAAGAAAGGAAAAGGGTTTTGAGCTGTCTGTGTGACTGTTGGTTTAAATACTGATTTTTCCTTTGATAATTAATGTATGATTTATGATGCGTAATGTACAATACAAATATGGTCAAATTGGAATGGTTTGCTTGCTAGTTGCTAGGGTTAGAAATGTAAAATCAAATCATGCAATTTGTTTTCCCTCCTCCAAACGAATTTCAAAAGGCGCGTATGTTCATAAAGGAAAAATCATTCTTCCCATTGATTTCTTTTTCTTTTTTCTTTTTTTGGTGAATAAAATTATAATTAATTGATAAAATTCTAATGAATAATTACTTTTGATTGTGAAACTTAAGTTTTTAAATAAGAATTTAAGTGCTTTGCTTCCAAAATGATAGTTCTCTTGGCTGTAAATAAACAGAGGTTTTCAAATTAAAAAAATGTGTCGATTTTAATTCGTTTATGTTCGTTTATTAAGCTTAATGAACATAAACGAACAAGAAAATTTATTCGTTTATGTTCACGAACATGTTCATTTAGTTTTCGTTTGATGTTTGTTTATTATTTATTTTTTAATTATTAATTATACATTTACTGCTTAATATACATTACTTTATTATGAAAAATAAGCGTATTTTAGTTTAATATTACAACTTATTTACATTTGCAATCATCATGAAATGTCCATTTATTTTTGAGTTGAGTGTTCATGAACAATGTAATTAACTTTTTATACACAATATAGTTGTTCATGAACAATTAATAGCATGTTCGTGAACATGTTCGATTATTAAACAAACGAACACAAAAGGCCTTTTAAAATAAATTGCGAATTTAACAAATCGGTTTGTTTTCTCTAGTCATATGCCTAACTTTAATGTGATTTTTTTAAGACAACTTTAATGTGATTAGACTTTGTAAATTCAACCCTAAATTGGAATAATTATCAAACATTAGTATCATATAATAACTTATATAATGAGCTCATATACTACAAGCAATATAACCCTCAAAAATGAAATAATGAGAGCATAATGAAAGTATTTCAGAAAAATACTAATACCTTGCTCGACCCAACTAGCCAGGCACTACAATTCTTTTAGTCACTATAAAAACTGGTCCTCCAGATGAGAAAATGACTAAGAGAATTATCGGGATAGAAATAAAAGAAAAAAAGAGAAAATTAGATTTACAATATTATTAGGGTATAATTATAGAAAAAAACCCTGAGGAATCTAATTATAAAAAAAAAAAAATCTTTGACGATTCCGTCCATATTTTCCTACTTCATAAGCAAAAAAACATTTGAAAAATTCCCTAACATTTACAAATATGACAATTATCTCCTTAAATTTAAGACATAATCAAACCTGAAACCTAAAAGCTGAAAGAGTATTTTATAATTTTGAAACAATCTCTGAATTCTTTTGTAATTAGCCCAAACCATAGGTTTTTTCCGTAATTATCCCTATTTTTAGTCATGGCTCTAGTTCAGCAGCGCCTAGAATTACAGAACACCGTTACATTTTACCTCCATGTCAATAATAAACGGAAGTCGAAACACAGAAATTCATGCAGATTGCGATGAAGAAACAGAGTGGTGATGATGTCAATGACGGTGCCGATGGGGATGACGGTGGCAATGACGGTGTCTACTTCTACGCGACTCATCAGAATCCGAAGCCTCAGAGGAACTTGAATGACGATGCTTGTGTCTGTTCCTCCTCTTCTGACGTCTATTACCATCTGAGCTTTCTGATGAACTCGATTCAGAATTATGCTTTTGCTTCTTTCTCTTGTGTCGCTTTTTCGATTTTCTCTTCCTATCGTCACCAGAAGACGACTCACTTTCTTGATTGTCTCTTATATCGTCTCTTGCTGGAGGGGACCTTTTCCTATGCTTACTCTTATTAGACTTCTTCTTGGCCTTGCTTGAAGAAAAGTTGGTTAGCAACTCTGGTATGTTGGTTTCACCAAGGAATCCTGTAAGATAAGTGTTAATTTCAGAAATTACCCCTGCGGTTTACCATAATTACAAAAAAAACGCCTGTTATGTTTCAAAACTACATATATCCCTTGAGCTTCATTTGGATTGATGGATTTTGAAGCTAAGAATTTCAACAAATCCATTGCACTTGTTTGGGTGAGTTCATTCCCGATTTTGAGCTGTTCTGTGAGTAATTGTGGTGGATTTCAAATCCATTTTAAATGGAGTCATTTAAAATCCATCTCCTAAATCCTCTCCTCAAATCCAAATAAATTCAATCCATAGGTATTGCAAACACCCCTTAAGGTTTGTATTTATTTAACAAATACCTCCCCATGAGGTGCAATTTGTAAAATTGAACCGAATGTTAAGGAGAGCCATTTGTAATTTTAAACGATAGTTGGGTTTTTATAATTAGACTGGATGTTAAAGGTATTTTTCGTAATTAACCCTAAGATTTTAAACATCAAAGTTCGCATTCTTAATAAGTAGCACATGCTGACGCACTGATAATTATACAAGGGACAAAGCTTTCACCTCCATACTCATCAAATATGTCCTCAGCAACTATCTGCTGATTCGGGTCATCAGGATTGAAACCTCCACGAGGAGGGCTCATTCCAGGCTTCTGTTTCAGCTCCCACTTCAAAGGCTGCGAGAGAAGTCAAAAAGATGGGAAATTAGGGAGAACAAACAGGATAAGTGTCAAATGCATAAAACCAATAATTGCAATAGCATTGTTCAAACAAAGGGCGAAGCTACAAAGAATATTTGTAGCAGGCATCTGTTTACATTTTGATTTATATATATGTGTGTTTAACTTTATTATGTGTCCAATTGTGGAACATTGTCGTGTTCGTCGTGATTCTGATTTTCTTAGTTTCAAAGTGGTGTACTTCAGTATATGAAGTGGCGATTACAAGGTAAAACACCCATTGCACGAACCAATTCTATCACCTTAAACCATCTATCCACCTCCATAAATATTCATCCTTACCCCACCCCAAAATAAAAGGAAATCTTACATTTCTCTGTTATTACATCTTTGCTACCTCCTCCTCCGGCGTCAGCTAGTACTAATAGTTCATCGAAAAGAAAAGAAACTCCTTTAAAATTCCTGTACTGACCGAGCCCTATCAATAGATCGCTGTGAAGAGGAAGCCATCAGCTTTAAAAATTAAACAGAAAAAGAGTATGTCTTAAATTCTAATAAATTCCGTTGATAGAATGACAAATGACAATGCTCATGATGTTAGAACATCATTTGCATAGTTTTCTGAAAATGCTATGCTTAGCATTGCAAAAAAATTATGTAAAGCTGCAAGAGTTGCAAACACAAGAGAGGAGAAAATCTATGAGCCAACCATTTCAATCCTTCTATTCTATCTCTTATTTCATTCCACTCTCCTATAAACCATACTTGACAAAGAGAAATCAACCAATTTTAGCTCTCCGCCGCAAGCTACAATGCTGGACTAGGTATAATCTCTGCTGGTCCTGACTCGTCTTCCCGACAAAATATTTTCAGCAAACAGCTTGAATAGAAAGGATTCCCTTCAAAAGATATTTTCTCATGACAATATACAAGTGAATAGTCAAATCCTTTTGACAGGTGTTGCTTTCTCTCTTCTTCATTACCCCAAACTTCCACATGGCACTGTGTTCACCATTACGATGTAAAAACATATACCGGTTAATGGACAATCCTGGAAATCGTTCATAAAGAAAGAATTGATCGTTTCCATTATTTTCACACATATGAGTGGATATCAAGATACTCATTTCTATGAAATACAAATTTCTACATCTCAAGCCATATTTCAAATCAACCAAGATAATATCCTCATTTAGGCTCCAAGGAATATTACACTCATAAGCCACTAATTCTATTAATCACAAAATTAAAGGCTTGTGGAATGCCATTTCACAAAGGTAAGGCAAACTAGAATAGCGATCATAATGCCCTCAACCGTAATTCACATAGTAATATCAGAAGACATTGCATACTGCATAGTAATTTTCAGAAGACAAAGTTTCAAAATAGCTCGGCATCAGTAATATGTTTTGTTGTTCTCAACTCCTTTACACCAACCACTCTTCTGTCTAATAAGTTCCATGCCACTTTAGCATCTATACTAATCTTACACTAAGTTTTTTTTTTTACTTATGTATACACCCACAAACCCATTATTCATCAAAACTAAGAACTAATTTACATGGACATAAGACGTCTAATCTCAGGGGATTAATGCCTTACATAGCTATGGAAAGGGTTCATACCAATCTACAGTAAACTGAAAGGAAATTTAGAACTCAGTTATGAAACATAATACAAGTATGATAGTATTCAAATGATTACCTCGCCGGAATCAGTTTGAGCCAGGATGGCAGTTAAAGGGTCATCTCGTTTCAATCGACTTTCCTCATTAGGCATTATAGCATCTTTTAATGGACATTCGCGATCACCACTTTGGTGGCCATAGTTCCCACATCTAAGACATTTCACATTGCGAATCTCAACTCCAAATGGTTTTGCCCTGCCAGCAACACCAGTCTCTAACCTGGAAAAAAATGTCATGATTGTACCATCTTTAAACATATACAACCAGAATCTACGAATCCAACAAAATGGCATAAGAGAATATTCTATCATGTTATTCAACATATCCTTAGAAGTTAGAACCCTAAAGGCAAAACCTTCTCCCATTCCCCTCCCACACCCTGCCCCCCTTGCAGAAAACACAAACATCGGGGAGAAAACAACCACTTCTTTTTCTCTCACAAAGGGCTTAAATTCTTTCTTCCCCTCTGAAAAGCTCCTCCTTCTAGAATATAAACAAAATTTGAACATTTCAACAGAACGTTTCACCCACATCGCAATGTTCAAACACACCTTGGAGCATTTTTTAGGACTTCAAATTGTTCTTCTGTCGGTAAAGCGCGACCGAACACATCTTTTGGCCTTGGTTTCTTTTTCTCCACCACAGAGGGAATAGTTTCCGTCTTCCTAGGAGAACACCAGGAGAACTTATTAGTGTGACAAATGAAATAGAAATTAAAACCACTTTCTTTCTAAAGAAAAACAATAGTACAAGTAATACATTTAACATGATAATTAACTGGATATCACACCAATCACAACAAGGTATGAAATAAATGAGGCAGGGAAAAACTATTACATTGAAGATGAGGCCTCATCTAGAGATGGCTCCTGCAAATTTTTCTCATGTTCCTGCTTTTTCTTCTCATCGGCAATCTCAGCAGCTTTAGCACTTTCCGCATTGTAACCAGGAGGTTTCACATACATAAAGCTTACAGCTTTCATCAATTCTAACTGAGCATCACAAACAAATGAAAATCCAGTCAAATTCACACAATAATGTGCTTCAATACATGAGTACAAAATCAGACAGTCAAATAGAATATTTTCATTCTTGTCTGGCAAGCTACGACCCCATAAGTATAAGAAAAGCATAAACCAAAGACAATATGTGACAGACTAAATCATACTTTATGCTTTTGGTTGCGTATATATAATACATCGTTCCTTGAAATCAAATGTATGTGTATCTGTGTGACTGTGTCTATGCCAAGACTTTGTTAATTTTTTTGGTCTGTCAGAACTCGGAAGTCATATTGGAAATCACTTCCCTTGCAAATTTCTACACAACTTAAGAATTACCTTTTCTTTCTCTTTCTTCGAAATAAGTGCAGTCTGCCGAAGAAATTCCTGCTCCTGGGCATACTGTATAGGTCAAAAATGAGAAATGACAATTAAATGCTGCTAAAGAAAAACGGCACTAAAACCAGCAACCATTTGAATAAAGAGGTACAATTAGGAAAATAACTATAAAATATTGTTAATGAGAAATATTTCAAAGGCGGGCTGCGGGAATAGTCGAAGCCATACCCAATCGAAAAAGGATGTTATCCAAACGCATTTCAAGTAATTGTAGTAAAACTTGACCTGTCGACCCCTTGGCTTTTCCGGCGATACGAACGTATTTAAGTAATTGTCGTTCTGTAAGACCATAATGAAAACGCAATTTTTGTTTTTCTTCTAAGCGAATACGATATTGAGATTTTTTACCGGAACGCGATTGGTTTCTAAGATCACTTCCGGCTTTAGGCCTTTTATTAGTTAATCCTGGTAAAGCCCCCAGGCAATGGCTACGAAATCAAGGGATTGGAGCTCTTCGGCTTCCCTTTTCGATGGGTACGAGTGTGAAATCATTGGTTCTACTGATCTGTGGTGTTCCCACTATCTGGACTTGTGTACTTTCAGTCGTTCAGGTAAGTGTGGGTCCGAGAGCGGTACAAACGTACAAAGAAAGTGGGGTACACTGTGAAGCTTACTGTTTTTGGTCTGGACAGCCTACCATGAAAGGTAATATAGAGATAAATTGTGAGTCAAATGAAACAATCCCACATTCATACAAAAATCTACAAATAAATAAATCAACCCAATTAGAAAAATTCCAAAATTCTGGGAATTTCTATTGAGGGGAAACAAGAAAAAAGAAATACCCTGCACGGCAAGAAACTAAGCCAATGAAATTGCAGAACAACAAAACAAAACAAACCAATACCAGCAATGTACTTCCTAAGCAAAACAGAGCGATATACGGTATATACCCAACAGTTAACACTCTAAATTGCCAAATCTAATTTCTCAAAAAAAAAAAAAATTGCCAAATCTTTTCCAATTTGAAAATTCACGCAGCATACCTTACATTCAACAGTACAACAGCATATGATTAAAAAAATGCAAAGAGTAAATGGAGGAATCAAGAATGTACTCCGCACCTCACGAGCAACCTCCTCGGCTCGGCGCTCCTTCTGAGCATGGGTCTGCTCGGCGATCCACTTGCGACGCTGGTTCGGGTAGGAGAGTGGGTGCCAGGGCTTCTGGTTCAGGAACGAGTGCGACCACGCCGTGCCCGCCTTCGTTTTGTAATCGACTTCGCCGCTTTTATCCGATGACTTCTTGCCAAGTTTGAACCCTCCCCCTTCCTCCTCCATGATTGAAATTACTCTATTGCGAGATCAATTTCTTTTCTTACAGATCATATATGTATGCGTTTGTTTGAGGGTTTGCACCCAATTACTTCCTTCAGTTTCTTGCCTCTAGGGCACGAGTTGCCTTTGAAGGGAACTGCTTAGTTAAAACTTGTAATCCTTTGGATGCAATTTTGCTCTTTTCCTTTTTCTTTTTTCCAAAATCAATATGGGAACTAGGTAGATTAACAAAGTAAATATAAGAAACAAATATAATTAACCACTAAGATTAGGTATTATTCGTAATGACGAGGTTTGGTTTCTGAGTACTGTCGGAATTTTAGATGGAAAATAAAGAGAGAGAAACAAAATATAATTTTGGCAACATTATTGATTTCGTTAAATTTATTTTTCTAGAGATATTTTTTATTTTTGGGAGGTTTAGTACCATCTATTTATTTTTGCACGATGTTAAGCCAATTTTTAGTTACTTAAAAATTTGATATATTGGTATGTATTATACTATTGAATTTAATTGTTTTGTTCTATTCAAGTTTTGACATTTGGTATTTCAAGATGTTTGGTTATATTTGCCAAGCAATAATTATAATTTTATTAAAAAAATTAAAAAAGAATAACTATTGATTGTGTTAACAAATACGAAAAAGATAATTATTAAATTATGACTCGTGTTGTGCTCAAAATCTTACTATTTATAAATTTATCAAGTGCTGCGAAATTAATTTGTCGAAAAACAATGATCACGTGATTTTAGCATTTTTTTTATTATGCACCACATGGAAGAGGACATCACGAAGACAAGCTCCCGTGTGCTTTGCCAAGTGGCTTTTAAAAGAATGCATGTCATACAGTCCGAATAGTCGGAGGCCAACTATCAGCTACTGCGACGTGTCTTCATGGTGTGTCTATTGTATGTGTCAAACAACTAGACTGCATTCGAGACACTCTATCATATTGTGTTTTCTTTTTCGATTAGCGCGTTATATTATTATAGTGCATGGGATGTTTTTAAATATTGTTTTTAGAGTGAGGAATAATGTTATTACAATGTTATAACTAAGTGTAAAATCGACCGTTGTAGATGGTCTAAGTATTAATAAAGAGTTTATTATTAATTTTTTTGACATGTCTAACAATTCAAATTAAAATCATTTCACAATTGCTATAAATTATGAAATTGTTTGACAACTTAACGAGAAAAAAAAAAAACAAAGGCGTGAAGGGAAGGAATTTGAAATTGAAGAACATGATGCCAATTATTTATTAATTCACCAACAAGTTGCCTTTAAGCGTTATCTTTATTATAAATCAAATCGAAAATTGATTGAGCCGATAGTAGTATTGTTAAAGATAATTCATATATTGTCTTATTTTACATTATTTTAATTAGAGTCGAGGATCGGGAATCGCTTGGTAGCCTAGCAGTAGCAGTAACACGTTCGGTTACCACACAACTCCTTCATCCCATGGGGATGTATACTAAAAAACTAGAGTCGAGGATCAATTATAACCGCATATTCATACTTTTTTATAGAATGAAAAAGAATTAAGACAAAATTTCAACATACAAAATTTAATTCAATATTTCTTTAACCGGAATTGTAAATAACTGTTTTATTTGTCCAGCATTTATGATTCGTGTTATTTGAAAATATTTTTGCCCTTTCAGTTACCTATTTATATTAAAGTAAGGGTTTAACAAATTTATTTTTGAACCAATAATTATGCAGAAAAATGTATAAATAATTAATATATAATATATATTGTGGAAGTATTGGAATTGGGCTGGCTTGGCCCGAGAGGGTATGTTGCATCTGCTGCGTTAAGGGCAAAATTGTAAAATCACCGGAAATTTTCCCTGGCTTCAGAAATATGCGTCTGGAATCATCACCCGCCTACGCTTATGCTTATCTATATAAAGTCCGTTTGAGCGATGTAACAGTCACGCGAAGCATTTGCAGCAGCTCAACTATGGCGGGTAAGTCTATTTCCCTCGCTTATATACAAGCAGACACACATCAATATGCGTATTTTTTGTAGAAGAAGCTCGGAATATGCCGTAGTTCGTTTAATTGGCTATTCCTATTTATACATTGTTCGTCTCTGCATCTGTTTGTTTATAGGGGTTTTGTATGATGAATTCTCTTGAAAATGTAGTGTGAGATGTAGCCGTGGTAAAGATGAAAACAAGAATCTAGGTCGATGAAATTTGATTAAGAAGCCATGTCGATTCTATTTTGAAGATGGATAGTGCTGGTAAATCGAAATTAGAACGTGCAAGTTTTATGAACCAATCGGGTGGGGTTTGGGTTGGGGTGGTTACTAAATTGGTTGGAGTTCAAATGAGTTAGACATGAGCCAATTAGATCCTAAAAAATTGAGGGATATTTTTGTGAATTTTTGGGGAGGGATGCGGGTGGGTGGTGGATTCGTCAACCATTCGTGAAATTCATCATGCTTGACAAGATAATTGATCGAGGAACTATATTGCAGCTTTCCAGCTTTAAGCGTCATTTTCGTTTATGTATTTCTTTAATCATTTTACATTTTCCCTATATCATGTTTATACATGATCACCTTTCCACCATTTCTTTTGGTTTTTGTGATTTAAGTTTCAGGTTATCACTTCTACTATTGTTGGTTTTTGAAAATAAGAAAAGACTGATACATTTAGAGCTGCATTGATGAGATGATATTATTAAGAAGATTTATGCAACAGTATTACTGCTAAATTCTAGGCATGATGAAGGTCATACAAGAGAATTTTTTTTTTTCCCAATGCGAGGTATTGCAGTTTATCTAATAAGTACGAGAAAAATGATCATATGTTTTAACATAGCAACATAAAGTTATCTCTTCCACGTCTCCTTGGTTTTGGATAATTATTTGAAGATCAGCATTCATCATTATAATGCATTACTATTATTATGGAAGAACCACCTCACTGTTAGCCAAAACCTACAATGTTTTCTACTATGACTTCTTCATTGGCGCAAAAATCTTGACCAGTTTCAATAAAGCTTCATATTAACATGATATAAGATCCAAAACTAAAGGTTTCCATAAATACAGTATTTTCATTGTACGGGTTCCTAGCCAATGAATAAAGAGAATTTGGTAGTTCCTTTGGGGAACCCTTGATCCATGAATGCTGCTTTCCACAACTTCTGTCTTACAAGATTCCAGGAACTGACAACGACAATTTTTCAGCGGCGAGGGTGAAGTCAGAGTTGATTTACTTGGCAGTTGGCTGATGTACTTCATGAATCAGCTTCCCCTGTTTAGTTAATTTCAGAATCCGTAGTGAAAGTTCAACCGTGCAGTCATAGGGCAGTAAATTGATTTTTTTAATAAATGCAAAATATTATTAAAAAAGAAAATATAGTTACTGCATACAAGCCAAACAGCTAGCTTTTAAAAAAGGGTCTCGTTAAATTGATGGATACTCTCTTACTTCCATAGCTTACTCTTGTAATATCGCTTATTTCCAGAATGAAAATTCAATTTGCGGAGAAGTTATTCCCTGTTTAAATGAACTTTAAATTATAATTTCTCAATCTTTGGATTTTGTGGCCTGTAGATTCAAAATCCCTATGAAACTTGTGTTGCAAATTAGTGCAACTTACAGTCAAAAAATTAGTCTGTTGAATAAGTCTAAGTTTGTTAAGATAAGTCCAAGTTTGTTTCAGTTTTTCCATTTTCTTAGGAAGTTGATTATTTTTCAGATTAATTAGGAGTTAATGGCTTTTGATTAGGATATGCTTAATAAACACACGTTAGTGTTTGTTGAGAGTTTTTAGGACATTTTCTGTATTTATAGGCTTTCTTTGGCTTTCTCAGATTATCAACTTTTCTTGAGCAATAAAGTTTGAGACTTTAGCATACACTTTCTTCCTCTTCATTTTTTTGTCTGTTCTTTTTTTATTTGCTTCTTTATTTGTTACATGGTATCAAGAGCTTGGTTGTGTCTACCACCTATTTGATATTATTACTTTGTGAAGATGAATGGTGGAAGCGTCGTGCGTCTGTAAAGACAAGCTTGTTGGTAACAATTATAGTTCATCGGAAATTATGTATGGAAGCTTATCTACAAGGGCGGGATTTGTGGGATCTTATTTCGGTGATGATAAAATTCCGGAAGATACACCACAAAAATGTTGAATTGCGGAGGAAGTGGAAGATTAAGTGTGGCAAAGCTTTATTTGCTTTGCGAACATCGATCGATAAAGAGTACATCGAGCATGTTCGTGATGTCAACTCTTTGAGGAAGTGTGGGAGACACTTGAAAGATTGTTCACTCAAAAGAACACAATGAGGCTCCAGTATTTGGAGAATGAACTTGCTGGGATGACTCAAGGTAAACTTTCAATTTCAGAATATTTTCTGAAACTTAAAACTTTGTGTTCTGAAATTTCAGAATTAGACACGGAGGGACCTGTGAGTGACGCTCGATTGCGTCGTTATCTTATTCGTGGATTGCGAGAAGAGTTTATGCCATTTATCTCTTCAATACAAGGGTGGGCAAATCAACCTTCTATTATTGAGTTGGAGAATTTGCTCTCAAATCAAGAAGCACTGGTGAAACAAATGGCGAGCAACAACAAGCAAAATTCCCCGCAAGTAGAGGATGCTCTCTACACTAAAGTCAAAGCCAAGAGAAATTTTTCCTCCAAACATTCTCCTGGTGACAGCAAGCATTCTAAATCAGAAGGGCTGCCGAGAAATAATTCAAAAGGTTGTTATAGGTGTGGGAAGCTTGGACACATAAAGCGCGATTGTCGTGTAAAAGTTGTATGTGACCGATGCGGGAAATCTGGTCATATTAAACAAAATTGCCGGGTAAATCTCACAGAAGTCGGAGCAAATGTGGCACATGAAACTATTGAGTCTGAACAACCCAAGTGGGAGCAATGTTTATCCGTTGAAGCTATTGATCAACCTGTTATTACTACACCTTCTGTAGACTATAACAAGGAGTGGATTGTTGATTCTGGTTGTTCTCATCATGCAACTGGAAATGATTCTTTGCTTTCCAATGTTCGTCCACATTATGGAAAAAGAGTCATTATGACAGCGGATAATTCATTACATCCTGTAGTGAAAGAAGGGCAATTCACTGTTAAGGAGGATTTGTCAAATATCGATGCGGTTTCCCTCAAAGATGTCTATCATGTTCCAGGCTTAAAGAAGAATCTAGCTTCAGTTTCTCAAATTCTTTGATTCGGAAGGTATGTTTTGTTTGGTCCAAATGATGTAAAAATTATTTCCAATATAAAACACCTTGAAGCTGATGTTTTATTTATTGGAAAAAGAAAGGACTCACTTTATGTATTGTCTGCAAGTGATGCTTATGTTGAAAAGACAGGCGAGAATACAAGTGCAGCCCTTTGGCATGCTCGTTTGGGCCATGTAGGTTATCAGTTGTTGCAGAAAATCTCTACGAAGAAGCTTCTTGATGGAATTCCTTTCTTTAAGGAAATTCACTATGATGTGGTTTGTCCAGGTTGTCAATATGGAAAATCACATCGTCTTCCTTTCTCGAGTTCAAAGAATAGAGCTTCTGTTGCACTACAATTGGTACATTCAGATTTGATGGGACCAACACGAACACCTAGTTATTTTGGTTTTCGTTATGTACTGGTTCTTGTGGACGACTTTTCTCGATTCACGTGGGTTTTCTTTTTGGAACACAAAAGTGAGACTTTTTCTAAATTTATCCAGTTTAAGGATAATGTGGAGAAGGAACTTGGGGTGCAAATCAAGTGTCTACGTACTGACAATGGCGGAGAATTCATGTCTGACCAATTTCAAAGTTATTGCAGAAAACATGGCATTCGACGTCAAATGACTTGTCCAGAAACTCCACAACAAAATGGAGTTGCCGAGCGTAAGTTGGCACATCTCACATCTATGTGCTTGTCGTGGTTGCATGCGAAGAACCTTCCGCAAGAGCTATGGGCAGCAGCTATTCAATCAGCATGTCACGTCATAAATCGCCTACCTCCTTGGCCAGGAACAGAATCATCTCCATTCGAGTTATTGTACAATCAAAAACCTGACGTGAGTTATTTTCGAGTTTTTGGTTCAATTTGTTATGTTCATATATCCAAAACTAATCGAACTAAACTTGATCCAAAAGCAAAGCGGTGCATTTTTGTTGGTTATGATACTCACAGGAAAGGATGGAGATGTATGGACTTAGAAACAAAAAGAGTTATTGTTTCCCGTGATGTGGTGTTTGATGAGATTTCACATCAAATTGATGGAAGTACAGAAAAAAGCACGACTGATCTTTTGCCATTTTTTGGTGATGATGCATCCAAAGAAAGGGGGAGCATTACTACTCCTGAGGAAAATATTCAGCAAGATAGCACTAAAGAAGCTGAAATTCGGAGGTCTTCCAGACATAGAAAACAACCAGACTACTTAACTGATTATGAAGTTCAAGTAAATCATTGCTCTATTGTGTCTTGTTTTCTGACAGGAGATTCTTGTGAAAATGAACCCAAGTCTTACAATGAAGCTAAAGATATTCTTGAATGGGAAGAAGCTATGCGAGAGGAAATATTAGCTCTAAACAAGAATTGCACATGGGAACTTGTTCAAAAGCCAAAGAATGCTGAAATAGTCACATGTAAATGGGTTTATAAATTGAAGAAAAAGGCTGATGGTACCATCGATAGGTACAAAGCACGCCTTGTTGCTCGTGGTTTTTCTCAACAGTACGGTTTAGACTATGAAGAGACTTTCAGCCCTGTTGCTAAAATGACGACGATTCGAACCATTATTTCTTTGGCGGCTTATAAAGGCTGGAAATTGTGGCAATTAGATGTGAAAAATGCATTCCTTTATGGAGAGTTAGATCGAGATATCTTTATGGAGCAACCACAAGGATTTATATCCAAGGAGTTTCCTGACTACATATGCCGACTCAAAAAGGCTTTGTACGGCCTCAAGCAAGCTCCACGTGCTTGGTATGGTAAAATTGCTCAATATCTTGAATTTTGTGGTTTCAAATCTTCTAATGCAGATTCCAGTTTATTTGTTAAGAAAACATCTCAATTGTGTACAATATTACTTCTTTATGTTGATGATATGATTATCACGGGTGATGATAATATTGATATTACTCGCCTTCGTGATGCTTTGTCTTTTCGATTTGAGATGAAGAGTTTGGGAGAAGCTAGTTGTTTTCTTGGCTTAGAGGTTAAATGGTCAGATGGATTTTTTGTCTCACAAAAGAGATATGCAGAAAGTTTACTTGATCGTTTTAATATGGGGGAGTCAAAAGCAATGAGTACACCCATGGAACCTTGCTTAAAGCTAACAATAGATGATGGGAAACTACTGGAAGATGCAACACCTTTTCGACAACTTGTTGGTAGTCTATTCTATTTAACTATCACAAGGCCAGATATTTCGTATTCTGTAGGTGTCATTTCTCAGTTCATGAACAAGCCACGTGACAGTCATCTAATTGCAGCAAAAAGAATTCTTCGCTATGTTAAAGGCACTCTGAATTTTGGTCTACTATACAAGCACCAAGCTTCATTCTTCTTGAATGGTTTTGTAGATGCCGATTGGGCTGGTGACGTGAATGATAGACGCTCAACAACAGGTTATTGCTTTAGTACAGGTTCAGCGGCTATTACATGGTGCAGCAAAAAGCAAGTTACTGTGGCTCTTTCAAGTTGTGAAGCTGAATATGTAGCTGCCACAATGGCTACTCAGGAGTGCATTTGGCTTAAGAGGCTAATTCAGGAAATTTTTTCTGTTATAGATTATCCAGTTCCTATTCATTGTGATAATGAAAGCGCAATTAAACTTGCCGGAAATCCAGTATTTCACGCCCGCACAAAACACATTGAAACACACTACCATTTTGTTCGAGAGAAGGTTTTGACAAAAGACATTCAGTTGCAGAAAATACGAAGTGAAAGTCAAGTTGCGGATATATTTACCAAAGCACTACACAAGGCAAAGTTTGAAGTGTTTCGAAGTGATCTTGGTGTTGTTGACAGCAAGTTTGCACTAAGGGGGAGTGTTGCAAATTAGTGCAACTTACAGTCAAAAATTAGTCTGTTGAATAAGTCTAAGTTTGTTAAGATAAGTCCAAGTTTGTTTCAGTTTTTCCATTTTCTTAGGAAGTTGATTATTTTTCAGATTAATTAGGAGTTAATGGCTTTTGATTAGGATATGCTTAATAAACACACGTTAGTGTTTGTTGAGAGTTTTTAGGACATTTTCTGTATTTATAGGCCTTGTTGGCTTTCTCAGATTATCAGCTTTTCTTGAGCAATAAAGTTTCAGACTTTAGCATACACTTTCTTCCTCTTCATTTTTTTGTCTGTTGCTTTTTTTATTTGCTGCTTCTTATTTGTTACAACTTGTAGTTAAGCCAATGTTTTTGATATTAATTGGTTGGGTGTGCTAGACAATGAAAATATGGCTTATGACCGTAAACGATGGCGCGATATGATCCGTATAGCCGACCCCACGGAGTGGGATTAAGGCTTAGTTGTTGTTGTTGTTGTTGTTGTATCTTGTTTTTCTGTTTTCCGTTCTATTAGCTTAATCTGTTTTTTCTGCAGTATTCTGTTAAGCGTAACGATATCCACTTTCATGTGTTCAGGGTCATCTAGAAAAAATATGAAAATCAATTAAGGTGATAGGATCTTCATTAGTAGTTTGGAAGTAATTTACATGATGAGAAATTGAGAAAATATCTCTATATATCTACTGACTTTGCTATGTTATTTTTAAACATATTTTGCACATGCATAGAAATTTGAGATGATTTCTTTGATCTTGATTATTGAATGGAACTATTATCATCCATGTAATCTCTCAAGTAAAACTGAGTTTAAAGAAGTAAAACTGTGTTGCTTCGATATCCACTCTATTCGTGGAATATGATGTTATGGATATGTTAAGGATCACTCCTCATTCTTTTACTTGGCCAGTTGGCCCTGGATCATCAATATACAGAGGATGCTCTTCTTGTCTACAAACTAATATTTTCGTCTGTGCTATACATAACTCCCCAAAGTACCAAAGGTTAATCTCTATTGCTATTGGCATGAAACTTGGCTACTATTAAGTATATCATGATCTTGAATAATTATAATTTACACGAGATTGTCTAGACTCTAGATGCTTTTTGTAAAGCTCACATCACAAAAGGGAACTTTTCTTACTTTGCCGTGGGTTGAGAAGATTAGGCTTTGAGATGCAAGTCCAATCACTCTTTTTTTCTGTAAAAGTGATCTATGCTGCATTGCATTGTTGAAGTGATAAATATTTCACCACCAAACCTCAAGATCCAAAATATCGTTTTAGTTTTATTTTTATTTTTTGGATGTGTTTGAGCCCTTTTTAACAAACTCACACCTTTTCAGGTTCATTGTATGTAATTTATAATGAAACAGGCTCATCAATCGACGTTCACTGTTCGAGCGAAGCTGAACGACAATGCTTAGATTTGGTGCGATGACCCTATTTCATGGTAAGACTGCTCAACTTTTGGCAGTTCAAAGTAATGCATGTGCTTTTTAGAATCAGCCATCTTAGTTCGGTCATTAGTTTTTGTCTAGGTTCCACTGTGCAAAGATAGAGCCAACTGAGGCAGGCATTTCTTTTACCGTCAATGGGATGCCAAAAGCCATCAGAAACGTGAAAGGGACATTATTGAACATGTGCATGTCTGTTTCATAAATAGAGTGAGTGGTCGGCACTGCAAATAGAAGTAGAAAATGACAAGGATTTTGGAAGCCATTCACTTTCTTATTAATGGGCCCTCCACATACAGATGTACGATTCTGTCTTTCCCTGTTTGCTTCAGTTGGATTTCTAGATATCTGAAATAAATTAGTTTATTAAAATGATGATATGAGATTGCCAGGGTTTTCATATTTAGGTATGCTTATGTTTCTCTTAAGCCTCAAATCTTCTTCCTTTTTCTGTAAGTAGTTTGAGCTAAACTGGTATCCTTTCAGCAAACAGATGTTGATCTGGTCTTTAATAAATTAAAGGGATAATTACAAAATACCCCTGAGGTATGGGCTAATTACAAAAAAAACCCAGAGTTCTTTAAAAATTACAAAAAAACCCTTCAAATTTTATTTTGTCTTAAATTTAAGGGGGGTAACTGTAATATTTTTGCAAATGTCAGACGGTTTATTGCAATATTTTCGAAGATCACGGGGAAAAATGTAAGACGAAATCAAACCTCAATGGTTTTTTTGTAATTTTCAAAGAACTCTGGGTTTTTTTGTAACTGGCCCAAACCTTAGGGGTGTTTTTTGTAATTATCCCTAAATTAAAACAGATTTTAATTTGGTCTTTATTAAATTAAGTGACACTTAGTTACCATGAGCTTGTAGCTCAAGTGGTATAACTCACTATTTGTAAAGGTGTTGACCGGAGTTCGAACCCGATATCTTTCAGTTCTTTGAAATTTATCCATTCCCTTCAACCATAATGTCCAACTTATTGAAAAAATTGACACTTAATTGAGCTCTAGTTCTTTGATTACTACCTCAAGAGTTCTCCTTGAAAATTTTGGGGATCAGAGGAGTGAGAATGAGACAATCTTTTGGTGGATGCTCATCCTTTGTTTCCTACATGCCACAAAAACTGCAACTTGTTGGTCCATAAATTTGGTACATGATTATACAAATTTTATCCAATATAAAAAAGGAAGTCATTATCTTTGTGCAGATCACTATCATGCACTTCCAGGATCAGTCAATTTCGTGAAGAGTGCTCCCCCTTTTTGTGGTCAATGCATAATCTGAAGCAAGTTTGTGGATTCTGATGCCCCACATGGATCCATACTCCTGTTCTGCAGATTGTGATTGTGACTTAAGGTTTGTTTACTTGTTAACCTTGATTTTAATCTTCATTGATTGCTATAATTTTTCCGTACTCTTCTGCTCATAGCATGCACATCTTGTTTGCATGGATTTTTCAGATTGTACTATAAAATACTAAAATTTTCCACGGATTTAAATAAACCACCGCCAGAGCATGCTACATTAATAAAATCTGGCAGTTAGTATTTTGCCTAAACTACCATTATTTCGGGATCGAAGAAATAAAAATCGTCGAACTCTTTCTCCAGTAAATGGGTTTGCCACTAGGCACACTTCATCTCACCGGTGTAAAGCTATGTATGCCATAAACCGATAGCCCACCAACATTAGCACCATGATGGAGATATCGATCCACAAATGGCTTAAACCTACTGACTTGATGGCGGGATAATCTGCAACTCGACAATAGACTTCCTTTGCACATTCATAGTAGTCGTTCTCGTATTGAATCCCAAGAAGAAGCTTGTAACAATAGTAGCTGTAGCTCAGATATTTTAACCAGATTATGAATGGGGGAATTTGTCTAACATAATATCCTCCGGCAATAAGGAAGACCAAAGTTGTTACCGAGGCTAAAGTCGTGGCTTGTTTGACGTCCATGAGTAATGCGCCAAATGCCAAGCCAAGGCTTTGGGAAACAAGGACACTGAATAGGACAACCAGAAGGGAGAGGATGAAGGTGGAAGGGTCAGGTTTAAGGCCACCCATCCAATAAAAGATGAACGTAAATGCTGTTGGCAGCGCAAGCTCCATTGGAAGATCTCCCACTGTTCTGGCCAGGAAGTAGGCGGAGAGGCGGTACATACCGGACGACCTTTCCTTGATCAGCATGGCTCTTTCTTGGGGAAAGGTGAAAACAGCATTGTACAGGGGTAGAAGCCCCAAAACACCGAGAAAAAGAATAACATGGCAACCTGCACATTGGATAACTCTCATTAGCATCACCTATAGTTTTCTAGTGTAGAAGCCTGGCAGCTGATGCAGGGACAAAGCCAGAAAATGAAGACTAAGGGGTCGAGATTTTTTTTTTTTTTTTGAAACTAATAGATAAATATGTAATTTTATTTTTAGGGGAGCAAAATCATAAAATTTAATATTTTATATAGAAATATTTATATTAATTAGGAAATTTTTAGAAGTTGAAGGGTGCGGCCACCGACGCCAGCCCATCTTGGCTCCGTCTCTGAGCTGATGTGAATAGGTAGCATGGAATATTTGGGATTTGTGGAAAATCTTACACGGTCATCAATGTGAGATGATGGAGTGCGCCACCACAAAAGCCCGCCAAGTATTGCCACGCTTAGGACTTGGAAGATTCTCAACCTGTTGAAGGCTTCAAATCGCCTTTCCCGCATTCCCCGTATAAGAAGGATCTTAAATTGATGCCACCAAGTTGTGCACCATTTCTCTGATTTCACATCATTTCCTGTATCACAGACCATTTGATCAGTAATCAATCAGCAGATTGTACTCAATATTGCTACAGAAACAGAACAAGTTCTCTGAGCACGAGGGCGAAATTGAACACACTTACTTGTAGGCGCTTCTTTATAATTGTAGCTGCTAACATCTGAGCTGCATAGCTCGATTTTTAGCCTTGTAGAAATGTTTTTGTCATAAGCAGAGATGAGAAACTCTCTCACAGATTTAGGATCTTGCTGGGGGTTGTCACTGCGTTCAGTAGCGTGCTGGAAATCAGGTCCAATTCCTGGAATTTTATATACGATGTTCATATCTCTTCAAATGATAAAAGCAGAATATGACATCTTTACTTTTCTAAAATGGTTATTGTCGACCTATAATTAGGAGAGGGTTCTTGTTATCAACTATCAAATTGGATCATTAGAGAATTAGCTTAAGCTCAGATCGGTTCTCCTGTTTCCTATGTTGCTTGGTTTCGTTACACCATGTGAATGTCAGTGTACAATAATGCAATCATTTTACACACAGCATTTACCTGGTGAGTTGAAATACCATAAGGAATAGGAGTGTCATAGAAGCATAAGCTGGAAGTGATCCCAATATAGCTGAATCTGGAGCACTATGAGGGTGGGGGCCATTTAATCTCCATTAAGATTTTAATCATGACCAAGTAGACTAAATGGCATTTCTATGTTGTGTGAGAAAGGATTGGAGTTTGGGATAAATGTGTTTATGACCTCTAATTTTCAATTTATAATATTTTATGCTCATATAATCTACATGCTAA
The DNA here is from genome assembly GCA_016081115.2 of Rehmannia glutinosa. Classification (NCBI taxonomy): domain Eukaryota; kingdom Viridiplantae; phylum Streptophyta; class Magnoliopsida; order Lamiales; family Orobanchaceae; genus Rehmannia; species Rehmannia glutinosa. Next base: position 92,615 of record JABTTQ020001609.1, read on the forward strand.
AGTAGAATTTCATACGGTTTGAATTTCTAATTACCGTTAGCAAGATCGAGCAAGAGATCAGCAGGATTGACAGTAATTGACGTCGAAAACCCAACAGAAGAAAAATACTCCATGGCAGTTGATGCAAGGCCATAGTAGATTGGGGAACCTTCGGACAGCAACACCACCTTGTCGAACATATAGTAAAGACGGCTAGAGGGCTGATGAATGGTGGTTATAACGGTTCGACCTCCCCCAGCAAGCCCTTTGAGCGTATTCAATATCCGCTGAGCCGCGGTCGAATCGAGACCTGAAGTGGGCTCATCCAGCAATAGCAAACTCGGGTTGATCAGCATTTCTTGACCTATGCTCACCCTCTTCTTCTCCCCACCTGATATTCCTCTGAAAAGTGGCCCTCCTATCATGCTGTTCTGGCACCTTGTTAACCCCAGTTCAGCTATAACATGCTCCACATGCTGTACTTTCTCTTCCTTGGTCAGGCTTTTGGGTAGCCTTAGTAGTGCAGTAAATAACAGAGTTTCAAACACAGTGAGATGTGGATATAGCACATCATCCTGTGCAACGAATCCCGTTCGACGTTTCATGGAACCCGAAAATGGCTGGCCGTTGTAAGTGATCTTTCCTGATAACATTCCGGAAAGGCGGCCTCCGAGGGCTGTGAGGAGGGTGGTTTTCCCACTGCCTGATGGGCCAAGCATTGCAAGTAATTCTCCGGGACAAACCATGCCCGTTACCCCGTTGAGTATTGTCTTCTCTTTAATGCTTGGTGTTTCCCCACAACCAGTCCCTTTTCCTTCACGATTTACCTTGTACACAATCTCTTCAAACTGAAAGGTAATGAAAGTATTTAGTAGGATTACATTGTCCTAACCTATGTATGTTAATGTTACTGGAGAAACTACTAAGAAATAATTACAAAACCCCTCTAAGGTTCAGTCTAATTACAGAAAAAAAATCCAGAAGTTATTGAAAATTGCAAAAAAAAAAACCTTGAGGTTTGATTTTGTTATACATTTTCCTATTTCATGAGAAAAAAAAAAACATTTCAAAAATCTCCCTAACATTTATTGAAATATTACAGTTTCCCAATGAATTTAAGACAAAATCAAACTTGAGGGGACATTTTTTAATTTTGAAACATCTCTGGATTTTTTTTCCAAACTATTAATCATAACCTTCATTCCTTGATCCTATGTAAGTAATACATCAAGTGAAATTCTCTGTTTTCTTGGTGTTTTTTGAACATGTAAGTGGTCTTGTGGCCATCTGAACTCTGTGTCAACATGTTGTGTGCTTCTCTTTTGTGTGTGTGTAGAGAGAGAGAGAGAGAGAGAGACCTTTAAAGTAATAGGGAATAAAACCCGTTGTAGAAAGGACTGTGAATTCTTCTGTATGGGGTAAGCCAGATAAGCTGTGTTAACCTCCACCCTATTTGGTGGACCTGTGGCCAGTTCAGTGCCATCATTTTCTGGTTTTGGAGCCACAGAAGAGAGGGACATGGCTGAAAACTTAATTGATACTAAAAGCTGTATTCTGTGTTGTAGTATGCTGGTAGAAGGAAGAAGTTAAAGAGCTTCCTTTTAACTTTGGTTCCCAAAGTGAACTGGTTAATACAAATATATAAGCAGAGGCTTAGAAACAAAAGGATCTCTCACATATTTAAAGTGTCTTTGATGTAGGCCTAGCCTCTCTGGTGGGGTCCCACCTTTTTCTCTTAAAAAACATTTATATTAGTCTAGATCAGTTATTTTATTATTTATACTCATCTCCTTTTTAGTATCTTTTTATGTTTATCATTTTCACGTCATGTTCCATGATTTAAACGATAATTTTACAATATCAATCATATAATAGGATATTACCAGAGCAATTATCTCAACTAATCGCCGTTTCATCCTATTTTCCATGCAAGTGGAAAAACCTATTATGATGATAGTTTTGGAATTTCATCTCATTTTTCCTTCGTATGAAGGTTTACGTCAAGAAGGGCATCCAACGTAAAACTTTGTCACTTTGCTTTATGTGTGAATTTGTAGTGTTAATTAACTTTAGACAATTAATTGACACTATAAACTTCACACCACCGACCCCACATAATGGGATAAGATGCAGATGGTGATGATTTCTTTTTATCATTTTACCATATGGTCCTTTGTTGCAGCTTGCACCCGGCGGGTGGGAAATGAGAACCGTGCAAGTGAACAGTGAAAATATAGTTTTAGAAGCCCTCTTTTGTGCTTGAGAGAAACCTATTACAATTTTAACTATATAAAACTAGAGAACATAGGAAAAAAAACCATATGTAGTAGTATCCTAGGATCTAAAGTATCAAAGACCATACACAGACTTGGTGCTATTTTAAGCATTTCTCATATTATATTTGGTGGTTATGTAAACATGACGATTTGAAGTCTTATTTTCTTCACTTCTTGGTAGACAATGATAGTGCTGCCCACCTTTTCACTTTATCTATATTAATTAAGTTTGGTTTTCTGCAAATGGGTTCTTACATTATATTCATGTCATTTCTTGTCCTGCAGCACCACTTGTTTATTTTCTTTTTGTTTAGTATATCATATTTCATTTTCCCCTAGATAATAGGGATGTAATTTGAGATGCCACTGTGAATATTGCAAGTGCATTTTTGCATAAGTTATACCATGCACATTATTGATTGTCTCTTATGATCTTCAACACCATTTAGCATTGGATTCTCATCAATATTAGATGAAACTGCTGCAATTTGCAGGAATTATGTATTGAAGCTCAAAGAACAAAAGCGTATGAATTGGGATACAAAGCACTATCCAATTCCTCCCCATCTCATGAAAGGTAATTTTGTTGTCTTCATCTCTTTTGTTTATGGCGTTAGGCATGCAACACGTTAGGGCCTAGCGAATAGGTAGAGCCTGGGAAGAATTGGGCAGGGTTAGACGGGGCATAATCACAAAGAAAACGTATGCGAACAAAGGGAACCTAGCGGCCGGTGCTTGTAACTAGCTATAATGAGACACTAGGTATGCCAATTTTAACACTGTTCTAAAAATCTCAATCTAACTCCGATTAGTCCCCGCTTAGGCGCTAGACCCCCCTTGTCCGCCTACATTATTTTTCCAATTAGGCAACAACTAACCCCGTCCAGGTCCCGCCTAGGCGCTAGGCCCCAGTCTGCCGTCCGACTAACACCTAACATTTTTTAGAACACTGATTTTTACTATTAATTTTGCTTAATTTAATCAGAATCTAAAAAGAGATGGAAAGTTTTTAGTTTATGCTTCTAGTTTTACCTTTAGAACTTTTACCAAACACTCTAAAAAATAATTATTTCTACGTTTAGCTTTTGCTACAACAAATCATTTTTTCTTAAAGTATAGATTTTTGCAAACACTCATGTGTTATGTCATATAAGTTTCAAAATTTGTTCAAGTAGAACGTTGCAAAAGAAGTCTCAGATTTTGTATGAGTTACACGGAGATAATCCGAAGGTATGTTTCTTACTGCGGATTTACTATTACAGTCAAAATAACATTAAAAAGTCTAAGTAATCTGTACAAGTCTTATATCTGTTTAAAGTTCATAGGATATCCGTCCCACTAGTGAGAGCACTGATGCTCTTTCTCATCTAATAAATATTAAATACCAATCCTCCACAAAAAAGAACAAGGCATAAACTTATGACAGAAAGCCATAGCTATAATCAACTGTACAGGATTAACAATTTAATAGTTAGTACTATTGTTCTTTTCCTTATAAAGCCCACTGATTCTCATAAGTCATATCCCTTCTAAATTCTAATATTATTTTTTTTCTGCTAATTTTTAACTATTGTTTTCAATATTCGTATCGACAAAAATCACATCTGTCTAGTTTTAATGTTTGAACTGGATGAGAAAAGAACAATGATCAAAAGAACGAGAGCCGATCAATTTGATTCCATGGCTCATTCGATCCTATCGGTCGGGTAGTACCCCTACACACACACAAATCTGACGCGTGGCAAGAAAGTGGGACTTTTTCTATTTTGTTTCTTATTACTTTTAGCTTTTCTATTTTTTTTTCTTTTGCAACATTAAAACTTAACAACAAACTCTTTAAACAATTCCAGAAATTTAAATTGCAAAAACTTGATTGAGTTATCGTTAACAACACAATTACAAAAAAAAAATAGCTTTTAAACATTCTTTTTCCAAATTTAAATTTTTGAGATTTAAAGAGCCTTGTGGGTTGTGAATGTAGATTTTATGAAATTTTTGCAATTTAAATTTCTGAAGTTTTCTAGAATAATTTTTTTTTATTTAATTATTTTGTGTAGTGGACAAAAATATTAAGGAAAATTACAAACTTATAAAGTTTAAAATTTAAAATATTACTTTTGATTTAAAATTGGAAAAAAGAGAAAAAGAGAGTTTGTTGGTAAGTTAATGTTGCAAAAGAAAAAAAGAGAGGCTAAAACTGAGAAATAACCCACTCGACACATTTCAGAATTTTCAATTTAACCTTTGCAATATATTCTGAAATTTTATGAAATCTTTGGAATTTAAATTTCTGAAATTTTCTAGAATAACGTTTTTATTTTGTTTTGTGTTGGGATGAATATAAAGCAAAACTACTAACTCATAAAATTTTGTAACATAAATTGAAAACTTTAATTATGAGTTAAAATAGAAAAAAAAAATGGAGTGCCAAAAAGAAAAAAAAATAGAAAAAGTGCATTAAGAGTCAAAGTAATGAAAACAAAATAGAAAAAAAAAAATAGAAAATAGAAATCCAAAAATCAAAAAAGCCCCATTTGCTTGCCATATGTCAAATTGTTTGTGTTGGCGTGTTGGGGTGGAACTAGCCTTCATTAGGGATGTCAATGAGTTAGGTTTGGGTCAGGTCCATCTGAACGACTGGACGTGAGACCCATTAATAAAACGCAATAGTCATACACATACTCGCTCGCCTAATCTTAGATCCATATTCGCCTCGACTCATACCTATGTTTTGCGGGTAAGACATGTTAGACACATTAGACCTGCCAACTTCATATATTTGGCCAAATTTATACGATTTTTACTCAAAATAGTGCATTGAAAACTTATATTGCTTATATAATTTTATAGATATTATATGAATTATGAGATAAACACCAAAATATATAAATCAAGAGTTATTGAAAAACAATATTCGATATATTCATTTTATATATAAAATAAAATAATAAATAAAAAAAATAAAAATTATATGAATCGGTTCTGGGTCGGGTCCAACCATACCAGTTACCCGATTCATATCCGCTCGGGTCTAAAAAATTAATATTCGTTATCCTCTCCATACTCGCTCCAAATAAGACGGGGCTAGTTCGGGTTGGGTGATTGACATCCGTAGCCTTGACGGCTCCAATTCCTGCCCATAAAAATTATATTTTTACAGAGCACTGAGACTGATCTAATGGAGTCATGGTGGAGCCAGTTTTTCTTTTTTTCTTTTTCCCCGAGTAGGGTGGCTAGTCTCTTTTAAATATATTTGACACTGGATGCGCATTATGCATATATATTATATAAAGCATGATGATTTGCTCAATCACAATTCACAACCCCTCATTGAGGTTGAAATCTTGCTTTTTGCTAATCCTCGTAATACCAACTTGTTTCTTTATGCATTTTGGAGCCATTTTCTTACACTACTAGTCTACTAGTCTACTATTCTACTACCTCACCTTTCGAGCAAAATACTTTTCCATTATTTTCGTTTTTTTTTTTCTCACAAAACAAACGTTTGGGGTTTGTTATGTATGTTGTAAAATGAAAGGATTAGCAAGTATAAATTGAAGATGTTCTAACTTCATCATTTCATGTAGGGTTTAATTACGAAAATAGGGTAATTACAAAAGAAAAACGAAGCTAAGTTATAAATTACCAAAACTAGACATGAGGTTTATATCGTCTAATATTTTGCCTTTGTCGTTAGTTGATCTAACTTGCTGATGTCATCAAAAAATCTGACCTTGAGAATCCGAAATATCTGAAAACCCAAAATTGAAGTTGGAATTAATAATAATAAAAAAGAATAAATGAAATTATTTTAAATTTTCACAAATTATAACATAAAAAATCCTCCCCAAAATCATACACATAGTGATATATATCCAGTTACCGAGAACAAACAATTTTCACTCCTGAGTTTTCCAGAAACTACAAAAAAAAGGTTTCATTTTGTTCGTCCACTTCTTTTTTTTTTTCTTAGAATTCCGTTAGGGGCATTATTGACTTTACAAAAATTCTGTTACTTTACCGCAATCCCTCAAACATCGTGTTACTTTTTATGATTTTGAAATTATATGGGTTTTTTTGTAACTAATCAAAATTTAAGAGCTACCCTTTTATAACTAACCCAAAAAATATACCCAAAGTTGGAGACATTTCACATATTATATGTCCCATCTCCTTTTCAAAATGCTCAACCTTATTTTTTGAATCACCATATGTGTTCCTTCCATATTTTCTCAGTATCCAATCACACCATCCAAACAGAACCTTAACTGACCCAGTAAACGAAGTTGATGTTGGAGCCAAATTGACAAATTAAATCAAAAGTAGTCAATCCAATAGAATCTATTTATCTTCTTAGGCATTGACAGTTTTAATTAGATTTCTCATTTCAACATAAATAACCTCAGATTGAGGAATTATCCTAGTACACAAACGCCACTGAATCTGTCTGACACTTTTTGTCAACTAAATTATGCTGTGAATAAAAACTGCCTTCTTTCTTATCCATTGGTTTATTCTCAGATTTTCAAGCTTGTTTTGTCAATTGAACAAAGATTCTCCAGAATATATAACAAATTTTTACAAGATAAAGGAGGAAAAGACACCCATATACATACATTAAATGTTGACATCCATTGTTAATGGAGCTCAATTATTTACACTGATGCGCACACACACATGCACACACCAAGATTCTGTGTTAATTACTACCGAACTTATTCCATTTCAACAGCTCGAATCGAATTGGTAACGGAATATTGATTCGATCCGAGCTCTCTTATTGAATTGCTCAATGAACATTCTCGATATTATGACTTCGCTCTTTAGTTCATTACACGAATCCAGAACATATGGTTCAACAAGAATCACATAACGATACACGCGAATTAACGTGGAACGAGTCGAAGACGAGTTTTGGGCTATAGTGGATCGAAATAAGAGGGGCAAAATAATAAAAATCGCAACTTTTAGAGACGGTGTTTAGGCTCGAAATTGACTTAATTCGTTGCTAGCATAAGGTGTCCATACCCAAAATTCCTTCTCTAGGCCTGTTTCTGGTCCATTTAAGTGTTTTCTGCTTTTAGTATTTTGTTTCCTATTTGGTTTTGGATTTAGGGTTCTTGGCTTTCTTTAAATACTTTTTAGGTATTATCAATAAAAGTTTTCTTTCTTTTAAAGATTATTTCGTCTTCCAATTATCCTTCCCGGCGTCACAAATATATATAAATATAACAAAAATGTTCAATTTTAATATCGACGAAATCTTGGGTCTATATCTAGATTATGCGCTGTAGATCTACCTTTTGCTTTGCTATCCCTGTTGGTAGGAAATGAAATTAGCTACACAAGTATTTCTTTATGCATCATAATCAGTTGTCGAGGATCAATCCCTTTTGTCGAGGATGGAATTGGATTTACGATTTGATTGAAGTACTTTTAGCAATGTGTTGTTTGGTGTTAATCTCATAGGGGGCCAATCTCTCTTTTTTGATTGGGTAATTCACATTGATCAATCCGTATCCTTAAGTGTTCTCTTAAAAAAAGTGATTGTCAGCTTTGAGTGAAGCAAATAGTTTTTTTTAATGTTTTCAAATGTCAACTTCTATTTATGATTATGCATAATTTAACTAGGATCTAAAAGCAAGGTAAAAGATGTTTTAAATTTATGATTTTACTTTTAATTGACTTTTAGGGAATGTTTGCAAACACTTCTGCTTTTAGAAAAATTGATTTGTTGCAGCAGAAGCAGGATCTGATGTTTGCAAATAAAAGCTAAAAATTAAAAAATTCAAAGTTGAAATGTTTTGGAGAAAATAAAAAAAATAGTTTCAAAATGAGCTTTTGTATGGAATACAAAAATACCCTTCTTATTACTAGCACACCAATATTATATTTTTTCAAATTTGAGGAGAAGAATGCCAAAACTAACTTAGTTTTATTGTTTGCAATTTTCCCCCTTACACACAAATAAAGAACTTTTACAATTTATTCCAATTTCGAGCTTTTATTTGTAACCACTATCAATTTATGATTATCACCTAGTTTTCGTCCTTGCTACAATAAATCGTTATCCTAAAAGCGTAAACTGGCTACGGATTTAACCGCAAACTCCTCCAATCACATTTTCATGATGAAATGTTTGTATCATGGTGCATTAAAAGATTTGGCTAAGACACTATAATGTTGGTACACAAGAGCTCGATTGCATTTGATTTCGTTTCCACTATGGAGTCTTCTCAATTGAGGCATCATTTTCACGGGAAATAAATTTCATGCCATAGACTCCACTTTCATTTCATTACATTTTGTTATCTTAGCATGATTCTTTTCATAACCACAATCCATGTCTTGTACACATTATTGTCCCTCTGAATTTTGTTCCTGTTGATATTTTATTTTTCAATTATGTTAATGGGTTTTCTTTAAAATCGTGTAATTAAATTTGATTAAATGATGGGAGCAATATGCATAACAGAAAAAGAATTTTGTCGTTTCTTGAGTTTATGTAATGGAGTTAGGAAGCCAACACGTGGCAAGCACTCCTAGTTTCTAGTGGGGGATTAATGGTGGGATTTTTATATCATGGTTTGCAATATGATATTCACAAATCTTTTGGTGGATTGTGGGCTGTCCCTACTCACTCAATTATCTTATGCATTATTAAAAATCAGTTAAAAGAATTTTCAAACTTTTTTGTACAGTTTATAAAAGCCTTGTTTGGCCTTTGAGCTCACTCAGTGTCTTGTTATGGACTAATTATTGTCACTTAACATTTAACAACCTTAATGCACATACTTTAAGAAGAGATAAGATTAGGTCAGATGTTTTGGACATTAAAATAAAAAAAAATATATCAAGCTGATTTCATAGAGTTAGTTGAGATTTCAAGTTGCAATTCAATGTGTTCTTTACATGTATATGTAAAATTTATTGATTTTCTCTTATAGTTTTCTTATTCGCTTCTTCTTTTAGATGGGATTGTAATATACTACTTTCTCCGTCCCAAATATATGACAATTGGACTTTTCACACAAATTAAGAAAAAATATTAGAAATTACAAATGTGTAAAATTTTTACTTGATTTGCCCCATTTAATGAATAGTGTAAATTACAAAATGTATATTAAATAGGGTTATAATAGTAAAAGAATGGAAAAAGTACTATTAAATAAAGAAAATAAACTATATATTTGGGACATCCCAAAAGGGAATATTAGACTATATAATTGGGACGGAGGGAGTATTATCTATCATTAGAGTCTTTATGAATCACATGATATGTGAACTCATCTATCTTATCCTACGATGGCATTAGGACCATTTTTTAATCCATTTGTGCTAATCTTTCCATTTCCAAGTTGCCCAAATCCTGATTAGTTTATTGGGACAATTATAAAAAAAAAAAAAAAAAAAAAAACTAAAGTTTGGGTATATTACAATAAAACAAATTAAATCCTATAGAAGTAAACATTTTAGGTTTGATATTGTTTTACATTTTGCCCCAACAGTTGATTGGTCTGACGAAATTTGCTAACATCAAATATTTTACGATTACATCCCTCAAATTTTATAAAAAATATAAATCGCCCAAACTTTTATTTGACTATTTGTAGTATTTAGAAAAAATTGAAGAATGTAACTGAAAATATAAGACGAAAAGTCAGGGCTATTTGTAATTTTTTTAAAAATTTAGTAATGTAATTGCAAAATATTTGATGACGCCAAAAAATTCTGTTAGTACTTAGTATAACTAACAGTTGGAGTAAAAATATAAGACGAAATTAAATGTTAATGGGATTTCTATAACTTTGAGCTTTTTATTTAAAAAATTATCCCTACTTTACTTGATTGAATTAAGAGAAAGGTTGTTTTTATTTGGTTTTTAGTACTTGATTAATCTAATGACGAGGGATAGCTGTTCATAGGAATTTGATTGCTTAAAAGTCTTTATTGGTATATAACAAAGTACAGTACAACTGTACTAGTGGCTAAGTTTTGACTCACCTTTTTCTACAGTTAGACTAGTATTTGTTTTAATAAAAAAGGACTAAAATCAAAGAACACTTTCCTCCCCCTTCTCTCTAACTCCCCTCCCCCCCAAAAAAAAACCCCAAACCTAATTTCCTACTCCCCTCCCTCCCCATCCACACAGCCGCCACCCACACATCCCTCCCCCTCCCCCTCCCTCCCTCCTTCCCCTCCCCTCCCCCCTCCATGCTTTCCACCTTTGGAGGAGCGGAAAAGCGGTTCCTTGTGATTTTCGGAGGTGACCGATATTTTCGTTCCGGGGAAGCGGGTCGGAGCTCCCACGGAGGTGTCTCGGAGTGAGTAGATGATGGGTCGCAGCAGATTGAGTTGGGTGAGGGAGAGGCAATTTTTGTATTTTTTCTCTCATTTTTAGTTATAGTTGTTGTTTTCTTTTTTTTTTTTTTGTATTTTCTTTTTCCCGGTTGATTTGCGAAACTCGTAGGCGGATCGTTTTTTTTGCATTGCAAAAGTATGTAGTGGTTGTTCGTGCCCGATTTTAGTTTTTGGTGTGTTACGGTCTCCTTTAAGGAGTCTTTCAAGTCTCCCTTGAGGAGTGGTTAGTTTGGGGTGGATAGTTTTTAGTCCATGTGAATCGAATTGGTTTTACCAATTCCCGCGCAACTCTTAGTTAGTCTTGTCGGCTCTTAGTCCGTTGGCTATGATTGTAGTTGTAATTTTAGTTTTGAGTTGTTATAATAAAATTCTATCTTTCGACAAAAAAAAAAGACTAGTATTTGTTTTGTGTGTTGCAAGCACAATGTGTTGAAGAAATTGTGCGACTTTGTCCCACATAGAAAGTATTCATAGAAAGAATAGAAAAAAGAGGTATCCACTAAGTATTAGTGCTTGTACTTCAAACATTTTAAAACAAAGACAGGAAAATGAGTGGAGTCGCTCAACAGTTGGCGTTTATCGCATGCCTGCATGTGCATGCTAAGTGCTACTAAGTACTAAATACTAACCCATGTTATAAAAATTTCCGCAAAAGCATTGTGGCTCTTTTTGTCCATCTACGTTTTTCCTTTAATTAGGTCTCAGAGGTCTTGCTTAATCCCGTTAAGCCTACGCTTAGGCATTAAGTCCCAACCAGTCACCCAAAGATGTAGACAAGGAAGCCCATGCACATCCCAAAAAAATTTTATCTCATTTTTTCTATGAAGGGAAAATGAAAAAAAGCAAATTACATATACATATACATACATATTTTTAAGGGGAAAAATAGTTAAACTAGAGGAGAAGAAATTTGGGTCTAGCAATAACATTGTGGGCTGGCTACGCTACTGTTGCTATCCGATTAACTCATAATGCTTTTACAACACTACATAGGAGTAAAATCAAAATCGTGTCACTCCTACTTTATCTATAATATTAATATTTGGTAGTCGTCAAGAAATTGACTTTCATTTTCTTGTTTCGTTTTAAATTTTTATTTGTACTTTTTTAATGGAAAAATGAAATTCGTGATTTTTTTTTTTTTTGTCGAACGATAGAATTATATTAAAACAACTCAAAAACTAAAATTACAACTACAATCGTAGCCAACGGGCTAAGAGCCGACAAGACTAACTAAAAAGCGGGAATTGGTAAAACCAATTGATTCACATGGACTAAAAAAACTACCCACCCCAAAACTACCCACTCCACAGGAGACTTCAACACTCCTTAAAGGAGATCAGAACACACCAAAAAACTAAAATCGGGCACGAGCAACCACTACATACCGCACGAGAAAAAACCGATCCGCCTACTAGTTTCGCAAATCAACCGAGAAAAGAAAACACAAACAAAATAAGAAAACAACGGATATACTAACAAACTAGAGAAAAAAAGCAAAAAATTGCCTCTCCTCTCCCAAATCTATCATGACCCATCGTCTTCTCCGCTCCGAGACACCTCCGTGAAGCTCCGACCCGCTTTCGCCCTGGACCAAAAATTTCGGCCACCTTCATACGCCCAAGGGACCGCCATTTCGTGAATTCAAGTCAGGTAAAATCGTATGTCGTAACCAGAAATCCAGAAGTAAGCATTCACTTCATCGCTTGTATTTACTTGAAATCAATATTGCAATGAGATTAATCTTGTGTCTGAGTTGCCTCAAAAAAAAAAAAAAAATCTTGTGTGTGAGTGTAGAAGCATATCAGCATATTTGTTTAAAGTTCGTGTTTAATCTCATATGAGTACATGTATTTCCTTTCTTTCCTTACTGTACCTAAAAAATAAAAACAAATACTGCAATTAATTTCTCATATTATTTTTTATATGTTAGTTTGGAAATAAAATGCAAGTTTTTTTTTTTTTTTTGAGGAATGAAATGCAAGATATTGAGCCTATAAATAGCCTTAAAATGCATGCTAATACTCTCTCACGCACACTTCATTTTAACAAAACCATTGCTTAACGGTTAATGTTGTTCGATTGCACAAGTAAAACCATCCCAAAGAATTTTTTTCTTTTTTTGTTAAAAGATTTCATTGTATTATTTTTGGTTCTCTAAAAAAATAGTGTGATATAGTGTTTCACCTCTATATATCACAAATTTAATTTCTATTTTCCGAGAAGTTTCCCAAAACCTTCTATTTTGAGTTCAATGTATTAATACATAATATCTTTTTGACAAGATCCTCTCTTTTGCAATTGAAAAACGGAACATTGATCTTGTGATTAAATCTTGAGCAATATGATCCATCGAAGTAGAATCATAATTTTTAAGGCAAAAGAACATGAAATTCCAAAAAAAAAAGGTGTGAAATTATGTCTACCTCTTTTAAAAGGTGGAACAAATTAAAAGTTCATGGCTCTGACTTTAAATTTGACATTGCTTTAATCACTTTATCATACTTTTTAATCACTTAATTAACAAGGGGAACGAATGACCTAAAGTCTATAAAAGTCCTTGAATGGAAATTTTCTACTTGGAAAAACCCCAAATGAATATTTTATACCTATTAAAAACCAACTTTGGTGATTTCTCAAATCTAAAGAATCTTGCTTTCTAAAATAGAGCATTGTATGGTTGTGTTTCCAACACCATTTTTTCACTTTCCAATTATTTCGAAAAATGAGTTTATGTTTGTTTCAAAAGTTTTTAGTAGAAATGAAGTCATTTACAGTTATCACTTTTTTATGGAAAATATTCTTTTAAAAACACAATCAAACAATTTTTTATTCCAATTACGCAAACCTAGGTAAAAAATGAAGTCATTTACAGTTATCACTTTTTTATGGAAAATATTCTTTTGAAAACACAATCAAACAATTTTTTATTCTAATTACGCAAACCTAGGTAAAAATACACTAAAATTACGCAAACTTATGTCAAAAATACATTTGGAAAACTATAATCAAACATATTCTCATTTTCAAACAGAAATTCAGACAACAAATCAAACATATTCCCAATTTTCACATGAAAATCAATAAAGTTTGAAAATTCATTTTCCAACACTAGAAACGAGAAATTGGACTTAGAAATACATCCATTGTTTCTAGCCTTTTAAAAAAACCCATCAGATTTAACCTACTGATTTGTTTAATGTAATGGGATTTAGTTACGATGGAGAAATATTTTATTCTGTTTGATTGATATAAATACAATATTAATCATTTTTGGTAGCTATATACTTGTCCCCAATAATTGCGTTGCTGCAATATTATATTGCTCCAATTTTCTTTTAGCTTTTCTTCAAAATAAAATCTTATTTCTTAAATAAAACTTATCTGCCAAATTATCATCTAAACTAAACTGACGATCGGCATCACAACTTTAAAATTTAACTGAATCAAATTTAGTTTTTAATTATCATCTAACATTTTTTAAAAAAAGATCTAACTTTTTTGTATTATTAACAACTAGGAAAGATTTTTTAGATTATTAATTAGATTTCATGGGGTTGATAAGTTTATATATAAATGAGTAGGGTCATTACCAAATTCCATCTAGATACATGTCGTTTTTCTATTAAATAATATAAATAACGAAAAAAAAAAAGCAAAGATTTGCTTTTCATCTTTTTTCTTTTTTTAATACTTTTTTCCCTTGATTAAGCAAAAAAGATGCATATCAAGCTAGTAATAATTTGGTTATTCGTTTTTCACTTATTTAATTAGGGATGATTACACTGTTGCTTTGCTTCTTCTTCTTCCTTTTTATTACTAATATCGGATTTAGTTATCATTTGCGGCATTTGCTAAAAAGTGAATTGAAACTACAAACTTGTAAATTTTAATATTGAAGGTATGGTTTGGAGTGTTTTTGTGGTACTTCAGTTTATATGATTTAATAATAATAAAACAAATATATTTTTTCTCACGTGCACAACAAAAAACAATTTCAAATGACCACGAGCTTGTAGCTCAAATGACAACTAAATGATATCGCTCATACTGTGTAAGAGTATTGAATGTAACAGATTAAATTCAGTTAGACTTGGTAGTTAGATTAGTTACTGTAACTGTTTTCTGTTATAGGTAGTTAGTTTGTTAACTTTCACTGTATAAATACATACCCTCAGTATCCTGTTAATGTAAGTCGAGCTCATAATTTCAGATCATAATAAAATGTCTTCTTCTATATTTCTCTAGAATTTAGCATGGTATCAAAGCCGTGACGGTTTCCACTCGTCTCCGCCGCGTTTCTCTTCTTCTCCGGTCTTCTTCTCCGGCGAATTTTCTATGGCTTCTTCTTCCTCTGTTTCTCTGGTCATACTTCCTACTTTTGCTCCAATCTCAATTCGATTGGATCGCTCCAATTATTTTTTCTGGCGTACGCAGATTTTATCAAATGTTCGAGCTCATGCCTTTGAAGGCATTCTCCTTGGTCCTCAACCTCCTCAAGCTTCTCCTGGCTCGTCGGATTGTGTTGAATCTGAGCCAGATGGTTCCTATTCTCAGTGGCATCGTCGCGATCAATTTCTTTTCAGCTGGTTGCTATCCACCATATCTGAATCAATGCTCGGGCATGTTTCTCGTTGTACTACATCTGCAGATTTGTGGTCAGTTTTGGAGACTTTGTTTCATTCTCAGTCTAAAGCACGTGTTCTTCATCTTCGAAACCTCTTATTGAATACAAAAAAAGGAGACTCATCTATTGAAGAGTATTTTTTAAAAATGAAAGGTATTATGGACAATTTGCATGCTGCTGGTAAGATCATTTCGATGATGATCTTGTGTCTTATATTTTATTTGGATGTGGTAGTGAGTATGAGGCGGTTATTGTCATTTGAGTTCAGTGGTGATATTTCCTTACAAGATGCTCAGTTTGCTTTGCAAACTCATGAAATGAGGCTTCAACAATTATCTCAATCTGTTGTACCTTCTGTAGATATTTCAACTAATTTTCAATCTCCATCAGCGAATGTTATGTTTAATGGTGCTTTTCGCAGAGGAACTGATAATTTCACACCTCGAGGTGGTATGCCTTTCTTTCGAGGCAGAGGAAGAGGTAGATTTGGTAAGAATAGGATTGTTTGTCAGATTTGTGGAAAGTCCAATCACATTGCATCCAAATGTTTTAAGAGATTTGATTCTACTTTTCAAGGTTTAAATTTCAATTCGGCTCAGGCACATGTTGCAGCTTTCTCTGTTCCATATTCTCCTAATCAGTCTTACTATGGTAATGTGCCTCAGTTTGTATCACCTGTGGTCCCTGCTAGTCCTGTTTCTTCAGGTTCTTATAGTATGGATGGTGCACCTGGAAATTTTTCTTCTAACCTTGGTACTCCGCATTCTCAGTTTCAGGGATCTTCATCTGGTTCTGCTCTTCCAGATGGAAATTGGTTCATCGACAGTGGTGCTTCTACTCATGTAACTCCGGATTTTGGCAATCTCAACATTCACTCACCTTACACGGTTGGAAGAAACTGTTTGTAGGTAATGGTTCTTCTCTTCCCATCAATTCGATTGGTTCTTCTTATTTTCCCAGCCCTAACTCTCATAGACCTTTCATCCTCAATAATATTCTTTATGTTCCCAAAATCACCAAAAATCTATTGAGTATCTCTCAATTCACTCATGATAATAATGTTTATATTGAATTTCATAAAACTTCTTGTTTTGTAAAGGACAAAAACACTCATCAAATTCTGTTGAGAGGAGCTCTTAAAGGAGGTCTCTACCATATGGATCTAAATCAACTCCTTCCTACTTCTCATTTGCCTCGATCTCTACTCTTTGAGAAATGTATCTCCTTGTTCCTTTCTTTATCTCTCTTCATGACAAATGAACATAGTTTGTGGCATAAACGTTTAGGACATGCTTGTCCTTCTGTTCTTTCTCATGTATACAAGCATCTTAATAAGTCCTTTTCTGTAAAACACAACTCATTTTGTGATGAATGTAATCTTGGCAAAATTCATAGCTTTTCTTTTCCCTCTGTCAAATATCATGTTCATGCTCCCTTTGACTTGGTATTTTCTGATATATGAGGACCAACATCTACCCCATCCCTAAATGGTTACAAATATTATATGCATTTTGTGGATGCTTTTACTAGATATACATGGATTTATCCAATGCAATCCAAAAGTGAAGCTCTTTCTATTCTCAAGCATTTTCTTACTGTCACAGAGAGACAGTTTCATACAAAAATAAAATCCTTTCAATCTGATTTTGGAGGTGAATATAGACCTATTGCAAAATTTCTTCATTCTGCTGGTGTTTTTGTGCGTCATCCTTGTCCTTATACACACCAACAAAATGGTGTTCCGGAAAGAAAACATCAACATATCACTGAAATGGGATTAACTTTGTTAGCCACTGCACAACTTCCATTTAAATTCTGGTGGGATGCATTTGTAAGTGCTGCTTTTATAATTAACAGGCTCCCTACACCAGTGCTTAATCATCTTTCCCCTTTCGCCCCTATTGTATAATGATGTTCCTGACTACTCCTTTCTCAAGGTTTTTGGATGCACATGTTTTCCATATCTTAGACCTTATATTACCACTAAACTTCAGTTTCGATCCTCCAAATGTGTTTTTCTTGGTTATAGTCCAATGCACAAAGGTTATCGATGCCTACATCCTTCAGGGAGAATTTACATTTGTAGGACTGTGCATTTCAATGAGAGTGAATTCCCATACAAATCTCTATTCTCCTCTCCCTCTCAGTCTATCAGTTCTATTTCCACTCCTCCTACTATCATTCCTCCAGCTCTCTCTTTTCATGTCCCATCTACTCCGGTTACTTCACCATCTATCTTACCTATTGCTTCTCCATCTCCTTACATTCCCTCTCCTCCTCTCAATACCTCTCCTTCCCCTGTTAATCCTCTCTCTCCTCCTCCTGTAAATCCTCCAAATTCTCACTCCATGATCACTAGAGCCAAAGCAGGTGTTCACAAACCCAAACTCTACACTGCTCTTCACACCATTTCTGAACCAAATACTGTCAGTGATGCTCTTTCTGACCCTCAGTGGAAGGGTGCTATGGATGCGGAGTATAATGCCTTAATTTCGAATCACACATGGGAATTAGTACCATTTTCTCCAGAAATGCAGGTGGTTGATCATAAATGGTTTTTTCGGGTCAAATATCTTCCAAGTGGTGCTGTTGACAGATTGAAAGCTCGACTAGTCGCCAAGGGTTTTCAACAAATCCCTGGCATTGATTATTTCGAAACTTTTAGCCCGGTTGTTAAGCCCATAACCATTCGTTTGATGTTTTCTTTGGCTGTTGCCAAAGGCTGGAAAATTGAGCAAGTCGATATTAATAATGCATTCCTCAATGGTGAATTAAATGAAACGGTCTATATGACTCAGTCGGTTGGTTACATTGATTCTTCCAAGCCTCATCATGTGTGCAAACTTACTAAAGCCATTTATGGTCTCAAGCAGGCCCCAAAGTCCTGGAATGATAAGCTCAAAGCTTTTCTATTCTCTATTGGTTTCACTAGCTCCAAATCTGATCCCTCTCTGTTCTTTCTGAAGTCAGGTGCTGCTCTTACTCTTATCTTGGTGTACGTTGATGATATTTTGATCACTCGTGATGATCATAGTCTGGTGTCATCTATTATTCAAAATCTTCACAAGTGCTTTTTCATTGAAACACTTAGGAGAAGTGCACTATTTTTGGGGATTGAAACTCATAAATTGCCTCATGGGATTTTATTGAATCAAACCAAGTATGTTCTTGACATATTAAAGAAGACAAATATGTTAAATTCAAGCCTTGTCAGGATACCCTTATAACGCCGCTTTAAATTAGCCCTTGGTGACAGTCCTCCATTTGAGCTACCTACTCTTTACCAGAGCACTATTGGTGCCCTTCAATATCTTACTCTTACACGTCCCGATATCTCGTTTATGGTAAATAAACTCAGTCAATTTCTCCACGCCCCAACCACTCTTCATTGGAGTGCTTTGCAAGAGGTGCTTCGTTACTTGAAGGGTTCTCTTTCTCTTGGTCTTTTGTTTCGACCTTTCACTGATATGCAACTCCATGGTTTTTCGGATGCCGATTGGGCAAGCTCCCTTGATGACAGACGTTCTACTGGAGGATTCTGTGTTTTTCTTGGTCCGAATTTGATTACTTGGGGTTCTAAGAAGCAGGATGTGGTTGCTCGGAGTAGCACGGAATCTGAATACCGTGCCTTAGCCAATGCCACCACTGATCTTGTGTGGATTAAATCTTTGTTCACTGAACTTGGCCTATCTCTGACTGCTCCTTCCATCCTTTGGTGTGACAATGCAAGTGCCATTTCCTTAGCCTCGAATCCGGTTTTCCACGCTTGTACCAAACACATTGAAGTCGATGTTCACTACATTCGTGATAAAGTTCGTCAAAAAGAGATTGAAGTTCGTTATGTTCCCTCCGATGATCAAGTTGCTGACATACTTACCAAGCCTTTATCTGCCAAAAGATTTCAGTTTCTTTGCAGCAAATTCTCATTAAGTACTCCCCCGGGTTTGGTTTGAAACAGGGGTGTATTGAATGTAACAGATTAAATTCAGTTAGTCTTGGTAGTTAGATTAGTTACTGTAACTGTTTTCTGTTATAGGTAGTTAGTTTGTTAACTTTCACTGTATAAATACATACCCTCAGTTTCCTGTTAATGAAAGTCGAGCTCATAATTTCAGATCATAATAAAATGTCTTCTTCTATATTTCTCTAGAATTTAGCAAAGAGTATTGACCGAGGTTCGAACTCGGTATCTTTCAGTTTTTTTAAAATTTATCTTCTTCCCAACCAATACACACAAATTATTAAGAAAAACAATTTTAAATGATGCATTACGAGTATTTTGAACATTCTTTTAACTATTGTTATGATCAGAGTATATATAATTGTCTGGTGACATTATTTATTGGGGAATAAAATGCACATGGTCATAGTACTTAATTGGCTTATCTTTCACGTTGCCCAAACACTAAGATGCCCCAATTCTTGTTTGTATCCACTACTTTGTGTAGGAATAATTCATTAGACAAACCAGGGACTTAGCCAACCTAACAACCACGAGTAGTTGTGGGGTGAAGGTTAAGTGTTTAAATTTTCACTCTATTAAATTGCTCTTCGGAGCATATAATTAGATTGAGAGTCAAAAATAATTATTTTATTTACCTGAAAGAATCTAGTTATACGTCAGCAGAATACTGGCCAGTGCACAATGAGGGGCTGAAGCTATTATTCTCAGTCATAGTCAAACGTAAATTTGGAAACCGAGTTATACAAAAAAATCATTAGTTGAGTTTCTTAAAGTTCAAATAAATTTTGTATCGTAAAATTAATCTCAAATAATCTTATTTTATTGTATCAAATTAGCTTCACCGCTTGCTTTGAGATTTGTGGTTGTAAACAAAGTTTTGAGATGATCGAGTCCCCGTTTTTAAATCTATCATTAATACTTGTGTTATCTTTGGGAGCAATAGAGACTATAATTAGTAATAATAAAACTAGTTGTCAGTCAAACATTAATTTTGTACTTTCAATTTCAATGATGAATATATACCACGCATATATACAAGTATACAACTAAATTAATTAGACTATCAAGTTCATTAAATTAGGGGCATTAGACAATAGTTCACTAATTAACTATGCACTAGTGGATCCATTTTCAATATTTTAATTTAAATATATAATATTATATTTGTAAGATTGTAGGTGATGCATTTTATTATATAGATATAATTTAAAAATAGTAATATTATAAGTGGATAGAGTTGACAGCAGTGAGTCTCACATGTATATAATTGAGTTAAAATATTAGAATAATAATTGATAAGTAATGTAGGGTAATGTATAGGTTTGGGATGTTGTTATATGTAAAAAATATAAAATGAAAATGAATCGACCTTAGCTTGTATAGTTGTGTTTCCAATACAATTTTTCCAGTTTTCAACTATTTCGGAAAATGGGTTTATGTTTGTTTCAAAAGTTTTCAGTAGAAATAAAGTCATTTCTAGTTTTCATTTTTTTATGGGAAATATTCTTTTGAAAACTAATCAAACAATTTTTCATTCCAATTATCCAAACCTAGGTAAAAATACACTACATTCACGCAAACATATGTCGAAAATACATTTGAAAAACTATAACCAAACATATTCTCATTTTTAAACAGAAATTCAGACAACAGACCAAACATATTCCCAATTCACACACGAAAACCAATAGAGTTTGAAAATTTATTTTCCTAACACTAGAAACTAAAAATTGGACTTGAAAATACATCCATGCAAGCCCATCGATAATTTCCACTGGAAATTTTATGGATAAATATAATTGCATTTTTATGAATAGTTAAAAAAATAAAAAGAGAATTTTCGAAACATAAACAAACGAGTGAGGTAATATTCATGAATAATGGAAGCCAACTGTTCTTTTGATAATGGAGACAATTAGAGATGATGTAGATTATATATGGTTATAACTGATATTACTTTTTCAACAATGTCACCTTGTTGGGAAAAGTAAACATGATTAACTAATTAATGGTTTTATAACTAATTGTGGTGATTGAGATTGAAAGTTGCTTTATCCAGATTCCAGAGTACAAATTTTGGGTGTTTATCATAATGTTCACTCAAGTTGAAAATGAAAGGCACAATATCCAAATTATGACATGATTTGGTGTATAAATCTATAATTAGTAAGTTTTTTTTAATTCTCACTGTTATTTTAGGTGCTAATATTTTAGCCTATAGTACGAATTCTTGTACGGTATGTATTGCAAAAATCGTTATTCAGAGTGTGATTAAGATTCACTAAAATATTTACAATTTTTAATTAGACAATTTTAAAAAGTAAATTAATAATTTATGATATCCAAATTATATGTAAATAGAATAAAATTAAAGAGAAGTTATATATATATATATATGTAAATTTACTAAATATTGTTTTCTTTGATTTTTGTAATAAAATAAAGAAAAATTTATCTGCTATAAAAAATTGAACTGGATTAATGGAGTCATCGGTTTTTGGAATTTTTGGCGGGTTTAACTGTGTGATAACGTTTTTTTACTCATCGATTTTAATATATAATCGAATCGGGTATGTGACCGATTCTCAATTAAATCGACTTAATTGTCCTAGCCTGAGTTTCACAACATTGACGTGAATAAGTCTGCTATCTGCTATAAGGGTTTACCGCAATATATTTACGTTCATAAAGTAGTTCCATGTAATAAGGTATTTGATAAAAAGTTAAAAACAAAATATAAATTTAATTAATTTGAACTTTGTACAAATGTTAACTAAGTAAATTGCGAGTGAATGTTAAGGGATCATTTAGACGAGATTATTTATTTTAAAATAGTGTTTCATCTCCGATTTCATCATACTGATAATCATCAGTGTATAAAAATTATCATATCAGAAACTCATAATTTATGTTTAATTTATTCTTTAAACTTAATATAACAATTTAGATGCACATGACAATTATCTATTCGGTCGAATATAATAATATTAGAAACAACATTTTGGAAGGTAAGATTATAACATGACATATCAAATTAAGATTTGTCATATTAGAAAGGAGCCAATGTGGTTGCAACACGTGTGCAAGTGGAATGCTTCCTCATTTTGTAATGATTTTAACGTGCAGAAAAAATGCTGTGATTTCTACAACTAATTCTGAAAATGGCAATCTATCTTGATGATCAATGATGATGATTAGACACAAAGAATGGATCAGATATCTACGTATTGATAGCATTTGGACCATAAACCCATATATTTTTTTTTCACATTGTTATTATTTGAATGGATTTTTTTAACCTTTTCTATCAAATCAAAATATTTTTTTGCAATTTTTTTTCTTTTAAATATGTGTTTTTTAGCCATTTTTTTAGATGCGAAAAATTCATCAATCCGCCCCTTAAGTTAAATTAACTTTACAAAAACACACATCTCTGCAACTTGGAATTGAGTTCTTTCGCAATTCGACATTGACTGCTGACTCGACATCCAGGTTATCATTTATTATAACCCAGGTTATTTTGTATTTCTATAAAAAAAACTGTGAATTCAAATAACCTTTTCGTTTTAAATCCATTTTGCATGTATAATATATCATAGCAATACTCTTTTCGATATTTATAATTCAACACCCATATTGCATATTTGAAAACCAATATTCAGATCGATTTTTAAGCTTGAAAGAAAGAGAAAGATGATAAATAGAGATAAGTGAAAAAGAGAAAAATAATCTAAATATCAAACAAACATGTTAGAAGTGTGAATATTATTTCACACCCTAAAATGACTAAAATAATGTGTTTACAAAAGATGATTATTTTTCATCTTTACATTTTGGAAAAGACTATTTTGACCCATTTCCACTTATTATTTCTTCCACCACAATATTTATTTTGATCAAAACAACAAACTGGGACCTTGCTCGTCATTATATACGACGAATCAAGATAGTACAAATTTTTTTTAGCCAATGGCCCAATCTGATCAAACCAAGATATTTTTTAATGTTTTTAGCCATTTTAGGGAGTGAAAAATCCAATTTGCCTTTGAGTCAATTTAACTGCACAAAGACGCACATCTCTATAACTTGACATCGAGATACTGTAATTTGACAGTACTATGACTCGACATCGAGTTACAATAACTTGACATCCAGTTGTCTAACTTATTATAAAGCCCAATTATTTTGTTTTTCTATAAAAAAAACTTTAAACTCACACAACTTTTTTTGTTTTATATTTGTTTTGCATGTATAATATATCAAATTAATCATCTTTTCGATATCTATAATTTAACACCCTGCATATTTAAAAACGAAAAATACAGATTCAATTTTATAAAAAAAAGCTTGAAAGAAAGAGTAAGAGTACTATACATAGAGATAAGTAAAAAGAGAGATAAATAATTCAAATATCAAACAAGCATCCTAGAAGGGTATGAATGTCATTTCACACCTCAAAGTGGCTAAAAAAATGTGTTTACAAAGGATGACTATTTTTTATCTTTACATTTTGAAAAGTGCTATTTTGACTCATTTCCACACAAGAAAGTAGCATACATCACCATAAAACCCTAATTCCAATTGGTCAATACAAGAACAATCAATTAACCTACAGAAAAATCTACAAGTATTAAAATAATTGTTAGTGTAGGTAAAATCATTTTATGTGTATATTTACTAATATAATCTAACATTGTTGATGAATACCTAGAATACTTATGTTGGTAAATTTAGAAATTTTGATGTGTTGTAATTCATCGGTATAGTTTAGAAAAAAAATATTTTTTTAATTAAGTTAGTATTATTTGGTTAACTATTAATTTAGTGACAATCACTTCTACCGATAATTATGTTGGTAAACTAGAATTTTTTTTTTTTTTTGTAGCGGGTAAGGGCCCGAAACGCTAAACCCAACCCAAATCAAAACTCAGTATAGATAAACTCTTTAACCTTCACTACAAGAATTTGCAAAAAATGAAAAAAGAATATACCGGCCGATTGCATTCCCTCGGTATTGTCATGCTACTTCGTTTGCAATATCCATTTGTATATCTGTCGGTATATCCGTTGGTAATAGCTGTTGGTAATTCCATTGATACTTGGACATTAAAACATCGCCAGAATTCGTCGGTTCGATGAGCACTGCCGACAGAAAAATAGAAAAATATATGTCGGTAAATCCGTCGGTAATCGGCTACCGACAACAAATTTGGCGAGGTTTGTGTTCGATCAGTAATTCCGTCGGTAATGTTACCGACAGATTTTTAGATGTTACCGACGAAATTTTCCGCCGGTATTCCGCCAAATTCTTGTAGTGCTTTTAGACCTATTTTATAATTTAGAAAAAATATTAAATATTATACTTTAGAAAGTATTTAATTACTAACACTTCCTAAATTAGATTTCTCTAAATAATATATTAGAAAAATACGTATAATTCTTTTCTTCAAGAAAATAAAACATAAACATCAAATTTAGATTGAGCAAGATCTAAAAATGTAAGACTAAGAGGGTGTTTGGCTGCGCTTATAAGATCTTTTAATAAACCTAAATCTAAAATCGAATTTTACTCAAACTCATTGTCATCCTTAATTCTATCCCCCGTGGTAAAATTCCTGCTAGTAGTGAACACTTGAGCAACATCAAATTAAAGTTTTCCCATTAGGGTTTTGGGTGGAAGAAAGTGGCATGATAATGTGGATGCACAGGGTAGCTAAGCTAGCTAGGGTTCAAGATTTTATAGACAAGAAAAACCCACAAAAACCACGCTTGTGTGCTTTCATTCTCTTGAGCTTTAAGTGTGCACCCACTTGTAGCATCAAAATTATCATGTGCCAAGACAATAGAGAACCTATATAAAATCCACCTCAAGTTGGCTAAATATAAATTTTAACTTATTTTTAAATTTTAAAGTGAGTAGACTAAACCTTCCAATTATTTCTATATAGTATAATAGGTTTATTAGGTTCTTCTTGTTGTTGTTTTGCCCTTGTTTTTCCTAGCTAAACTCGAATACTACAAAAAAAACCAGTTTACCCATAGAAAAATCGGTAGGTAAGTATTAAGGTAACTGTAAAATGTATGTAAAATCATTATAGGTAAATATTTGACTAAGAATCTAAAACTGTTGGTATTTTACCTATAGTATTTCTATCTGTAAATTTAAAAAAATATCGGTGACCTATTGATAATTTGAGAAAAAATATTTTTTTTATTCTGTAGGTATAATGCAGGTAATTGGAGAATTTAGTGACAACATTATTTCTGTCGGTAAACTGAAATTTTCTTGCAGTGAAACTTAGAATTATTTTTATGTTTTAATTTGGTTCTTGCAAAATAAATGAATGTGGAATTGCTCCAAAATGTATATATTAAAAGGGGGATATTGGACATTAAGGGTTTGACAGTTATGATTGATGCAATGATACAAAAATGAAAGTAACTAGCAAGAGGAATGTTATAATGAATAATGATGATATTAATGATTATCCTTTATAAAGTGTTTTTTTTTTTAAAAAAAAAGGAACCCAACATGAAAGCTAAAATCCAGCTCTTAGGTTGTTTTTTTTTTATTTTTTTGAGGAGAAAAAAATAGCTCTTAGGTTGTTAAGTGGGAAGAAATTTTGATAATTGGCATCATTGTTTGCCAAGAAAATCATAAGTGTATCTATCATCCAATTTTTAATATGCTTAGATAGCACGCGTACACAATATCTCATTCTTATCTACCCTACTACACATGGACCTCACTTAATTTGTCCTTCAATAATCTATTTTCTTGTCCCAGATTTTCTTTGGATTCTAGTTCGAATTTAATTATTTATATGTGACATATATTTTTTTTTATTCGTAGATTACATATACTACAATATAATTGCGGCGTAAAATAAAAAAAGGAAAGAATTAATTAAGAAGATATGGGATCATTATGAAGCCTAACTCAAGTGGTGAAATTGAGATCACAAGACTATGATATCTTAGGGCTAATTAATGTCCTGTCAAAATTGCTAGTCTTCATTAAATTTTGGGTTAATTACAAAAAAGTAGGACTGAGGTTTGCGGTAATTAAAAAAAAAAGGGAAAAATGCAAAAATTGTCCTATAATTTTACCTAATTGACAATTTTGGTCCTATCTAATTTGAGTTTTGCAAATTTAGTCCTATAATTTTAAAAAATTTTCAAAATTTTAAAAAGAGTTCTGAGTTTTTTTTAATTTTGGAATTTAAAATATCTTAAATTAATTATTTAAAAAGAATATTATATTTTAAGCAATAATTAATATTTTAAAAAATTCTGCAAATTTTCTAAAAATATTCTGATGTTAATATCCCAATTTTGGGAATAACTTTAAGACTTTTAAGCAAATATTGGATTTTTTAAAAAGGAATTTCAATATTTTCTTTAATTTTTAAGTTTTAAAATAATTTTAGTTTTGTAAAAAAAATCTCTCTTTTTACCCTTTCTAGATTTATTAAAAAAAATTCAGATATTTTGGAAAAAAAAAAGTCTTCAATAGTTTTCAGCTTTAATCCATTTTCCAGATTTTGTAGACAAATTTCCATACTTTAAACAATTGTGCATATTTTTTATTTTGCATTGAATTTATTTTTAATGTTTGAAGTAATTGGCAGATTTTTAACACAACTTTTAGTTTTTAAAACAACTTTTCAGATTTTCAAAACATCATTTAGTTTTAAAAATAATTTTTTGAAAATAAGTTTGAGTTTTTTTATTTAGAATTTTAAATGTTCAAAAAAGTGTAATTAATTTTGAAATTTAATTTTTCCAACATTTTTCATTATAATTTTGATTTTATTTTAACTTTTTTTTTTAGTTTTTTAAACAAATTATTATAGTTTCTATATTTTAATTTTAATATTTCAAAATAAATTTAAACACTTGAGTAAATTTCAAATTGAGCATAATAAAAACTCATTTTTAAGAGTTAAAATAAGTTATGAGACCAATTTCGCCATTTTGGTCTATTGGTTTTTGTTTTTTCTTTTCTTTAAGAGTTAAAAATGGTTGATTGATTTTAGTTTTTTTTTTTTTTTGGGAGTGAAATTAAGTTATAAGAGCAATTTTGCTCATAACAATCCAAGTCAACCTCATAATGGGCCATGTGTCAATCACGTGACCTGTTGTGGCTGGATTTTGTAGCTCCGGTCAATTGAGGGCTAAAATCGCGATAGTTTTAATGTTATAGGGTTAGATTTGCAAAACTCAAATTGGACAGGACAATAATTGTCAATTAGGTATAGGACCATTTTTGTACTTTTCCTTTAAAAAATCAATTAAGTTCTAAAATTACAAAAAGTACCCTGAAAGGTGTTTTTTGATATTATGTAATTTGTAAAAATTTGAATAATTTTCAATTACTCTTGTGTTTTTTTTTTTCATTCATTCAAATTTCTTTTTACCTTGTTTCTTAGATTTTTAGATATGTTTAAAATAGTTGATGATAAATAATTTGTAGGAATTGTTATAATTTATATTGAAACTCAATGATGTTTTGTAAATTATAATAGTTTGTAGTATTTTTTTTAATCTTTTGTGAATAGCCAAAGAATATTTTTGTCCCTTTCAAATCAATTTTTAATGATGTCATCAAATCTCGTTAGTTCAACTAACAATTGGAGTAAAAATATTTGAAGTACTTTTTCAATTTTATATTTAGTTAGGTATTTTCGTAATTACCCCAAAACCTATGGGTGCTTTTTGTGATTTACCCTTAATTTTTTCAATACTTTATTAGTTGAAAGGTTATTGTTAATGGTTGGATGTAAATAGGGTTGTAAACAAGAGTGTTCGTGTTCGTTCGTTTATTTTAAAAGATTGTTTGTGTTTGTTTGTTTAATAATCGAATTTGTTTACAAACGGTTCACGAACATGCCCATTAATTGTTTGTGAATGACTATATGAACATGTGTATAAAAAAGCTAAATATGATGATAGCAAATGTTTGTAATATTAAACTAAAATAAACTTAGTTTTCATACTAAGGTATAAGTAATAATTAAAAAATGAATAATAAACAAATATTAAATGAACACTAAATCAACATGTTCGTGAACAGTTCATGAACATAAACGAACAATTTTTCTTGTTCGTTTATGTTTATAAAGGTTAAAAAATGAACATAAATGAATGCTTTCTTTCTGCTCAATTGCTCACTTTTGTTTTCGAAAAAGCTTCTATTCGCTTATAGCCCTAATTGTAAATCGATAATTAATCATTGATAGTTGATATTAAATTGGCGAGCCGGCGAGGTAATTTGATACTTTGGTTGTTTGCAGGCCTAGAGTTCAGATTACCATGTAATAAGGTTGGTTCCATTTGGACTGCGTGTGAGCCCAAAACAAGTCTATTAAGATAGATCTCGAAATAAATTAATTTACTGGCCCAAATCATTTCATAATTGGGCTCTGGTCCGGAACCTTTTGAAGAGACAAGTTCTATAATACGGAAAACAATAACGGGCCAGAATTTTCATCAGCCCAAATGCCCCTCGATTGTCGATTGGTTTGGGGTTATAAGTTATAACTTTACGGGGATATAAATTTAACTATACATACACTTCAGTTTGTTTTGTTTTCAAGATTATAATAGTCGGGTCTGTTGTAATAGACTAGCTAATATAGCCTTGGAGAGTGACGTTGATGTGAATTGGGTTGACCGATTCCCTATTTGGCTTTCTCGATGCCAAATAGTTGTTAGTCATTGGGCTACGATTGTAGTTTCGATTGTATTTTTGAGTTGATCAATATATAAAACTATCGTTTGAAAAAAAATATTATCTATAAGCTGCCGGAAAAATTTAGTGCTTGTTTGGGAGAACACTTTTGAAATGGACTTTTGGATCTAAAAGTCCATTTCAATAAATTTTCATGTTTGGTGGTTATTTTGGAATGGACTTTTGGATAAGTCACTCCTCCAAAAAGTTTATTCTAGATAAGTGAAAATGAGAGACTTTTTGAAAAAAAAAATTAAATAGACTTTTCTATAAGTGCTTCCAAACAATCACTTAGAGAGAGAATGTTCACTTGGTTTTATACCATTGATTTGGGCTTCCTAGACTTGAGTTTTGTGTTGTTTTTTATTATTTTGAGTCATTTGAGTAGCCAAGCCATATTGAGAGCCAATTATATTGAGTTTATAGTCATAGTAATGAATCGTGTATCAAAAGAAGTACAAACGAGCAAACAACGAGAGATTGATTTGAAGAAACGCCCAAACGCGTCAAATTTCCATCACCGGCAGCGTTTTGTATTTTGGCCATAACTCTCTACAAAATTGATATTGATATGATTCAAGTGGCTATGGAAAGCTAAGAGATAGGGCTACAACTTTGAAGAAGGGCTCAAAAGCAAATTCCAACATTTGGTGGGTGAAAAACTCGGGGCGGCGCTGCAGCTCCTCATTCACTTGGCGTTGCTTAACGCCTTACTGCAGCTCCGGGCGGGATTTTTCTTGAAATTGCTGGGCGCCGCAGCGCCCGGGGCGGATTCTCCTATGTTTGCCTACCTTTTTCTTGGATCTTGGTGGGGTTATAAATATAGACACTTGGGCGTGATTTGAGGCATCTTGGGACCATTTGGAAGACAACAAAACAACAAGAAGACAAGGGAGAAGAATAGAAACATCTTGGTACAAGCTTGGAGAAGAAGATTGAAGGCTCTTATCATCTAGAAATAGAGAAGATCCCTCAACTCTTGCTCTTATTTTGTTACTTTCTCCATATTTTGTAAGATGTATTGTTGTATTCTTATGGATTCATTTTCTTCAATCATGAGCTAAACACTATAATTAGAGGATTGATGTAATCTATGTTTGAACTTATGTTTTGAGATTGTGGTTTGTCAATCTAGATCTATCAATTTATTTGTGCTATTTGGATCTATTGCTTCTAAATTACTTGATCAATAATTTAGATTGTTTGGTGTATTTGATTTGACACTTGAGAGAGGTAATTGAATACATGACCTTGGAATAAAGATAACCCAGATTTCATAGAATTGAGAGATTTGTGAATCCTTTGAAGTCATTTATCAAGATTCATAGCTTTTATTGAGATTTTGATTGGTGATTTTTATAGAGATATTGATTTCCCAATTGAATCTAAAATCATTGACACTTGAGAAAGGGAATGATTATTGTAGAAATCTTGACTTATAAATTGATAATTGATGATTGATAAACCATATTGACAACATAAGGGATAACTAGATTCATCACACCTCTAGAATTCAGTCTCCCATATATTTAGATGTTTATATTTTGATTAGTTATATCTAGTTATTTTTATTTATAAATTGAGACATCCACCTATTATTGATCTGTCAAATATAACGTAGGTAATTTATACTTGGTACTTATACACGCATTCCCTGTGGATACGACAACCCTACTCATATCACTATATTAAAACTTGACACCGTAGACTTGCGGTTAGAAAAATTTCTAACAAGTTTTTGGCGCCGTTGCCGGGGAATGTGTTTTGTATGATATCAAGGTTGATTGCCTAGTTGTAATTTGACTATTTTTTTTGTTTTTTTCTTTTCTTGTTTTAATTTTGTGTAATTTTTTTAGGCACATCGTTGGATGGAATTCTAATGTATGCATATACGTGGCCAACCGATGATGCTACTGTGATTTTTGGAAGTCAAAGTGTGAACCATTTTGTTCCTTATTATCCACCTCAAGAAAATGTATGGACACAAAATATGGCAAATCATGAAACCTTTCATCACCCACAAGAACAATTGTCTAGCTTGGAAGAAATACTTTATCAATTTCGGATGATTGTGAGGTAAGAAGGCGACAAGATGAGATAAAACGTCGGTCCGAGTTGGAAAAAATCTTCTTGAGTTTATCGAAGAGTGTAAGATAAGAAATCGAGAAAGTGATGATAGATTACTACAAACCGAGGCAAGCATTCAACAAATTGAGATTACATGTCAAACTATGTCAAAGTTACTCCAACAAATGATTGACCAACTTAATAATGAAGAGTCGTCATCATTCTTAGGACTGGTGAAATAGAAAATCATGAACATGAATTTCCCATTATGAAAAAGGTGGACGTCCTTCAAAATTTGGAGGAGACTTTTGAAGAGTGCAATCCGATCTTACAAGAGGAGGAGCACATCAAATTAACTCGGGAGTATCTCTATCTCTCACTCAATTGAAAATCCTCATATTGACAAAAATATGTGCACTTCAGATGTAAGCTTCAATACAAATATATCAAATTTTAAGAAGATACACTTGAAGGAACAATGTTTGAAAATGGTGATCAATTAACATGTTCTACAGATTTCATGATATTTAATGTGAGTAAAGATAGAAATATCTTTACTATGATTGATAAACCATTTATCATCATTAGGAACACATTTGATTTCCAAAAGACCATCAATATTGTGATCCTTAATCATCCACGTCTTTCATACATTTGAAGGATCGCCTATATTATTGAAAATACAAAGGCGTGGCATGACCGACACTTATTTTTGGATCCTGGTTGAGAATCGACAAAGTCCTCGGGTCAAGATCAGTAAACTTAGCGCTTCTTGGGAGGCAACCCAATCCCCTTTTATCGCTTTCTTAGTTTTATTTAGTTTAGTAGTTATTTTTGTTTTTCTAAGTTTTTGCATTATTAGTAGTAAGTTGCATCACATTTCACCCTCTTATTTGTGCAAATCCCACATATCTCACTCCATCGTCACAACGGAACACTTTAACACCACACACACATTCTTCATCTCATTCACTCATTATTTGGTAAGTTTATAACTTCCAAAACCCACCCCATGGTTTTCCCCATCTTGTGATTTTTGGTGTGATTGGATTGTAGAAGTCTTTAGGATAATTGTGTTGATGTATGGATTGTGGATTGGTTGATCATGCTAGACTTAGGTTTGGTGTTGAATTTTGGGATTGAATTGAGTTATCCATTGCATTTACTATCTTTGCCCAAATTCATGCATATGAGTGTGTTTGATGAAATGCCCCAATGACAGTTTCACATTGTTTAGTGCTATTTTGCATCTCCATGCTTATCTTTTTGACATGGCACTATATTTTCTACTTGGGTGCATTTTGTATGTGTTGTGATTTTTGATTTCTCACCCATAACCAAGTTCCTTGGTTCCACGAGTTTTGTTTTCTTGTCTACCTTGCTAGGTTGCAAAGATGCGAAGCCAAAGGGGTCGGGCCAAGGAGAAGGGAAAGAACAAGACCACACCTCGGAGCATACAACGCCCACGGGCATGTGCGCTAGGATGCATTTTGAGCTTATACGAGACACCTCATACACGTAGTGGTATCACATGACTTAATGAGCCTTCGCTCCTCGGCTACTACCAGGAAAGTCCTTTTTCCCACCTCTCCATGGGGACAATGTCGTTTTAAGTTTGGGGGTGTACTGCTTTTTATTTTCATCGAGTCGGGTCTTGAGTGAAAAAAAAAAAAAAAAAAAGTCTAGAGTTGAGTCGAGGCGTTTGTTAAATCGTGAAACCGCATGACTAAGTGAATTTGTTGAATATGAGTTGAGCTGGCCAAAAGAGCATGTGTTTGAATCGTGATTTAATCTTCTTTCCATTAATTCCATCTATATGCTTAACTCTAATGATTTATTTGGGGATGATCTATGCAATTGAGTGGTTCCTTTATGATCCCACCGGATCTAGAACTTGTCCGATCACTAGTCGAGGCGAAATCCTAGGCGAAGTAACCATGAGGAAGTGATTTGGCCATCCTGAACAAGCTAGAGCCCAAAATGCCTACCTTTGCATTATATTTTTCCTAGTGTCCCCCTTTGAGCCTTATAAACCCGTTTCTTTGGCAACCAATCGAATACCCGAGCCTAAATGTGAAAATTCTAATTACCCATCACTCATACGTACACACATAATATAGAAAAATATTAAAGGTTGAGGAGGGGATGATGAGAAGGGTATGTGGTTAATTGAATGAAGTTGCCCGAGAAAAGAAAAGATGAAACCCCATGTACGCAAAAGAATAAGTTTGGGGTTAGAAAAAAAAATGTGAAAAAAACAAATCAACGGGATTGAAAGTTCATAAACATGGGGGTGTCAAAAAAAAAAAAAAAAAAGTGAAGGGTAGTGCCTATTGATAATTCAAGTGTTAATTGTGTGTTTGGGTGATTTGAGCCACTTATTCCTATATTTTCCTACCTTACCCTAAGCCCACATTACAAGCTTTAAAAGTCCTATTGATCCTTGTGTTACATTAGCCTACATTAGTGGAGATTAGTGTGAAAGACAAGCCTATGGAGTCCGGTAAGCATCTCATCTCTATATTCAAAAAGTGGATCATCTTGAAAACACTTGATTACGTGAATCTATCTCGGATAATGAAAACGGGTTGGCATGAACATTCCATCGTCATGATCACATTGTGAAAATACGCGCTTGATTGATAGTGAAACGAAATTTGACGAATGAGTTTGGTTGTGAAGTTTTGCGTTTGTTTGTATTGTTCTTGTCTCGTATTTTTCATTTTAGAGTTGTAATTGCTTGAGGACAAGCAATATTCTAAGTTTGGGGGTATTTGTTCACTTGGTTTTATACCATTGATTTGGGCTTCCTGACTTGAGTTTTGTGTTGTTTTTTATTATTTTGAGTCATTTGAGTAGCCAAGCCATGTTGAGAGCCAATTATATTGAGTTTATAGTCATAGTAATGAATCGTGTATCAAAAGAAGTACAAACGAGCAAACAACGAGAGATTGATTTGAAGAAACGCCCAAACGCGTCCTCGAAATTTCCATCACTGGCAGCGTTTTGTATTTTGGCCATAACTCTCTCTACAAAATTGATATTGATATGATTCAAGTGGCTATGGAAAGCTAAGAGATAGGGCTACAACTTTGAAGAAGGGCTCAAAAGCAAATTCCAATATTTGGTGGGTGAAAACTCGGGGCGGGCGCTGCGGCAGCGCCCAAGATAGTAAGCAAGCGTTATGTTTTTTTTCGGTGGAAATGCAGCGCCTCCCAGGGCGGGATTTTTCTTGAAATTGCTGGGCGCCGCAGCATGCTTATGCGGAGCCCGCCCAGCGCCGGGGCGGATTCTCCTATGTTTGCCTACCTTTTTCTTGGATCTTGGTGGGGTTATAAATATAGACACTTGGGCGTGATTTGAGGCATCTTGGGACCATTTGGAAGACAACAAAACAACAAGAAGACAAGGAGAAGAATAGAAACATCTTGGTACAAGCTTGGAGAAGAAGATTGAAGGCTCTTATCATCTAGAAATAGAGAAGATCCTCAACTTCTTGCTCTTATTTTGTTACTTTCTCCATATTTTGTAAGATGTATTGTTGTATTCTTATGGATTCATTTTCTTCAATCATGAGCTAAACACTATAATAATTCTAGAGGATTGATGTAATCTATGTTTGAACTTATGTTTTGAGATTGTGGTTTGTCAATCTAGATCTATCAATTTATTTGTGCTATTTGGATCTATTGCTTCTAAATTACTTGATCAATAATTTAGATTGTTTGGTGTATTTGATTTGACACTTGAGAGAGGTAATTGAATACATGACCTTGGAATAGCATAACCTGCAGGATTTCATAGAATTGAGAGATTTGTGAATCCTTTGAAGTCATTTATCAAGATTCATAGCTTTTATTGAGATTTTGATTGGTGATTTTTATAGAGATATTGATTTCCCAATTGAATCTAAAATCATTGACACTTGAGAAAGGAATGATTATTGTAGAAATCTTGACTTATAAATTGATAATTGATGATTGATAAACCATATTGACAACATAAGGAATAACTAGATTCATCACACCTCTAGAATTGATCTCCCATATATTTAGATGTTTATATTTTGATTAGTTATATCTAGTTATTTTTATTTATAAATTGAGACATCCACCTATTATTGATCTCACAAATATAACGTAGGTAATTTATACTTGGTACTTATACACGCATTCCCTGTGGATACGACAACCCTACTCATATCACTATATTAAAACTTGACACCGTAGACTTGCGGTTAGAAAAATTTCTAACAGAGAACTATTAGCATTTTTACAAGTAAATAATGATCCAACATCCTAATGATTTGATAAGGACATTTTTTTGGGAATTTTGTTGCATGATTTTTAGTTGTGTTTTAGGGATAATTACAAAACACACCCCAATGTTTGGGCTCATTACAAAAAAAAATATAGAGATTTTTCAAAATTATAAAAAAATCATCAGTTTTTTTTTTTTTAGGAATACCATCAGTGTTAATTCTGCCTTAAATTTAAGGACATTTGTATACTATTATTTCATTTGTTTCAGATTTTTACTTTTCATAAGCAAAAAAAAAATTCCAACACCCCACACCGATACTTATAATCCAAGGGGTTTGTTACAATTTTCAAACAAATTGTTTTTTTTTTTTAACTTACCCCAACATTAGGGAGATTTTTGTAAGTATCCGTGTGTTTTATTTTGATTTTGATAGAT
Organism: Rehmannia glutinosa; assembly: GCA_016081115.2. Lineage (NCBI taxonomy): Eukaryota > Viridiplantae > Streptophyta > Magnoliopsida > Lamiales > Orobanchaceae > Rehmannia > Rehmannia glutinosa. The sequence goes on from JABTTQ020001609.1 coordinate 128,320, forward strand.
AATCTTAAAAAAGGGATCATTCGAAAAATTAATTTTACACTTTTTAATTTGTAATATGAATAATTGATAAAAATAATAGTTAGTTGTTCCAATTAACTTTATAGAATCTATTGTTATACGATTTATAAGAAAAAATAATTTAATACTTTTTAATATGTAATATGAAATAATGGATAAAAATAAGTTGTTCTAATTAACTTTTTAACATTTGGTATTTAAGCTAAGGGAGAAAAAATTTATAAGTAAAATATATTATCCAATAATAAGTATCATAAAAAATACATTTTAACGCAAACTATGTTAATAAAAAATAGTCATTCAGTTTGAACTAAAATAAATTTTAAAGGATTTTAATACTAAATATTGATTAATTAAGTTGAAAATATGTGAAACACAAATGTTATTTAGAATGAGAGAACAATGGTTGAGCTTAGATAGAATGAGAGTAAAGGGAGTAAACTGAGATAACCAAGAGTAAAGTGGAATTTACCATAGGGCAGCTGTAATATTTTTATAATTTTAGGAGATTTTTGAAATGTTTTTTTTTTCGAAATTTTGTAAGAATAATCAAACATGGTAATTTTTAAAAATCTCTTATTATTATTATTTTCTCTAAACTAGCTTGAACCTCAGTATTTTTCCCCCCTAAATATTATCCGGTCCCTACTGATATTTATGCAGATGGGTGGTGGTGGTGGTGCTGGTGAGGTGAGTGGACGAGATAAGGTACTATGTCGGCTGAAACTTCAACGGCGAGCTCAAATGGCGGGGATGTGTGGAAGGCGCATATGGCCATGGCGGCGGTGCCGCTAATCTATGGTGGTAACCACGTCATCGCCAAAGTGGCGCTCAACGCCGGCGTAAACCAGCTCGTCTTCTGCGTCTTTCGCGACCTCATTGCTTTATCCATTCTTACCCCCCTCGCCTATTTCCGAGAAAAGTCTGTAATCCCCTCCTCTCTCTTTCACTCCCTGTGACTATGACTGTGTATGTGTGTGTTTAAATTGAGATAGATTAGATAGTCAAGTTCTTGATGGATATACATGGATGAACATGGGAAATTTTGATTTGGGGATAAATCTGTTGTTGATTGTGTTTATAGAGGACTGCTGGCATGGAAGTTTATGTACAAGTAGATTTAACTTCTAATGTAGGATTAGGTACTAACTTTTGACAGCTAGAATCTGGATCTCATTGAAAGAAACTAGAGAAAACAGAGAAAATGTATTCATATATTCATGTATTCTAATAATTTGTATGTACAGTAGTAGCACTATTTATAGAGAGAATTACAGATGGTTTAGACTAACTAACAACAGTATAACCTTCTAACATTTTGAGATGGTTGTAACTGTTTCTTATCACTCATAGATGTATCATTTGTCATGAATCTGGATTTTAGTTTGCTTAGTGGGAGTAAGAATGCATATAAAAATTCTATTTATACTGAGAAACAGGCTCTAAGAAAACAAAAACTGATATTACTTGGTCTAGATGATGTATGTTCTTGTTCATTACTCGGAAAGAAAGATTATGTGGGCTGGAAAGAATAATACTCTGAACAAATACTTTGATCTTCCTTAAAATATGTGGATAGATATTCCCCTCTCTCTCCATTTAAGTACTATTTGTAATATGTGAATTTTAAAGTAATATCTCAGATTAGTGAAATCATTAAAATACTTTTCTAAAACGTTTTCTTGACAGTTGACTTTGTGGTGAATATAAAATGGTGCAGTAATCAACAATGTTTGTTTCCTGGTTTGCAGGAGGGTAAGACTGCCATTAAATAGACATTTTATAATGACATTCGTGTTTCTTGGTTTAACTGGGTAAGTGGAGTATCTCCAGGTTTGTTTGGCTTTTCTCTATGCTTACTACTATGCTAATGATTTTTGGTTCTGGCTATTGATTAGGATTTTTGGAAACCAACTTTTGTTTCTTCTTGGTCTTGGCTACACGGATCCAACTTATGCTGCAGCCATACAGCCTGCTGTTCCAGTTTTTACATTCATACTAGCTCTAATGATGGGGTCAGTCTAATCTCTCCAAGCTATTATCTTCACAATCTCTTCAAGCTATTATCTTCTCTCTCTCTCTCTCTCTCTCTCTCTCTCTCTCTCTCTCTCTCTCTCTCTCTCTCTCTCTCTCTCTCTCTCACACACACACACACACACACACACACACACACGCGCACAATGGCGGAGCCAGGAAAATATAAGGGTGGGTCGATACATAAAAATGGGCGGGCCGGATAAAAAACTGAAAAAAAAATCATATAAAATGCCCCCCTCCCTTCGCCAGTGCACACACACGCAGAAAGATAGAGAGAGAAGGGGGGTGGGAGGGGGAGATTCTTTGCTTGTATGTTGATTGCTTTGCATGCATGGTGATAGACATTGGTATTGTCGAATCTATTTTCATGTTTTCTATTCACACCAACATGAATGTTTTTGTTTTATTTTTACATTTAGCTTTTCTATGTGCAGTACAGAAACAGTGAATTTACGGAAAGTTGAAGGTCAAACAAAGTTAGGAGGCACACTTGTGTGTATCTCTGGTGCCATTCTAATGGCTGTGTTCCGTGGTCCAGCTGTGTTTGGATCTAAGGAATCAGATTTTGCAGCACAAGAAGAGCCAAAGCCTGCTGCTTGGTTAATATCTAGCTTTCTGGATTTGGGGATTGACAGTTGGCACCTTGGGGTTTTATGCTTAATTGGGAACTGCATATGCATGGCAGCTTATCTGGCCTTTCAGGTAATTTATACATAGTGCAAGCATTGTTTCTTTACTCATTAATATGATATCAGATGATGACAGTGTTATATTCAACTAATTTCGAAAAACTATAATCGTGTATTCTAATTAAGTGTCAACTTCTGGGATTTTTTTTTCCATCATTGAACTTATACTGACTCTTGGTGAGTATTTTTGTAATTTTTGTTGCTGATGGGGGTGTTACAAGCACATATGAAGTCCACTTAGACGGTTTGAGTTTATTACTTTGATTATCCAGAAGTTCTGAGACTTAAGGTGTCCTTTGATGCTGTGTTTAATGTTTTGTTTAGAAGCAGCGAGGACACATAAGTTTTATTGTATTTTGGGAATTGAAGTGGTATATTCAGAAGTACATCCACCTGTACTCATATTTCAATTAGAGACCGTTGAGTTTTCTGAAGCATCTTATTGCAACTAAATATCCCAAGTTTGACGGAATTATTACGGACATAAATGAAAATATGGCTTTGGACCGTAAACGATGGCGTGATATGATCCATATAGCCAACCCCACATAGTGCGATTAAGGCTTAGTTTTTTGTTGTTGTTGTTGATGGAATTATTACAGATCTGCAACGGGACATGGTCTAACATAGATCTCCTTGGTTGTTTCATATAACTAGCGGGCAGGTTTCGTAAGAATTCAATTTCTTTCTTTTTGATATTCCAAGTTCAAAGTTAACTGTTGTATGATAATACTTATTGTATATGAAATCAAGAAGCAGAATCCTGAAAATTTGGTTTGATTTGGATGCACACTTGATGGCTTGCACTGGCTTCTTTGCATGTTATTAAATGACAACCTCATTTCCCTCAAAAAAAAAAAAAATGACAACCTCATGAGTTAAGAAATGTGTTGGAATGTTCCTCAAATCCCCCAAGCCACCTAAAAAAATATAAATTTATCACAATAAATCTGGATCATACATGTCAATTTCCCCTGCAGTTATCTGCCATTGTGTTCATTGACCAGTTGTATATGTATTGAATCCTTGGCTATTCTTATGATTCTTTCAACTTTTCAGAAGCTGCAATTCTGCACGTTCTACTAATTACTGCAAAAAAATTGTTGAATATCATAATTTGGTTTGCCAAAAGTTGAATAGGATTTTGATTGTATGTATAAAATAGCATGCTACTTCATCTAATGGTTACATGACTTTGATAGCTCAAATGAGATTCAGTTGTGCATCTGTGTTGTGTATCAGGCTCCACTCTTAGCTAAGTATCCTGCAACTATATCAGTGACTGCCTATTCGTACTTTTTCGGTGCCCTGTTTATGGTAGTGACTGCATTGTTTATGACTAATGAATCAACAGACTGGAATCTCACACGGTCTGAGGCATTTGCAGTTTTCTATGCTGTAAGTTCTTTCCTCCCTTTGTTGCTTTTCTGTTTGGGCAAGAAAAGCGAGGGAGGTCATTATAAATAGGGATAATTACAAAATGTACCCTTTAGGTTTGACCTAATTACAAAAAAAAAACGTGCTAACTTTCAAAATTACATAAAGTACCTCAGGTTTGATTCAGTGTTAAAATTAAGGGGCTAACAATAATGTTTTTATAAATATGGAATGGTGGGGTTGAAATATTTTATGCTTATGAAGGGAGTAAATGTTAGACGGAATAAAACCTCGGGGGAATATTTTGTAATTTTGAAAGTTGGATGGGTTTTTTGGTAATTAAGTCAAACCTCAAGGGTACTTTTTGTAATTAACCCTTATAAATATCCTCATTGCATATAACTATATATCTTGTGAAGTACATGACGGGCCTAAACAACATTTCACACTGGCTGCAGTTATTCCTATATGCTTGTCAATCTTTATATGGTTAGAACTTAGAATTGTGTGTATATATGTATAAACAATTTCAATATCTGGCAATAATCTTTACATACTTCTCATATTAATCCGAGTTTCTTTCATTCTTTTCACCCTCTGTTTTCTTTTATCTTTATAGGGAATTGTGACATCTGCGCTGCTTAATGGATTAATGACATGGTCAAACAAGATCCTTGGCCCTGCCATGGTTTCAATGTATAACCCACTTCAACCTGCTGTCTCAGCTTTCATGGCAAGAGTTTTCCTTGGAAGCCCAATTTATTTGGGAAGGTTGTATCTCTATACCTTTTCGGGAGTGTTTGAAAACACGAAAAATATGTAATTCTCATACTTTTAGCAGAAAAAAACCCCCACTTTTTAATCAAAATCTAAAAGATGGGTGTGGGGTGCTTCTGATTTTGGAAAAGTGATTTTGTAAATAAAAAGAAGTTTGCTTTTGATACTCTTATCCTTAAATTTGAAAATCTATAATATTGGCCTGCTAAAACTCAATCTCATTTTGAAACTGCTATTTTTTTCAAACACTTTTTCAATTTTGATTTTTCAGCTTCTATTTACAAACACTAACAACTTCCGATTTCATCTAATTTCAGCTTATGCTATAATAAATCACATCTTCTAAAAGCAGAAGTGTTTGCAAACACTCGAATTTGTACGTGTTTTTAGTATTTCTTCCTTGGTTTTGTAACCTTTTTCCTGTAAGCAGTTTTTCCATGCACTTGTACAATCCTGATGTTCTCATCTTGATCAATAATCCTTTCAGTTTTGTGATTTTTCAATCCCACACTTGAATCATTCATTTTTTTGAAACTGAAGGATTATACCCTATGTGACCATGTCTACTTTTTTAACAGCATTCTTGGAGGACTACTCGTTATAGCTGGGCTCTATATGGTCACTTGGGCATCCTATACAGAAAGACAGGCGAGCGTCGGAATTTCTCCTGCCTCTCCGTCATCCGAACCGCTCATTAACAGAGATTCCTCTTTTACCACGACCGTGCATATTTTTCCCGGCCCTTCAAACTCAAGAACGAAGATCGATGATTAACTCAAATTGTGGCGCAAGAGGTGGAAGTAGCAACCGCAACTTGGTTTTAGTCGGATGTAAGTTTCATGGAGAAGTTACAATTTTTCTAGATTTCTTAACTATAATTTTTAAGAACACACACACACACACATATATATATATGTATATATATCTCATGTTGTACCTGTATTATTTTTCCTTCCATGTCATAAAAATGTGTCAATTGAGAGTTTGATGAATGAAACATTGTAAAGAGATTATCTGTCATTTCATTTATAGACTTCTTTCTTTTGTATTATGGAATTAACTTTAGGTATATTTTCACATTGAAGTACATACATATGGTTGTTCTACAACTATTTCCTGATTGTGAGGACATCCACCAGCTGATGTAAAAGCAAATTTTGCATTTGGCAACTGGGGTTTTCTCCAAACAACCCCTAAAGAATCAGTGAAAAAAGGTAAGAGCTTTTAAACACGGATTGAGTTCCCTATTCCACAATCATATTCCACCGTATTGGATGGATGTATGACACATGTACATGATGTCATAATTGTACACATGTCATTCATCCTTTATGAAGTACTATGCAGATAACTGTAAAATTTAGTGACAACATTATTTCTGTCGGTGACTTGTGTCGGTAAACTGGAGTTTTCTTATGGTGGAATTTGAATTATTTTTATTTTTTAATTTAGTTATTGTAAAATAAATGAATGTGGAATTGCTCCAAATGTATATATTAAAAAGGGATGTTGGACTAGTGAGAGTTTGATAGTTATGATTGTTGCAATGATACCAAGATGAAAGTAAGTAGCTATAGGAATGCTATAATGATGATATTAATGATTATCCTTTATGTAAGTATTTTTTTCTAAAAAAGGAACCCAACATGAAAGCTAAAATCCAGCTCTTAGGTTGTTGTAAGTGGAAAGAAATTTGATAATTGACATCATTGTTTGCCAAGAAAATCATAAGTGTATCTTCCAATTTTTAATATGCTTAGATAGCACGCGTACACAAATTAAAATCTCATTCTCATCTACCTGGCCTACTACACATGGACCTCACTTTGTCCTTCAATAATCAATTTTTCAGACACTTTTCCAAGATTTTATTTGGACTCTAGTTCGAATTAAATTTTTATATATGACATGTATCCTTTTTTTTATTCGTAAATTACATATACTACAATATAATTGCGGCGTAAAATAAAGAGGTAAGAATTTATTGATATGATGGAATCAGTAAGCCTAACTCAAGTGGTGAAATTGAGATCGCAAGACTATGATATCTTAGGGCCAATTAATATCTTGTCAAAAGTGCGAGTCTTCATTAAATTTGGGGTTATAAATTGCAAAAAAAAAATAAAAATTACCACTGATCAGGTTTAGGGTAATTACAAAAAAAAATCAACTAAGTTTTAAAATTACAAAAGGTGCCCTAAAGGTTTGAGGTATTTTGGTAAGTGTAAAGTCGATATGCCCCTAGAGGAAGTCCAAAAAAAAAAAAAGATATATTGAAGAGAAAAATGGAAGTGAACGGTCAAGATTACCCCCATCTAATAATTTGAAACATTCTTTTTTGTAGTTTACGAAAAATCAGAAGGATGAAAATTGTTTATTCTTCGTAATTAAAAAATTTTGGGGAGAATTTTTGATGTTTTGTAATTTGTGAAAAATCAAAATAGTTTTCAATCTTGTGTTTTTTTATTTATTCAAATTTCTATTTTCTTGTTTATTGGATTGTAGATATGCTTAGAATAATTGGTGATAAATAATTCATTTCCTACTCAATGATGTTTTGTAAGTTATATATAATAGTTGTTAGGGTTTTTTTGTAATCTTCCGTGAATAGCCAAAGGGAATTTTTATCTCTTTCAAATCAATTTCTGATGATGTCAGCAAATCTCGTTAGCTCAACTAACAATTGATTGGACTGAAATATTAGAAATGCTTTTTCAATTTCAAATTTAGTTGGGTATTTTTTGTAATTACCTGAAAACCTGTGGGTGCTTTTGTGATTTACCCTTAAATTTTTCAATACTTTGATTAGTTGAAAGGTTATTGTTAATTGTTGGTTGTAAATCGATAACTAATCATTTGATAGTTGATATTTAACTGGCGAGGTAATTTGATTGTTTGCAGGCCTAGAGTTTAGATTACCATGTAATAAAGTTGGTTCCATTTGGACTGCGTGTGAGCCCAAAATCAGGTCTATTAAGGTTAATTTACTGGCCCAAATCATTTCAGAATTGGGCTCTAGAAGTTTCACGGAATATATTACTGTCTAGAATCTTCATCAGCCCAAATGCCCCTCGATTGGTCATTTGGTTGGGAGTTATAACTTTATGGGGATTAGAAATTTAACTATATAGACTGCCGGGAAAATTTAGAACATCAATTTAATTTTGTCTTAAATTTAAGAGTATTTATGTGATATTTTAATAAGTATCGGGGCGGGGTTGAAAATTATTTTTTTACTTATGAAGAGTAGAAATGTAAGAGTATTTATGTGATATTTTAATAAGTATCGGGGGCGGGGGTTGAAAATTATTTTTTTTACTTATGAAGAGTAGAAATGTAAGATAAATCAAACCTTAGGGGTTGTTGCAATTTTCAAATAATTTTTTTTTTTTTGTAATTTGTCCGAACTTTAGTGGAATTTTTATATTTATCCCTATGTTTAATTTTTATTTTGATAGAGAATCTTAAAAAAATGATCGTTCGAAAAAATAAGATTAATAGATTGAGCAAGTGTGATTGAATGAGAATTGGTGATTGAACCATAATTCCATAGTTAATAAAATATTACTAAAAAGCAGATTTATAATGAGTAGGAAATTCTTAAATAAATGTATTATCTAATAAAAAAATCAACAATATAATAATTCAATACGAACTGCATGAGATTAGAAATTATACTAGATTCTAAAAGAACTTTAAATACAATAAAATATACATAATACTGACTAAAATATATACGATTTAGGAGAAAACAATAATATAATACCTTTTAATTTGTAGTATGAAATAATTGATGAAAATAATAATTAGTTGTTTCTAGTTATGTTTTTACCATTTGGTATTTAAGATGAGGTAGAAAATTTATAAGTAAAATGTATCATCTAATAATAAATATCATAAAAATACATTTCAACATAAATTATGTTAATAAAAAATAGTCATTCAATTTGAAGTAAAGTAAATTTTAGAATTTTCTAATACTAAATATTAATTAATTAAGTTGAAAATGTGTAAAATACAAATATACATATTTCATAATGAGAGTACAATGGATGAGGTGAAATAAAATGAGAGTCTGAAAGGGAGAAGCGAGATAATGAGAATACATGGGTTAAGTGAGACAAAATAAATGTACGAGGAAGTAAAGTGAGGTAACCGAAAATACAAGGAAACAAAGTGCAATCCAACTAGAGTACAAGGGGTGAAATGAAATTTATCTACAGGGGCAACTGCAATATTTTTATAATTTTAGGGGGTCTTTTGAAATGTTTTTTCGAAAATTTGTAAGATGAATCAAACATGGTAATTTTTAAAAAATCTCTTGTTTTTTTGTTGTAACTAGCTTGAACCTCAGTGTTTTTTTCCCCCTAATTATTATCCCCAAAAAGTATTGATATTTATGCAGATGGATGGTGGTGGTGGTGAGGTGAGTGGATGAGATTGGTACTATGCCGGCTGAAACTTCAACGGCGAGCTCAAAAGGCGGGGATGTGTGCAGGGCGCATATGGCCATGGCGGCGGTGCCGCTAATCTATGGTGGTAACAACGTCATCGCCAAAGTGGCGCTCAACGCCGGCGTAAACCAGCTTGTCTTCTGCGTCTTTCGCGACCTCATTGCTCTATCCATTCTTGCCCCCCTCGCCTATTTCCGAGAAAAGTCTGTAATCCCCTCCTCTCTCTCACTCCCTGTGACTATGACTCTGTGTGTGTGTGTGTAAATTGAGATAGATTAGATAGTCAAGTTCTTGATCGATGAGTATGGATGAACAGGGAAAATTCCGATTTGGGGATAAATCTGTTGTTCATTGTGTTTATAGAGGATACACTAATACATGTTGATTTAACTTGACTGTTGATTTAACTTGACTGTTGATTTAACTTGGCATGGAAGTTTATATACAGGTTAATATGTGAATTTTAAAGTAATATCACAGATTAGTGAAATCATTAAAATACTTTTCTAAAACGTTCTCTTGACAGTTGACTTTGTGGTGAATATAAAATTTAAAGTAATCAACAATGTTTGTTTCCTGGTTTGCAGGAGGGTGAGACTGCCATTAAATAGACACTTTATAATGACGTTCGTGTTTCTTGGTTTAACTGGGTAAGTGTAGTATCTCCAGGTTTGTTTGGCTTTTCTTTATGCTTACTACTATGCTAATGATATTTCATCACTTTTTGTTCTGGATATTGATTAGGATTTTTGGGAACCAACTTTTGTTTCTTCTTGGTCTTGGCTACACGGATCCAACTTATGCTGCAGCCATACAGCCTGCTGTTCCAGTTTTTACATTCATACTAGCTCTAATGATGGGGTCAGTCTAATCTCTCCAAGCTATTATCTTCACAATCTCTCCAAGCTATTATCTTCACAATCTCTCTCTCTCTCTCTCTATCTCTATCTCTATCTCACACACACACACAATGGCGGAGCCAAGAAAAATATAAGGGTGGGTCGATACACAAAAATGGGGTGGGCCGGATAAACACACGCACATACACATACGCAGAGAGAGAGAGAGAGAGAGAGAGAGAGAGAGAGAGAGAGAGAGAGAGAGAGAGAGAGAGAAGAGGGGGAGGGAGATGCTTTGCTTGTATTGGTCGGCACTAGAATATCTGCCGCCCAATAAATCCACTGCTCCGCTACGCGACTGACCTGAGAACCTGCAACACCACCGTTAGAAGGGGGGCCGGAAGGGTTTTCCGGCGTACCCACTCCGACGCTCAAGTCAATATCGTTTCAAAGAGAGAAAATATCAAATATCAAAGTGTATTGAATTGTATTCCGAGTCTAACTAGCGGTGTACCTTACTTGTGCCCCTTTTATAGGTTTTGGAATTAGGGTTGCGTAGGCATCAAGCCATACTAAAACCCTAATTAACACACATGCCTAGGTTAATCACCCGTATTGGGCCATAAGCCTATCAGGCCCAAGAGATCGACAGGCCCTTAAGTTGATCCATTTTAGCATCTAGCCCAACAGGTCGGTAGGCCCTTAAGTTGGCCCTATCGAGGGTCCAGCCCAACAGGTCGGTAGGCCCTTAAGTTGGCCCCATCGAGGGTCTAGCCCAACAGGTCGGCCCAGTCATCGTAGGTCGGCCCGGTGCACAAGAGGTCGGCCCAATCTAAGACCACCCGCCAGCTCAGGTCTTTCATCGAGGCTCATAGAGGTAGGTCGGCTACTAAATAGGCCCCATCAATCGATCCCCAGTTATGTTTGGAGAGGAATTCTTACAACTCAAAACATAATTAATTTTGGACTCATAGACCGACCGAAAACCGTAATCCCGAACTCCGTCTTGGTCATTTCTCGAGTATGATTTCACCGCATTAAGTTTTTCAAAGAATCACATGGTGGGCCCATCAAATAATGCATGAAGTTTTTATAATTAATAACTCTACGTTGCTCCAACCAAAACCATCTACTTTTTGAAGAAGACAATTTTAATTAGTAATTATTTCTACATTGAGGATCAACCGCCAATCACCAAAACACCCTTGCCATAAAGTCTTCCTCAATTTAATGGGAAATGCCTCCTTGATCCTTGCACAGCTCAGCTCACGCTAGAACACACCAAAACAATGGTGAACCTTCACCTCGGTCCGCGTGTGGGCATAAAAGCGACTTCCAACTCGATCCATGTAATTCACCGTCCCTTACACTCACATGGAACACATTCACACCTCGGTTCATGCGATTGGCCTCACCCCACGCGAGTGACTCCGGCCCACGCGTCATATGCACCTTAGCCAAAAGCAAAAAGACAAACTCGGTTCTCGCTTTTTGCCTCGATATCGACTTCTTGCCAATACGCCTTAATTACTAGACATGTCCACCTCGATCCGTGCGAGCCAAACCAGTCGGGCATGCAAATTAGGTAATCAAAGAGAGAATTGATATGCGTATTGAAACCATGTTGGGCATAATTGCTTCAATATTATACAATACCGACCTCTTTATCACTCTTCTTCGTCCCGAGGTGTTACCACCAATGGATACAATTACCTCAACTCTGTGAAACCGATCTACTATTAGGACTTTTATAGAGCCTTCCCCATAAGTATATCCCGAGATGCATCGGGCAATATCATTTCAATTTCCCTAGACCGATCTATTACTAGAATTTTCCAATCCTTTCTCTTACTTATGTCCCGAGGTGTTTGGAGTGTTGGTTCTGGTCGAGCTCCAAACACTATCAAAAATTTTATTTGTGGGCAAGCCTTCAAGCTTGCCCGAGGTGTTTGGAGTGTTGACTCTGGCCGAGCTCCAAACACTTGATCAAAAATTTCATTCGAGGGCAAGCTTCCAAGCTTTGCCGAGGTGTTTGGAGTGTTGGCTCTGGCCGAGCTCCAAACTCTTGGACAAAATTTTCATTCGAGGGCAAGCCTCCAAGCTTGTCCGAGGTGTTTGGAGTGTTGGCCCTGGCCGAGCTCCAAACACGGTCAAAATTTTCATTTGAGGGCAAGCCTCCAAGCTTGCCCGAGGTGTTTGGAGTATTGGCCCTGGCCGAGCTCCAAACACTTGGACAAAATTTTCATTCGAGGGCAAGCCTCCAAGCTTGCCCGAGGTGTTTGGAGTGTTGGCCCTGGCCGAGCTCTAAACACTTGGTCAAAATTTTCATTCGAGGGCAAACCTCCAAGCTTGCCCGAGGCGTTTGAAGTGTTGGCCTTGGCCGAGCTCCAAACACTTGGACAAAATTTTCATTCAAGGACAAGCCTCCCGACTCGAGCTTGACCTGCCCTCTGGGCCATTGCGCACGAGGTGTTTGGAGTTTTGGCTCGAGCCGAGCTCCAAACACGATCAAATTTTTCCTTCGAGGATAAGTTTCCAAGCTCGAGCTTGACCTATCCTCGGGCCATCGCGCCCGAGGTGTTTGGAGTTTTGGCTCGAGCCGAGCTCCAAACACTTTATCAAATTTTTCCTTCGAGGATAAGTTTCCAAGCTCGAGCTTGACCTATCCTCTGGGCCATCGCGCTTAGGGTGTTTGGAGTTTTGGCTCGAGCCGAACTCCAAACACTTTATCAAATTTTTCCTTCGAGGACAAGTTTCCAAGCTCGAGCTTGACTGTCCCTCTGGGCCATCGCGCCGAGGTGTTTGGAGTTTTGGCTCGAGCCGAGCTCCAAACACTATCAAATTTTTCCTTCGAGGATAAGTTTCCAAGCTCGAGCTTGACCTATCCTCCGGGCCATTCGCCCGAGGTGTTTGGAGTTTTGGCTCGAGTCGAGCCCAAACACTATCAAATTTTCCTTCGAGGATAAGTTTCCAAGCTCGAGCTTGACCTATCCTCCGGGCCATCGCGCCCGAGGTGTTTGGAGTTTGGCTCGAGCCGAGCTCCAAACACTTGATCAAAAATTTATTTGGAGGACAAGTTTCCAAGCTCGAGCTTGACTGGCCCCCCTCCGGGCCATCGCGCGGGGTGTTTTGGAGTTTTGGCTCGAGCGAGCTCCAAACACTTGATCAACATGTGTGCCCTTCCGGAGGTTTAAAGAGAATTTCACGTAATGTTTTAGAAAGAAATTTGTTTTATTGATGGTTATTTCATTACATAAATGTTTGGTCACCTTAGGTCGGGATGACGACGCTCAATCTTGATGAAAACATACCCCAGGAGCCGCCGGTGTGAACTTCTCATCTGCGACCTTCAACCCATCTACTCGAGCTTAGGGATGTTAGGCTTCTTACTAGGGACCTCATCTCCATCGTCTTTCCGATCCTTCCTCTTATCTCCTTCCTCACGTTTCATCCTCCCGGCCTCTTCTGGTTAATGTACTTTTCACTCTAGCCAAGAGTTCATCAAATGTGTGCTTATTTGGTTCTATCACTAGGGACTCAAAGAAATCCCCATCCTTCAAACCCCGAGCTAGGGCGTTGGCTAATATGTCTGAGTCGCCGAGGGAACCTCAAGCTTCGCCTTCGTGAACCGTTGAACATAGCTCCTTAGCCCCTCATTGTCCTTCTATTTGAACAACGTCAACGGAGTCTTTTGACACCTTCTACAGCTAGTGAATTGATGTAAGAACATTTAGCTGAACTCATCAAAACTCTTAATAGAATATTAATTAATTAAGTTGAAAATGTGTAAAATACAAATATACATATTTCATAATGAGAGTACAATGGATGAGGTGAAATAAAATGAGAGTACAAAGGGGTAAACTGAGATAATGAGAATACATGGGTTAAGTGAGACAAAATAAATGTACGAGGAAATAAAGTGAGGTAACCGAAAATACAAGGAAACAAAGTGCAATCCAACTAGAGTACAAGGGGTGAAATGAAATTTATCTACAGGGGCAACTGCAATATTTTTATAATTTTAGGGGGTCTTTTGAAATGTTTTTTCGAAAATTTGTAAGATGAATCAAACATGGTAATTTTTAAAAAATCTCTTGTTTTTTTGTTGTAACTAGCTTGAACCTCAGTGTTTTTTTCCCCCTAATTATTATCCCCAAAAAGTATTGATATTTATGCAGATGGATGGTGGTGGTGGTGAGGTGAGTGGATGAGATTGGTACTATGCCGGCTGAAACTTCAACGCGCGAGCTCAAAAGCGGGGATGTGTGCGGGCGCATATGGCCATGGCGGCGGTGCCGCTAATCTATGGTGGTAACAACGTCATCGCCAAAGTGGCGCTCAACGCCGGCGTAAACCAGCTTGTCTTCTGCGTCTTTCGCGACCTCATTGCTCTATCCATTCTTGCCCCCCTCGCCTATTTCCGAGAAAAGTCTGTAATCCCCTCCTCTCTCTCACTCCCTGTGACTATGACTCTGTGTGTGTGTGTGTAAATTGAGATAGATTAGATAGTCAAGTTCTTGATCGATGAGTATGGATGAACAGGGAAAATTCCGATTTGGGGATAAATCTGTTGTTCATTGTGTTTATAGAGGATACACTAATACATGTTGAGCCGACTTAGTCAGGGTAGTCGGAAACATTCGGCACATTACCCCATCAGAAAACCTGTGGAGCACCGCAGCCTTCTGTTCCAGTTTTTACATTCATACTAGCTGTAATGATGGGGTTAGTCTAATCTCTCCAAGCTATTGTGTTCACAATCTCTCTCTCTCTCTCTCTCTCTCTCTCTCTCTCTCTCTCTCTCTCTCTCTCTCACACACACACACACACACACACACACGCATAATGTCGGAGCCAGGAAAAATATAAGGGTGGACCGATAAACAAAAATGGTGTGGGCCGGATAAAAAACCAAAAAAAATCATATAAATCCTAACTAAAATACTTTTTTTTTCTTAGTATAACTTTTTTTTTTTAAATGGAGGGGGGCGGGGCCCAGGTTGGCTCCCCTCCCTCCGCTAGTGCACATACACACACGCAGAGAGATAGAGAGAGAAGAGGGGAGGGGGGAGATGCTTTGTTGTATATGTTGATTGCTTTGCATGCATGGCGATAGATATTGGTATAGTCGAATCTAATTTCATGTTTTCTATTCACACCAACATAAATATTTTTGTTTGTTTTATTTTTACATTTAGCTTTTCTATGTGCAGTACAGAAACTGTGAATTTACGGAAAGTTGAAGGTCAAACAAAGTTAGGAGGCACTCTTGTGTGTATCTCTGGTGCCATTCTAATGGCTATGTTCCGTGGTCCAGCTGTGCTTGGATCTAAGGAATCAGATTTGGCAGCACAAGGAGAGATAAGTGCCAAGGGTCAGCCAGAGCCTGCTGCTTGGTTAATGTCTAGCCTTCTGGATTTGGGGATTGACAGTTGGCACCTTTGGGTTTTATGCTTAATTGGGGACTGCATATGCATGGCAGCTTATCTGGCCTTTCAGGTAATTTATACATAGTGTCATTAATATGATATCAGATGATGAGAATACAGTTCTTTGTAATATAATGTAACAGTGTTATCTTCAACTAATTTCGAAAAACTATAATCGTGTATTCTAATTAAATGTCAACTTCTGGGATTTTTTTTCCAGCATTGACCTTATACTGACTCTTGGTGAGTATTTTTGTAATTTTTTGTTGTTGATGGGGGTGTTATTTTGATTAAGTCAACTTAGATGGTTTGAGTGTATTATTTTGATTATCCAGAAGTTCTGAGACTCAAGGTGTCCTTTCATGCTGTGTTTAATGATTTATTTAGAAGCAGCAAGGACACATAAGTTTTATCGTATTTTGGGAATTGAAACGGTATATTCAGAAGTACATCCACCCCTACTCATATTTCAATTAGCGGTCGCTGAGTTTTCTGAAGCATCTTATTGCAACTAAATATTCCAAGTTTGACGGAATTATTACAGATATTTATGAAAATATGGTTTTGGACCGTAAACGATGGCGTGATATGATCCATATAGCCAACCCCACATACTGGCTTATTTGCAGGTTATTAAATGACAACCTCATGAGTTAAGAAAGGTGTCAGTATGTTCCACAAATCCTCGAAGCCACCTAAAAATATAAATTTATCACAATAAATCTGGATCGTACATCTTGAAATTGTTCTTGGTCAATTTTCCCTGCAGTTCTTCTGTCCTTACGTTCATTGATCAGTTGTATATGTATTAAATCCTTTGCTATTCTTATGATTCTTTCAACTTTTCAGAAGCTGCAATTCTGCACTTTCTACTAAATACTGCAAAAAAATTGTTGAATATCATAATTTGGTTTGCCAAAAGTTTAGTAGGATTTTGATTTTATGTTCTTAGTTGCTCCTGAAATTTTACACGATCTTTGTGTTCCTCATGATAAGATTGCTTGCTACATCTAATGGTGATACACATATTTACATGACTTTGATAGCTCAAATGAGATTCAATTGTGCGTCTATGTTGTGTTATCAGGCTCCACTTTTAGCTAAGTACCCTGCAACTATATCGGTAACGGCCTATTCGTACTTTTTCGGTGCCCTGTTTATGGCAGTGACTGCATTGTTCATGACCAATGAGTCAACAGACTGGAATCTCACACGGTCTGAGGCATTTGCAGTTTGCTATGCTGTAAGTTTTTTCATCCCTTTGTTGCTTTTCTGTTTGGGCAAGAAAAGCGAGGGAGGTCAGTATAAATATCTTCATTGCATATAAGTATATATCTTGTGAAGTACATGATGGGCCTAAACAACATTTCACACTGGCTGCAGTTAATCCTTTATGCTTGTCAATCTTTATATGGTTGGAATTATGTGTGTATATATATAAACAATTTCAATATCTGGCAATAATCTTGCATACTTCTCATACTTGATCCGAGTTTCTTTCATTCTTTTAATCACCCCCTGTTTTCGTTTCTCTTTATAGGGAATTTTGACATCTGCGCTGCTTAATGGATTAATGACATGGTCAAACAAGATCCTTGGCCCTGCCTTGGTTTCAATGTATAACCCACTTCAGCCTGCTGTCTCAGCTTTCATGTCAAGAGTTTTCCTTGGAAGCCCAATTTATTTGGGAAGGTTGTATCTCCATACCTTTTTGGGAGTGTTTGAAAACACGAAAAATATGGAACTGAAAAAAAAAAACCCACTTTTTAATCGAAATCTAAAAAAATGGGTGTGTGGTGCTTCTGATTTTGGAGAAGTGGTTTTGTAAATAAAAGAAGTTAGCTTTTGATTCTTTGATACTCTTATCCTTAAATTTCAAAAACTAAATATTCGCCCGCGAATAATAATAAGAGTGTTTTGTCTTTCTATCCAAAAGCTTAAACTCATTTTGAAACTGCTATTTTCTCGAACACTTCAATTTTGATTTTTTTCAGCTTTTAGCTTCTATTTGCAAACACTAACAGATTTCAACTAATTTTAGCTTATGCTATAATAAATCACTTCTAAAAGCAGAAGTGTTTGCAACCACTCCCGAATTCGTACTTGTTTTTAGTATTTCTTCCTTGGTTTTGGAACCTTTTTCCTGTAAGCAGTTTTTCCAGGCACTTGTACAATCCTGCTGTTCTCATCTTGATCAATAATCCTTTCTGTTTTGTGATTTTTCAAACCCACACACTTGAATGATTCATTCTTTTGAAACTCTGAAGGATGATTATACCCTATGTGACCATGTCTACTCTTTTTAACAGCATTCTTGGAGGACTACTCGTTATAGCTGGGCTTTATCTGGTCACTTGGGCATCCTATACAGAAAAACAGACGAGCATCGGAATTTCTCCTGCCTCTCAGTCATCCGAACCGCTCATTAACAGAGATTCCTCTTTCACCACAACCGTGCATATTTTTCCCGGCCCTTCAAACTCAAGAACGAAGACTGATGATTAACTCAAATTATGGCGTAAGTAGCAACCACAGCTTGTTTTTAAGTCGGATGTAAGTTTCATGGAGAAGTTACATTATTTCTAGATTTCTTAACTATAATTTTTAAACACACCCTTTGGCTAGAAAACATAAAAGAAAAGTAAATAATTAGAAACTAAAGAAAAAAATAGATGAAAAAGGATGAAAATGTCCTTAAGCAAAGGGTGTGCGAGTCACGTGGTGAAATATTCCAGGAATGAGGAATGTTCCCCTTCCAGCCTATCAGAGATTGCTAATGGCAAAACACGCTTAGCTCGGTTGTTCGTTGCCAAGAAAAAATAAAAGTTATAAAGTGTCAAAAGTGACTAAGTATAGGTTGTGTTATTGTTTTTTCTTTTCCCTTTACAATAATTGCCTATCCCTTTTTATTTGTATGTGAAACATGCCTTTTCATCTTGTGATATTAATGATTATAGCAGTGATAATTGAGAAATTAGAATTTTGATAATTGCATCGTATATCTAATTATGATGGCACCAAACTTTCAATTTAAAGAAACCAATTAAATGTTAACATGACATACATACATTGTGGGTGGGCTATTGGGGCACCTTAACATACGTTTGTGGCATGGTGGTGGGTGAGTTTGGTTGTACTTTTGTTAAATTGTTTTTACATGAATTTAGTTTATAATTTTTTTTTTAAGAATTGATGATATCTTATAATATTAATTTTTGTGAGAATTGATTTTATAAAATAAGATGAACCTCTGTTTATTTCATAATTATGGTAACATGCTGGTCGGACTTTGGGAAGAGTCTTATAACACTTAAATCCTAGGGAAAATGACAAAAATGCCCACCTATTTAGTACAAAATCCTATAAAATACTGACTTTTAATAAATACTAGGAAGGTGAATGTGCGTTGCACGTGATCCAAATAATTTTAAGTAATTTAATTAAAAATATAAATTTAATTAGTTGCGATTAATATTGAATAAATTATTTTAAATTCATTGTGATTGTTGTTCATGTATTTTTGATCTTAACATAAAACCTACAAGATTAAAATTGAACTTATATATTGCACGAATTATATCTTAAAAGATATTATAATTAACTAAATACAATGGACATTAAAATAACTCAAAAGAAATACAACTAAAAAAAATTATTCTATGGAATCATTTTGTATCAATAATCAGTTTAGTGAAATATAATATAACTTAATAATTTTACTTAAATAATAGATGGTCTTGTAAGTAAATATATATATATATATGATTGCATACTTAAACTAATATGAATTAAACTATGTTTAAAACTCTTATCATTTGAAAATATTTTATTTTAGTTAAATAAATTTGAATGTGAAAGGATATACGCATATCGATCTTCATAGGATTTTTGTTTATCAATATTAATGACCAGTACTTTGGTTATTATATTACACTATTATTAAACTTAATTAGTTTTGAGTTAGCATAAGAGCACTTTAAATTAACTACTTTATTTGTATTTTTTATTTTTGTTTCAAAATCATCTTGTTTCTTCTCTCAATTTACTATATATTTATATTAATAATGAAAATAAATATGAAAAATAAAACTATAGGTTCACAATGCATAATACATACTTTTAAATGACTAAATTCATCCAAGGCAGAGTCCTCTATATATATTTATAACATATAATTAGATTGCTTATCAACAAACATACTTTTAATTTAGAAACAAAGCTTCTATAATTAAACTTTTAGTACTATCTATTTTCCATAAATTCACTCATTTTCCCCTTGAAGTCTAATAATAATATTTTTTATTACTCAAAAAATATATTACATTAATACGGTTATTCATGGTGCTTAAATTTTAAAAGATTATAACATTATGATTTTCTTGTATAAATTTTGAGATGCATATGTTTGGAAGGGATTTGAGGTCTAATTTAATATAAAATAGGTCAATTTTGTTTGAAATTTCAAAGTATTCAAATAGTGATGATAGAGAAAATAAGGACTGTCAATTCTTCAAAAGAATTTGCGATATAAAATGTCACTCGAATTTACATTCACGTGATTTTATAAATAATTAACTAAAGTTAAATTATACCTTTTCTTTTTAACTTTTTAGCACTTAATTGAAAAATTAAAATATCAAGTATATATGGAAAAAAGTTTAATCAATTATATGTTTGAAGTATATACAACTTTGAAAACACTAAGATTGTCTAAGAGTAATCATCTTTAATATTAATGAATTATAACTATGAAGAAAAGATATAAATTATTATTTATTTCTAACAAATACATATGAATATAAAAATTTGACAATTATAAGTTTTTGAACCATGTACGGTTTAAACATCCAAATATTTTCTTATTTATATCACGTGAAAACATAATTAACTCTCAGTCTTATTTAAAAGAAAAGTTTTTTTCTAGTTAGTACAAAATATGCTAGGAAAATACTCTAACAGATAAATTAATCATCTCTATTCTTCTTCATAAACTTTCAAATTAAAAATTAATTTTAATTTTAATTTCATTAAATAAAAATTATAGCTCTCATATATTTTATTTTAAGTTTCAACTTTTCATATGATATAATAATTTATATACTTTTTAATTTGTTTGTTATTAATAAGAATTTATATTGTCATATTTATTATTTATTTACCACGAGCTTGTTGCTCAAGTGATATCACTAACTCCTTGTAAGGGTGTTGACCAGGGTTCGAATCTTGTATCTTTTATATTCAAGTGATTTTATAAATAATTAACTAAAGTTAAATTATACCTTTCCTTTTTAACTTTTTAGCACTTAATTGAAAAATTAAAATATCAAGTATATATGGAAAAAAGTTTAATCAATTATATGTTTGAAATATATACAACTTTGAAAACATTAAGACTGTCTAAGAGTAATCATCTTTAATATTAATGAATTATAACTATGTAGAAAAGTTATAAATTATTATTTATTTATAACAAATACATATGAATATACCCTCAAAAAAAAAAAAAAAAATACATATGAATATAAAAATTTGACAATTATAAGTTTTTGAACCATGTATGGTTTAAACATCCAAATATTTTCTTATTTATATCACGTGAAAAACATAATTAACTCTCAATCTTATTTAAAAGAAAGGTTTTTTTTCTAGTAAGTACAAAATATGCTAGGAAAATACTCTGACAGATAAATTAATCATCTATATTCTTCTTCATAAACTTTCAAATTAAAAATTAATTTAATTTTAATTTCATTAAATAGAAAATTGATAAGGGTCTTTTTATGCATGTTTTATGTGTATATTTGAGTAGAATTCGAGTTATTTTATTGTTAGTTTTGTAAATTTTTGATTGTACATAGTTCATATTACTCCGAGGTGATTTTATTGATGTAGATTGACCATTCGGGGCTAATTTTGGTGAATTTCGGACCATGGATTCATGTCAAAACATACCGGGGAGTTTAAGGATGCAAAAACGCTCGAAATTCCAAGCAAACGCGTCATTTCGGGGCCTTTTTGGTCCAACACGGGCGGGGGTGTCGGGCAACACGGCCGTGTTCGCCGGAGCTAAAAACTCGATTTTTTCGCACAAAACAGACCTCCGACACGGCCAGGCCGTGTTCCCAACACTGGCCGTGTTGGGAGCACGACCATGTTTCCGAGTCCTGTGTGATAAAACAAAGACGGCCGGCCGTTCAGGCGACACGGGCGTGTCCGGACCTCTTTTTGCAACTTTTCTTTGCGAATTTGGGTAAAACTCACCAACCAACCCATTTTGGCCACTTTTGTACACTTTTAACACCCTATTTATTTGAAACATGTCTCCATGTCCCCTCCTCATCACTTGAATATAAGAATTCACCAACCAACAAGGAAAATGGAGGCAATTGTTTAACAAAAGAGAGTACTATCAATGTATTGGTTGCCTATAAAAGCCGAGGTTGAAGTTGGGAGAGGATTCATTAGATATTCGGGAAATATTCATTGTATTCATTTCATTAAGTAGAATTGGGATCAAGGGGTCTTGGAGAAGAAAGGGGGCAATATTGGAGAAAGAAGGCTTGGAGCAACATCATCAATCAAGGAAGAAGTCCATTGAGGTTTTGAGAAAGATAAGTACACCATGTCTACAATGCTTAAATCTTCTTGTGTAATTTACTCTTTTGTCAAAATCATGAGTAGCTAAAATCTTAGTGTTTGAGTGTAATGAACTCTAGAATGGATTTGTGATTAAGGTTTGTATGTTTTTAATAAAATTCTCATGTCTTGTGTGATTCACTTATATCATGCTTATCTCATTCGAGTTAATATTTAGGTATGTTAATTTGATATCTTTTCTTCATCGGGTAATCGAAAGATTTATGGTGAAAAAGAAATTGTATAAGTGAAAAGAGTTGCATGCAATCCTAGATATAGACGACATAAATCTTCCGGATTAGTGGTCAAACCTAATATGGGAATTCATAAATCGTTATAATGCTGATCTTGGGGGTTTTAACTAGAAAGAGATTTGAGTTAATCAACTTGAGATTAGGAGTTTTTCGCGAGAAAGGGATTAACTTAAATCGGGAATTTCTACGGTCCACAAGCATGAGATTTTATTAAAAGAGGTTGGTTTTTACTTAAGGGCTTATGGTTGAATCTTTTAACTTGTCAAAATCACAAAAACATTCTAGAGGATTTACATTCAAACACACTTTTATCTCTTGATTTCTTATTCTACAAATTTTACTTCATTTTTACAATTTATAATTTGTTTTCCTTTTTCATCAAACAAAAACTACGAAAATTGTTAGATTAAATAACAAAAAGACGGTAATTATTAGTACTTACAATCCTCGTGGGAATGACACTCGACTAATAATCTATACTATAAAACGATAGGTGCACTTGCCTACGGTTTTAAAGGTAGCTTTTGAGCCATCAAGTTTTTGCGCCGCTGTCACGGGGATTGTAATATTAAGAACGCTTTATTTTTGTTAATTTAATCATTTTTTTTTATTTTATTTTTTATTTTTTTACCATTATCTTTCTTTTTATCTATCTTTGTAAGTCTTGGTTTATACTTATCCTCTTTGTTTACCGCAGCAGTGTATATGCCTACTCGTCGCCGAATTTGGAAGCGCGACACCGCCAAGTAGCAACACGAGAGAAAAGTACTAACACAGCACCCACGAAGAGGATACTAACGAAAGTAAAGATTTCGTCATGGCGGATGAACAAAAACTATATACGATTACGCCAAGCCATCCATGGATGGCACGACGCCCAAGATTGTAAGCCCGCTTATTGCCGCCAACAATTTTGAAATTAAACCAACGTTATTCAAATGGTGCAACAACTTGTCCAATTTGACGGTCTACCGGATGAAGATCCCGATAATCACATCGCGAATTTTCTTGAAATTTGCGACACTTTCAAAATCAACGGGGTCTCCGATGATGCCATCCGCCACGCTTATTCCCATTCTCTCTTCTGGGGACGAGCAAAACAGTGGTTAAATACTTTGCCAAAAGGAACGATTACAACATGGAATATTATGGCGAGAAAAATTCATTTTGAAGTATTTCCCACCCAAGCAAAGACCGCAAGATTAAGGAACGAAATCTCTTCATTTACTACTCAGCAGACGATGAAACTTTATACGATACTGGGAGAGATTTAAGGAATTATTGCGAAAGTGCCCACACCATGGCCTACCTATTGGATGCAAGTCCAAACATTTTATAATGGGCTATTTTCTCGCAACAAGACAAATGATCGATCAAAGAATAGGGGAACTCTTAATAACAAAACGCCGGAAGTCGCTCAGGATTTGATCTAGGGAATGGCCATGAACGGCTACCAATGGCAATCCATACGAGGTAAAACTAACAGGTCTGTTGGTGTTTATAATGCAGATGCAGTGGTTACACTAGCTGCACATGTCGAAGCTTTGACCCAAAAGATCGACGATCTAGCGGCTCCTAAACCACCACCACCGCATGTTTTATCTTGTGAAACTTGCGGAGGATTGCATAATCATCAGGACTGCCCACACACAATACCTAACGCTGAACATGCTAATTACGTTGGGAATCAAGGCAGAAATTACCCAAGTAATCCTTACAACAACACATATAATCCTGGGTGGCGACAACATCCTAATTTTGGTTGGGGAAATCAAGGCCAACCACGACCTAATCCCAATCCTGATCTACACACGTCTCTCCGTCTTTCACCCAAATCAAGGTAAGCCTAACTTGGAAGATCTTATAACAAAGTTTGTGCAATCAACAGATACTCCGATTCCGGCGGTGGAAACATCCTTGAGAAATCAAGAGGCATCTATCCATAACTGGAAAATCAAATAGGCGGATTGTGAAGATGATTTCGAAAGGCCACAAGGTAGTTTTGGGTAATACCGAAGTCAAATAAGGGAGCACGTAAAGCAATCACCATCGTTTTCCACATGAGCATGATTATGCCAATGCCGCCATGCGAGAAATACGTGGAGGATGACATGCCCAAAGAAAAGCTCATGAAAAAGAGATTGCGAATACAAGCCCAAGATCCCTACCAGAGTCTAAGAAGAAGATAGAAGGGAGGACAAATTTGGTAAGACTTGATTCTTTCAAAAATTACATGCTAATATTCCATTTGTTGACCCTCATTCAAAACATGTTAGGGATCTTAATGACATCATTCCTAGTGAAAATAAGCTTAATAAATTATCAAATGTGCGATTGAATGATAAATGTCCTTCCAATGAACTACCACAAAAATTTAATGATCCAGGAAGCTTTATTATCCCTTGCACAATTGATGGTTTACTGTTGATAAAGCGCATTAGCCGACTTGGGAGCTAGTATCAATGTGATGTCTTATGAAACATTCAAGATGCGGAATTAAGTGAACTTAAACTATTAGGATGGACATTCAATTAGCCGATAAATCGATTAAACATCCTAGAGGTATTGTTAAAGATGTGCTAGTTAAGATTGATAAATTCATATTTCGAGTTGATTTTAATATTCTTGACATGCATGATGATATAAGTTCCCTTAATTCAGGGCGTCCTGCTACCGCTAAATCTCTCATTGATGTGCATGATGGAAAGCTTACTTTGAGAGTAGGGGGTGAACAAGTTATCTTTAAAATTCCTTTGAGAAATCCTATAAATGATACTTGTTTTCCTATAAACTTGATTGAGACAAGGATAAATGATTCTTTGATTGATATGTCTTCTAATAAATCCTTGAAAGTATGTGATGTTCAATGTGCAAAAGTTTCCAAGATGAATCCCATTTTGAGAATAACATGCGAGAAAAATAGGACCATGAA
Source organism: Rehmannia glutinosa (assembly GCA_016081115.2). Classification (NCBI taxonomy): domain Eukaryota; kingdom Viridiplantae; phylum Streptophyta; class Magnoliopsida; order Lamiales; family Orobanchaceae; genus Rehmannia; species Rehmannia glutinosa. The sequence continues at coordinate 153,765 of JABTTQ020001609.1, forward strand.
GGTCAATTGTTCGAAAATCGATCACGGTGGCGATGTTGTTCAAAGAGATAAATTTTTTCATAAGTTCATGCTCGCCCGATTAAATCTTCACATTTAGGTGAAATGGTCCAACTATACGACGTTAAAGAAGTGCTACCAGGAGGCAACCCGATGTTTGTGTGCAATTGTTTTCATTTATTTTTATTTTATTTTATTTTCTTTCAAAATAATCACAAGTCCAGAGTCATTCTCAAATCAAAAAAAAAAAAAAAAACTCTTGAACATCTTCTTGGTTGTCCTGGTGGGAATATTTGAGATTTCACGGTATTCGAGTTGTGTGTTGCTTGACTTTGATTAGGTATGAAGATGCAGTTGAAGGTCCCGTGCAAAAACAACCCAATGATCGCCCAACACCGATTCCACTATTGTAGTAAGGTCGTATTTTTCTTTTTCCACCTCTTTTATATCATTCTAATTTCTTTGCTTTTTTAGTGTTTGGTGTTTGTTTGTCCATTTCTTTGTTCCACTATTGTAGTATGGCTCAAAAGCTACCTTTAAAACCGTAGGCAAGTGCACCTATCGTTTTATAGTATAGATTATTGAGTACCGAGTGTCATTCCCACGAGGATTGTAAGTCTTAATAATTACCGTCTTTTTGTTATTTAATCTAACAATTTTTGAGTTTTTGTTTGATGAAAAAGGAAAACAAATTATAAATTGTAAAAATGAAGTAAAATTTGTAGAATAAGAAATCAAGAGATAAAAGTGTGTTTGAATGTAAATCCCTCTAGAATGTTTTTGTGATTTTGACAAGTTAAAAGATTCAACCATAAGCCCTTAAGTAAAAACCAACCTCTTTTAATAAAATCTCATGCTATGTGGACCGTAGAAATTCCCGATTTAAGTTAATCCCTTTCTCAAGCGCGAAAAACTCCTAATCTCAAGTTGATTAATGAAATCTCTTTCTAGTTAAAACCCCCAAGATTGCATTATAACGATTTATGAATTCCCATATTAGGTTTGACCCTAATCCGGAAGATTTATGTCGTCCCATATCTAGGATTGCATGCAACTCTTTTCACTTATACAATTTCTTTTTCACCATAAATCTTTCGATTACCGATGAAGAAAAGATATCAAATTAACATAGGAAATATTAACTCAAATGAGATAAGCATGATATAAGTGAATCACACAAGACATGAGAATTTTATTAAAAACATACAAACCTTAATCACAAATCCATTCTAGAGTTCATTACACTCAAACACTAAGATTTTAGCTACTCATGATTTTGACAAAAGAGTAAATTACACAAGAAGATTTAAGCATTGTAGACATGGTGTACTTATCTTTCTCAAAACCTCAATGGACTTCTTCCTTGATTGATGATGTTGCTCCAAGCCTTCTTCTCCAATTGCCCCTGAGCTTTCTTCTCCAAGACCCCTTGATCCCAATTCTACTTAATGAAATGAATACAATGAATATTTCTGAATATCTAATGAATCCTCTCCCAACTTCAACCCCTGGCTTTTATAGGCAACCAATACATTGATAACTCTCTTTTGTTAAACAATTGCCTCCATTTTCCTTGTTGGTTGGTGAATTCTTATATTCAAGTGATGAGGAGGGGACATGGAGACATGTTTCAAATGAAATAGGGTGTTAAAAGTGTACAAAAGTGGCCAAAATGGGTTGGTTGGTGAGTTTTCCCCAAATTCCGCAAAGAAAAGTTGCAAAAAGAGGTCCGGACACGCCAGAGTGTCGCCTTAACGGCGGCCGTGCCGTCTTTTTATCACACAGGGACTCGGGGAAACATGGTCGTGCTCCCAACACGGCGGTAGTGTCTCTGGACACGGCCGTGTTGGGAACACCGCCGGCCGTGTCGGGAGGTGTTTTGTGCGAAAAATCGAGTTTTTAGCCCGTGAACACGCCCGTGTTGCCACGACACCCGCCCGTGTTGGACCAAAAAGGCCCCGAAATGACGCGCGTTTGGCTTGGAATTTCGAGCGTTTTTGCATCCTTAAACTCCGGTATGTTTTGACATGAATCCATGGTCCGAAATTCACCAAAATTAGCCCCGAATGGTCAATCTACATCAATAAAATCACCTCGGAGTAATATGAACTATGTACAATCAAAAATTTACAAAACTAACAATAAAATAACTCGAATTCTACTCAAATATACACATAAAACATGCATAAAAAGACCCTTATAAAAAATATAGCTCTATTTTATTTTAAGTTTCAACTTTTCATATGATATAAGAATTTATATACTTTTTAATTTGTTTGTTATTAATAAGAATTTATATTGTCATATTTATTATTTAACCACGAGCTTGTTGCTCAAGTGGTATCACTAACTCTTTGTAAGGGTGTTGACCATGGTTCAATCATGTATCTTTTATATTCAAGTGATTTTATAAATAATTAACTAAAGTTAAAGTACACCTTTGTAACTTTTTAGCACTTAATTGAAAAATTAAAATATCAAGTATATATGGAAAAAAGTTTAATCAATTATATGTTTGAAATATATACAACTTTGAAAAACACTAAGAATACAAGAGTAATCATCTTTAATATTAATGAATTATAACTATGAAGAAAAGTTATAAATTATTATTTATTTATAACAAATACATATGAATATACAAATTTGACAATTATAAGTTTTTGAACCATGTATGGTTTAAACATCGAAATATTTTCTTATATATATCACGTGAAAAACATAATTAACTCTCAATCTTATTTAAAAGAAAGGTTTTTTTCTAGTTAGTAAAAAATATGCTAGGAAAATACTCTAACAGATAAATTAACCATCTCTATTCTTCTTCATAAACTTTCAAATTAAAAATAAATTTTAATTTTAATTACATTAAATAAAAAATATAGCTCTCATATATTTTATTTTAAGTTTCAACTTTTCATATGATATAAGAATTTATATACTTTTTAATTTGTTTGTTATTAATAAGAATTTATATTGTCATATTTATTATTTATTTACCACGAGCTTGTTGCTCAAGTGGTATCACTAACTCTTTGTAAGGGTGTTGACCAGTATTCGAATCCTGTATCTTTCAGTTTCTTTGAAATTTATCCCCTCCACTCCAACTACTTCTCCCAATTTATAATATTTATTATTTATTTTATTAATAGAGTATATTAGAAAATTAATAAAACGATTCTGGATCTAATTTAAGATGTAAAAGATTAAAGTATTAATGAAAAATTTATATATTAAAATATCTTATGTTCTGATTTTTAGTTCGCTTGCCTTACAACCAATTACTATTTATCTACTTTCCTAAAAAAAAAATACTATTTATCTACAATCAAATTACTTGGAGTTAACTTCTTTTTGTTTTTATTTTTTCTAATGTAAATTCATTTTATTGTTTTCTCTAAAAATACAATGGAGATACATCATTTGTTCATAAACTATTATAAATTAATATAAAATTATGTATTTTATTCATCTTTGAATGGTTATAATTTTATCACATAAATTTCATATATATGCTTATGAGGTATGTTTGGAAAACTATTGAAATGTATTTTAATATGAATTTAATTTTATTTAAATATTCTTATTACACAAAAAGTTATGATAGAAAAAAAAACAGACTTCTAGTATTTGAAAAAGAATTTGGTATATGAATGGACACTTGAAATTATATTTGAATTATGTATAAAGACAAGTTAATTATACCCTCTTCTCATACTATTAAATACATATACTCATTAGGGTTATAATAGGTACATCAAAAGTTTCAAGAAACCTTTTAAGTGATTCACGCTTTTATAAGTAGTATCACTACAAGAAAATCAATATTCGTCGCTAAGCCCATAAAATTCGTCGCTAAAATGTTTAGCGACAGATTTTTCCCGTCTTTATTTCACTCGTCGTTAATTCTTTAGCGACGGATTAGAATATCCATCGCTAAATAGCGACGGAAAATTGTTGTCGCTAAAATATTAAAAATTCGTCGCAAATCATGAATTGGGGCGACTGAATAAACGACGAAGTAGCGACGAATTTAGCAACGGCCGCATCCGTTGCTAAAGATAGCAACGGAATAATACGTCGCTAATTTGCTTCCATTAACTTTGTCTCTAATATTGGCAACAGACGTTTCCGTTGCTAAATTGATTCAATAGCGACAAACACAATCTGTCACTAAATAGCGTCAATGGTTTTGACCCTAGCAACGGACATTTCCATTGCTAATTTGATTGCAAAAGATAGCGACGGATTAATCCGTCGCTTTTTTTTTAATATAATTTTATTATTTTATTATTTTTTTATTTTTTGTAATTAAAATTTTTTAAAAACAATTCACGTTCAAATTACAAAAAATTATTTACATAAACTATATAATCTATCAATAATCGCCAATATAATATTTGTTTTACAAAAAAACCATGCCAAACATTTATAGTTTTAGAAATCCGCAATACATCTACATATAATCTAAAATATATAATACAAATGTCTAGAATTTGTCCAATTTGTGCTTGACTGTCAAGGAGGAGGCATTTGTCCATGGCGGCGCGACTCCATCATCATATGTACCAACTCCGATACTTGTGACTGCAATTGAATGCGCTCATGACGCTCCTTCTCCATCTGCTCTCGCCTCGCATACCGCCACTGCCACTGTTGCGCGACCGCTCGATCATCTATCGCCGACTCGCTTTGGCGGTCACATGCTTTGACTCGCTTTGGTCACTTGCCGATGACTGCCTGGTTGTCTCCTCAATGCCTCCTCATCGAATGGTGGAATGCTAGGACCACCAATGTTGGTGAACAAATACGCCTGAGACCCAGTGCCGTACACCTGCTGCTTCTTTATCCCAACAATATCGAGGAAAATCCCATCTATCTATGTGGGATCTTCTCTGGCCTCCGGTGCAACAACGGGTCATATGTATATAATTAGATTTATAATGAGTAGGAAATTCTTAAGTAAATGCATTATCTAATAAAAAAATCTACAATATAATAATTGAGTACGAACTACATTAAACTATAAATTATACTAATTTTTAAAAAAAACTGCTTTAAATACAATAAAGTATACATAATACTTACTAAAATATTACGATATATAAGAAAAATAATCAATCCTTTTTAATTTGTAATATGAAATAATTTATAAATATAATAATTAGTTGTTAGAATATAATTAATTTTTAGTAAGAATTGTATGAAATTCTAGTAATTTTTTTTACTGATGGATTATAATGAGTTAAATGAAATTATATTAAATAAAAAAACTAACTTCATGATATTTGATAAATTATTTAGTAATGAAAAATAAATTACTAATATTTAATGTATATATTAAAAAAAATATTTATTAGAAATAAGTTTTTAATATTTGGTATTTAAGGTGAGGTATAAAATTTATAAGTAAAATGTATTATTTAATAATAAGTATCATAAAAATACATTTTAATTAATAAAAAACAATTCATTTTGAACTAAAATAAATTTTAAAAGATTTTAATATTAAATATTAATTAATTAAGTTGAAAGTATGTAAAATACAAATATACATATTTCAGAATGAGAGTATAATGGGTGAGGTGAGATAGAATGATAGTACAAGAGAAGTAAAGTGAGATAATGATGGTACATGGGTTAAGTGAGACGAAATAAATGCGTAAGGGAGTAAATTGAGATAATTGAAAATAGAAGGAAACAAAGTGCAGTCCAATAAGAGTACAAGGAGTAAATTGGAATTTACCCATACATAGGTGAGTGTGTGTGAGGGAGTGTGTTTCTGCCTTCTAGCCTCTAGGATTAGAGATTAATTAAAATGGAATTTATATTTGAATCTGCTAATAGTACTCAAAAAGAAAAAAAGAAAAAAAAACATTAGCTAACATAAACCGTTTCCCACTATTACATATAGGATTAGGGTTGAAAATGAATTCAACCGCTTGTGACTTATTCGGAGCTCGATTCGACAAAAGTTCGTTTAATAAGGTTCGTTAAGATAAATAAACCAAACTCAAACTTAATGATATTGAGTTCGTTAGCTCGTGAACAGACTCATTAGTAAGTTCGTAGAAATTAAACTAATAGTTTGACTTTATTTTAATTTTATATGTTTACTTATGACAAATATAAAACTATTTAAATAAAATTATTTTTTTGAATAAATCATAGATTTTAATAGATATATTATGCGTTTTACATATATATAATTCTATTTTTGTAATAAACTGAAGAAATTGAATTTATAACTCATATTTACTAAGCCCGTTTAGGCTGGATTAAAACTCGAAAAAGTTCGCGAGCCATTAGTATGTTCGATAAATTAAGGCTCGAGTTCGGCTTGATAATAAACGAGTCAAACTCAAACTCTCAAAAGTTCGGTTCGATTTAATTCGATTGTAGCCCTATATATAATAATTACAAAAATCCCACGAGGTTTGGGTTGATTATTAAAAAAAATCCATTTTTTTTAAATTACAAAAAAATCATCTTAAATTTATGGGGCAATTGTAATATATTTATAAATTTAGGGAGTTTTTGAACTGCTATTTTACCATGAAATAGGTAAGATGAAGGTCAAATCTCGGATTCGGGAATAATTCGTTAGCCTTTAAAATTTGTATCTCGGGTATTATTCGGGATAATTTGTGAATAATTCGACAAAATCTCGTTTATACGATAAAATTTGTCTGTATGATACGCGATTAATTCGGTAATATATTGATATAAATATTTAATAATTCTATAGAAAATTATATATTTTAGTAGGAAGGTTACAAGTTATATTATTTAATAAGTGTATTTAAAATTAAAAAGTAAATTAAAATAGTATAATTTTGTTAATATGGGAAAAAATCGGGAAAAAATCGCTTTATTAACGAAAAAATTCGGGAGTTATTATTTTTAAAAGATATATACGGGATTTGAACGCCGTATGAAAATATCGTATTTTATTCGTGTATTTTTAAAAAATTCGGATAATTTTGTTACTGCGGGTAAGATGAATCCAACATGGTAATTTAGATGAATCAAACATGGTAATTTTTAAAAACCTCTTGATTATTTTGTAACTAGCTTCAACATCAGTGTTGCCCCCCCAAAAGATATTGAAATTTACGCAGATGGGTGGTGCCTGGTGGTGGTGGCGAGGTGGGTGGATAAGATCATAAGACTACTATGTCGGCTGAAACTTCAACGGCGAGCTCAAATGGCGGAGATGTGTGGAGGGCGCATATGGCGATGGCGGCGGTGCCGCTTATTATACTGATGGTTACCAAGTCATCACTGTTGGGATTTCGTCCAAAGATCCCGCCTGCAATGGGCTTTAAAAGAGGCGCGAGGCGTGGCCCGCGATTCGAACTCGTGATTTGGATTGCATAGTTAAGGGATAGCTTAAAGGATATGATTTGGACTACCTATACCAACAGATGCATCTTCTTTTTCTCGTGCCCATTACATAGAAACTCCGAGGTTAAGCGTGCTTGGCCCGGAGTAGACATGAGATGGGTGACCCCCGGGAAGTTTTCCGAGTGCGCGTGAGTGAGGACAAAGCGCTAGAAAAGACTCATGTTGGTTTTGGGGGACGATCGCCAATCCGAGTAGCGCTAGAGGTCCAACAGCGGTATCAAAGCAGTCACGAGTTCGAATTCCCTTGGAAGCACGCTGCGAGTGAGGTTGCCAGGAGCGGTGGAACGAGATCCGGGCGCAATGGGAGGTAAACGGACCGAATCAAGGTAGGTTGCCGATGGCCGGAATCGAGGTAAAATAGACGGAATCGAAGGTGTAGGTTTAAGGTGGACCGTAATCAAGGGTAGGTTGCCAGGTGGCGGAAACAGATCGAATCAAGGTGTAGGTTCTTTGGGTGGACCAAAACTGAAGGGTAGGTTGCCAGGTGGCCGGAACTCAGGTAAAATAGACTGGAACTGAAGGTGTAGGTTGTTGGGTGGACCAGAACTGAATGATTTTTGTCATTTTTGGTTCTGGCTATTGATTTAGGATTTTTGGGAACCAACTTTTGTTTCTTCTTGGTCTTGGCTACACGGATCCAACTTATGCTGCAGCCATACAGCCTGCTATTCCAGTCTTTACGTTCATACTAGCTGTAATGATGGGGTCAGTCTGATCTCTCCAAGCTATTATCTTCACTCTCTCTCTCTCTCTCTCTCTCACACACACACACACACACGCATAATGTCGGAGCCAGGAAAAATATAAGGGTGGCCCGATAAACAAAAAATGGGTGGGCCGGATAAAAAACCAAAAAAGATCATATAAATCCTAACTAAAATACTTTTTTTTCTTTGTATAACTTTTTTTTTTAAATGGAGGGGGGCGGGGCCCAGGTTGGCTCCCCTCCCTCCGCTAGTGCACATACACACACGCAGAGAGATAGAGAGAGAAGAGGGGAGGGGGAGGGGGAGGGGGGAGATGCTTTGTTGTATATGTTGATTGCTTTGCATGCATGGCGATAGATATTGGTATTGTCGAATCTATTTTCATGTTTTCTATTCACACCAATATAAATATTTTTGTTTGTTTTATTTTTACATTTAGCTTTTCTATGTGCAGTACAGAAACAGTGAATTTACGGAAAGTTGAAGGTCAAACAAAGTTAGGAGGCACACTTGTGTGTATCTCTGGTGCCATTCTAATGGCTATGTTCCGTGGTCCAGCTGTGCTTGGATCTAAGGAATCAGATTTGGCAGCACAAGGAGAGATAAGTGCCAAGGGTCAGCCAGAGCCTGCTGCTTGGTTAATGTCTAGCCTTCTGGATTTGGGGATTGACAGTTGGCACCTTGGGGTTTTATGCTTAATTGGGAACTGCATATGCTCGGCAGTCTATCTGGCCTTTCAGGTAATTTTTTCATAGTCAAGCAATGTTTCTTTACTCATTAATATAATATCAGATGATGAGAATACAGTTAATCTTCGTAACATAATGCAACAGTGTTATATTCAACTAATTTCGAAAAACTATAATCGTGCATCCTAATTAAGTGTCAACTTCTGGGATTTTTTTTTCCAGCATTGAACTTATACCGACTCTTGGTGAGTATTTTTATAATTTTTTGTTGCTGATGGGGGTGTTACAAGCACATATAAATTCAATTTAGATGGTTTTGAGTGTATTATTTCGATTATCCAGAAGCTCTGAGACTCGAGGTGTCCTTTATTGCTGCGTTTAATGATTTGTTCAGAAGCAGCGAGGACACATAAGTTTTATTGTATTTTGGGAATTGAAATGGTATATTCAGAAGTACATCCACCTGTACTCATATTTCAATTAGCGGTCGTTGAGTTTTGGCTTCCCTTTGCTGGGAGTTTATTTCTTGTCATTCTGAAGCATCATATTGCAACTAAATATTCCAAATTTTACGAAATTATCACAGATCTGCAACGTTGCATGGTCTAACATAGATCTCTTTGGTTGTTTCATCTAACAGACGGGCAGGTTTCTTAAGAGTTCAATTCCTTTCTTGTTGATTATCCAAGTTGTCGCAAAGTTAACTGTTGTATGATAAAGCTTATTGTATATGAAATCAAGAAGCAGAATCTTGAAAATTTGGTTTGATTTTTGATGCACACTTGATGGCTTACACTGGCTTATTTGCATGTTATTAAATGACAACCTCATGTGTTAAGAAATGTGTTAGCCACCTAAAAAATATAAATTTATCACAATAAATTTGGATCGTACATCTTGAAATTGTTCTTGGTCAATTTTCCCTGCAGTTATTCTGCCCTTGCGTTCATTGACCAGTTGTATATGTATTGAATCCTTGGCTATTCTTATGATTCTTTTAACTTTTCAGAAGCTGCAATTCCGCATTTTCTACTAATTACTGCAAAAAGATTGTTGAATATCATAATTTGGTGTGCCAAAAGTTGACTTGGATTTTGATTTTATGGATAAAATAGCATGCTACTTCATCTAATGGTTACACGACTTTGATAGCTCAAATGAGATTCAATTGTGCATTTGTGTTGTGTACCAGGCTCCACTTTTAGCTAAGTATCCTGCAACTATATCAATGACGGCCTATTCATACTTTTTCGGTGCCCTGTTTATGGTAGTGACTGCATTGTTTATGACTAATGAGTCAACAGACTGGAATCTCAAACAGTCTGAGGCATTTGCAGTTTGCTATGCTGTAAGTTTTTTCCTCCCTTTGTTGCTTTTCTGTTTGGGCAAGAAAAGCGAGGGAGGTCATTATAAATAGGGATAATTACAAAATGTACCCTTGAGGTTTGACCTATTACAAAAAAAAACGAGCTAACTTTCAAAATTTCATAAAGTACCCCTCAGGTTTGATTCAGTGTTAAAATTAAGGGGCTAACAGTAATATTTTTACAAATATGAGGGGGATTTTGAAATATTTTTTGCTTATAAAGGGTAAATGTTAGACGAAATAAAACCTCAGGAAATATTTTGTAATTTTGAAAGTTAGCTAGTTTTTTTGTAATTAAGTCAAACCTCAAGGGTACTTTTTGTAATTAACCCTTATAAATATCTTCATTGCATATAACTATATATCTTGTGAAGTACATGCTGGGCCTAAACAACATTTCACACTGGCTGCAGTTAATCCTTTATGCTTGTCAATCTATATACGGTTGGAATTGTGTGTGTATATATATAAACAATTTCAATATCTGGCAATAATCTTTGCATACTTCTCATAATTAATCCGACTTTCTTTCATTCTTTTAATCACCCTCCGTTTTCGTTTCTCTTTATAGGGAATTTTGACATCTGCGCTGCTTAATGGATTAATGACATGGTCAAACAAGATCCTTGGCCCTGCCTTGGTTTCAATGTATAACCCACTTCAACCTGCTGTCTCAGCTTTCATGTCAAGAGTTTTCCTTGGAAGCCCAATTTATTTGGGAAGGTTGTATCTCTATACCTTTTCGGGAGTTTTTGAAAACACGAAAAATATGTAACTGAAAAAAAAACCCACTTTTTAATCAAAATCTAAAAGATGGGTGTGGGGTGCTTCTGATTTTGGAGAAGTGATTTTGTAAATAAAAAGAAGTTTGCTTTTGATACTCTTATCCTTAAATTTGAAAAACTATAATATTGGCCTGCTAAATAATAAGAGTGTTTTGTCTTTGTATCCAAAAGCTCAAACTCATTTTGAAACTGCTATTTTTTTCGAACACTTCAATTTTGATTTTTTCAGCTTTTAGCTTCTATTTGCAAACTCTAACTACTTCCGATTTCATCTAAATTTCAGCTTATGCTATAATGAATCACTTCTTCTAAAAGCAGAAGTGTTTGCAAACACTCCTGAATTCGTACTTGTTTTTAGTATTTCTTCCTTGGTTTTGTAACTTTTTTCCTAATTTTCCATGCACTTGTACAATCCTGCTGTTCTCATCTTGATCAACAAACTCACATACTTGAATGATTCATTCTTTTGAAACTGAAGGGATTATTATACTCTATATGATTTTATGTCTACTCTTTTTAACAGCATTCTTGGAGGACTACTCGTTATAGCTGGGCTTTATCTGGTCACTTGGGCATCCTATACAGAAAAACAGACGAGCGTCGGAATTTCTCCTGCCTCTCAGTCATCCGAATCGCTCATTAGCAGAGATTCCTCTTTCATCTAGACCGTGCATATTTTTCCCGGCCCTTCAAACTCAAGAACGAAGATCGATGACTAACTCAAATTGTGGCGCAAGAGGTGGAAGTAGCAACCACCACTTGTTTTTAGTCGGATGTAAGTTTCATGGAGAAGTTACAATATTTCTAGATTTCTTAACTATAATTTTTAGGGTAAATCTCACTTTACCCCCTATACTCTTATTGAATATTACTTTACCCCCTTATACTTTTAATTGTATCATTTTACCTCCTTATACTATCTACTTGTATCACTTTACCCCCTTATACAATAAAATATCATTTAATCATCCCATTCTTGATTAAATTACCTAATTGTTCCTACTATTATAGTTAACAATTATGGCATTAAATACATATAATTTTTTTTTGAAAAACTTATTTTCTATTTATTAAAATTAAACCAGTTCCTATTAAATAACTATATTGTCGGTTATTTTCTGTAAACTAATATATTCATACATATTTTTCATAATAAAGCCATAATTATGTATTATATGGCAAATAATATTTTGTATTAAAAAAGTAAACAATAAAATTACTATTTTTTTCTATTTAACATATTTTTTATTAAATTTTGGTTATTCAATCAATAATCGAAATACTCTTTCGTATTTCATATATTTAATAAAATTTTATTATATATACGATATAATTATAAGTTTGTGATGAATAATAAATTAAAAGTATAAATTTATTAGCTAATAGAAATATCTTATTATATATTAGTTTAATATGGACTGTATTAACATTAAATAATTAGCAACTAAATGTAAAATATAATAGATTTAATACTAATCATTAATTAATCAATTTGAGAAAGTTAATTTAGAAAATAAGTACAAGATTATTAATATTAAATACTTTTAAAATGAATTTTTTATTTAAAAAAAATAATAGATAAGAATAAAATAGTCATTGTTTTGAGTATATGAGTATAAATTATTATAAAATAATATTGTAAGGGCTCGTTTGGTTTCATGATGTTAATGTGCATGATTATATCTCATTTCATTTTCAAGTCTTATCATGTGGACACAATATGTCCTATTATCATGTTTGTTTAATGGATTGTGATACATGATACAAGTGGGTTTATTAATAATATGATTGGTTCATGTTGGATAAGAAAATTTATTCAAGGTGGATATGACCTTTGTACCCCTAACTTACAATTTATTTACAATTTTCATACTTTGACTTATTAGGTCTGTTTTTTCATACTTTGACTGGCTTCTCATTCTATTCAATACTTCATTTCCCCCAGCCTCAATCCATTACTGTTGTTCGACTCAACACTCCTCTTATTAGCCCTCTGTTCGACTCCAATCTCCATGGTTCGGTTAAATTTGGACTTAGAGGACTTACATTTCTATTTTTGGATATGTTGTTGGACTTCTATTACTAATTTTCTGATTTGTATGCATTTATGGCTTGTATGTGGTGACTCCAAAATGAAAGCGAATTCTATATTTACTTTTTCATAAAATCAATTATTCCTACAATCTTGTTTTAAACAACCACTTATTCCTATAATCACTTTTCTTATAATCACTTATTTCTATAATCTTGTTTTCATTTAATCGCTTTCACCAAGTTATAATCTTGTTTTAAAATTTACAAACAGTTACAAAAATCACTTTTACAAAAAATCACATAGGCCTCCTATAATCACTTATTTCGATCACAATCATTTCACAAAAATACAACTTGTTCACACACATCCTAGCCACAGGCAAGCTGATTCACAAAAACCATGTTTCTCAACAACCAACAACTGAAAAGAGATCAAAATATTTCAAAGTGAAAACCAAGAAAGTCTGTTGTGGGAAAAAGGAGATTAGGGTATGAACAAGGACATCTGAGGGGTAAAGGGGTAATTTTGGTTTGCAAAAGAAAGGATGGGAAATGTATTCCACCCCTATAGTGGGATATGATATCATTAAATTAGCTTGATAAGAAACTGGCCCTTGACTTTTTCATGGGCCCTGCATTGTTGAACCAAACAAAACAATGTGCAGGATTTAGTAAAAAAATGGGTGATATCCCAAGCATAACTGTCAACCAAACGAGCCCTAAAAGTATAAGGGGGTAAAGTGATACTAATTAAGAGTACAAGGTGAAACAATTGACAGTACAAGAAGGTAAAGTAATAATCAATGAGAGTATAAGGGGTAAAGTGAGATTTACCCTAATTTTAAAAGAAACACACACAGACACACACACACACATACACACACACACACACACACACATATATATCTCACGTTGTAAGAGTTGCGAAATTTACCAAGGGTTCTAAGAGTTGCGAAATTTTCAATTTATTTCACAAAGGGTCCACATATATATATATATATCTCACGTTGTAAGAGTTGCGAAATTTACCAAGGTTCTAAGAGTTGCGAAATTTTCAATTTATTTCACAAAGGGTCCCCCTTCGTTTTGATAGTCTTCCAGATAGCTGGTCTGAGCTCAGCTCGACCCCCTCTTGTTATGTCTGAAGACAAAATAGGCTGGTCTGAGCTCAGCTCGACCCCCCTTGTTTTGAGTCTGAAGATAAATAAGTTGGTCTGAGCTCAGCTCGACCCCCCTTGTTATGTCTGAAGACAAAATAGGCTGGTCTGAGCTCAGCTCGACCCTACTTGGTTTGAGTCTGAAGACAAAATAAGTTGTTCTGAGCTCAGCTCGATCCCCCCTTGTTATGTCTGAAGACAAAATAAGTTGGTCTGAGCTCAGCTCGATCCCCCCTTGTTGTCTGAAGACAAAATAAGTTGGTCTGAGCTCAGCTCGACCCCCTTGTTATGTCTGAAGACAAAATAGGCTGGTCCGAGCTCAACTCGACCCCCATTGTTTTGAGACTGAAGACAAAATAAGTTGGTCTGAGCTCAACTCGAGGGTTTACTTTCGACCATTGATTCATTCTCAGAACTATCCCAAGGGACCTAGGGTGGATCGAGCTCAACTCTACCCCCTAGGGGTTACTTACGACCTCTTAGCTACAGACCTGAAAAAATCCCCTTCCCGCAACCCCTGGGACAGAAAGACCGGCCAACACCTCCCGAGTAGGCCGAGGCACCTCTAGGGCGGCCGTAGTGAATCGTTTTATGTAGCTACGCAGGGGTTCTGACTCCCCTTGCTTGATATTAAAAAGCGTTAGAGGGGTTCTTTGGTTCTTTCTCGAACTGGCAAATTGATGTAAGAAAGCCGAGCTAAACTCCTCGAACGAGCCTATGGAGGCGTGCGGGAGTTGGCTAAACTATTGTTGCGCGGACTTGGATAAGGTAGTGAGAAAAACCCTACACTTGACACCATCGGAATACCTGTGGAGGAGCGCGGAATTCTCAAATCGACACAAATGTTCCCAGGGGTCCGCTGTGCCATCGTATTCGTAACTTAACGCCCTGAAATTATTTGGCAAGTTGTCCGCCAGCACTATCTCCTTGAATGGTATGCCCTTCCTCACAGGCTCTTTCTCCTTCAGTGTGTTTCTCAACTCCCTAACCTCTTTTTGCAAGCTACCTACCAACTCCACCACGCCACCCTCTCCCTCCGGTCCCCTACCTTCCACAAGTGGGGGAGCCTCCCTCTCTACCCTTTCGACCCCTTCCCTTCTTGCCAACGCAGCTCCCACTGCACATTCGATCAGCGCCCCCAGCTGCCCCCTAGTAAATTGCAATGTTTCACTAGCAAATTCCATGCCCAGGTTTACAGGCGGCATCCTAGCAGCGAGTGGGACAGACCCTACTCCGGGGGTCTCCACAGCGACCCACCCCTTTCTAACTCTGAACTACCCGAAATATTCTCCTCTATTGGATCCATGATCCCCTTGCCCCTATCACCAACCCCACTCATACTCACTTCTTAAAATCCAAATGTTTCCCACATACGACGCCACTTGATTAGTCCAAGAATGAACCGCTCAAGATCCCTAACTTGACCTTCTGCTGCCTTCCTGCACAAGACTACCGGAGGATTCCGGCGTTAGCACTCCGACGATCAAGTTAGTAAGAGTTGATACCAAAATCTACTCTAATAAAAGACCAGAATAATATATATGAAAAAAAGGATGCCTCAATCTTTACCTCATCCTCTTATTTATAGCTTTCTACAAGGACTTCATGATCCACGTGTCTCTTCCTGAGTGGTTCTTCCGTCTGGGTGCCAGGTCATACATTCCCGACCTGTTAATGAGTAACTAAATGTCAGACTAACCTCTGTCCTAGTTACTACCTGTCCCCTCAAGCCGTATGAACATTTTAAAAGCCCCACAGGTTTTGCCTAGGATGCATTAAATGCGCATCAGGTTTTGCCTAGGATGCATTAAATGCGCAACAGGTCTTGCCTAGGATGCATTAAATGCGCATCAGGTTTTACTTGGGACGCATTAAATGCGCATCAGGTTTTGCCTGGGACGCATTAAATGCGCATCAGGTCTTGCCTAGGATGCATTAAATGCGCATCAGGTCGGTTCTGACATTGATGACTGTCCCTTCGCGCCTTTCCCGAGATGGTACACCCATCATAGCTAGTTAATGATTCAGGTTACCTCTGACTTTTATCGTACAACCCTTTCGAGCCTCAGTAACTCTTTCTTATACTGTATCATCCAGGTCTGGCTAGGAAGGTCTGGGATAGCACCCGATCGACCCCTCTACTTTATGCTTAGGCTGATATCATCCCGGTCTGGACAGGAAGACCTGGAATAGACCAAATCCAACACCTAGACGACGTTTACTGGAATCTTCCAAGTCGGTCTTGGAAGATCTGGACCAGGGCCGGTTCAACTATTACGCCTTATGCGGATATCTTCCAGGTCTGACTGGGAAGACCTGGAATAGACCGGATCAACTGTCGGTCTTGGAAGACCTGGACCAGGGCCGGTTCAACTATTATGCCTTATGCGGATATCTTCCAGGTCTGACTGGGAAGACCTGGAATAGACCGGATCAGTACCTGTAACATTTTTTCCTTCCATGTCATAAAAGTGTGCCAATTAAGAGTTTGATGAATGAAATATCATAAAGAGATTAACTGTCATTTCATTTGTAGACTTCTTTCTTTTGTAATATTCCAGGAATGTTCTACTTCCAGCCGACCAGAGATGGCAAAACAAGCTTAGCTCAGGTTACAAAGTGCCAAAATCGACTAAGTATATTGTGTTATTTTTTTCTTTACTATAAGTGCCTATCCCTTTTTTTAGTTGTATGTGAAATATGCCTTGTCATCTCGTATAAAGAATCTAATACATTGCTTTCGTCAGATATTAATGATTATAGCAGTGATAATTGAGAAATTAAACTTTTGATAATTGCATCATATATCTAATTATGATAGCACCAAAACTTTCAATTTAAAGAAATCAATTAAATGTTAACATGAACAACCACATGTGTCATATACATAAATTGTGGGTGGCCTATTGGGACACCTTAACATACGATGGTGGCATGGTGGGCGAGTTTGGTTGTACTTTTGTTAAATTGTTCACATGAATTTAATTTAGAAAGTTTGAATTTGTTTTTTTAGGAATTCATGATATCTTATAATATTAATTTTTGAGAGAATTGATTTTACAAAATAAGATGAACCTCTGTTTTTTTTTCTTTAATAATGATGGTAAAATGCTGATCGAATTTTGGTAAGAGTCTTATTACACTTATAACCAACATAGCATTTCTTGAGCCGTCTGGCTGTTGTAGAAACTTGTAAACATCGTAATTCATTTGCCTTTAAATTCATAATTCAGGTATTATTCGGGAAAATATGTAAAAAAATTATCTCAGTTGTACAACAAAATTCGTATGTGTATTATGTGATTAATTCTAGGATATATTGATACAATTTTTTAATTATTCTATCAAAAATAATATATTTTGGTGGGAAGATACTTAATAATATATTTTATATATTTACTTGAAAAAACGGAAATAAATTAATACAGTATAATTTTTTTAAATAGATTTTTTTTTTGAGAATTAATTGCTTTATTAACGAAAAATCAGGAGATTTTATTACATTATTGTTTATGAACGATATATATTTATATTTGAATCTGCAAATCAAGTCAACACGTTAACTAACATAAACAAAACCATAAACCATAATTCCAATTCTATTCCCCTCGCTTAAACATCACGTTCAATCAACCCCACTTTCACAATCCACACCAACCAGGCTACCATTTCCCAAAATAAAATATATATTCATATATAGTCGGCAGGGTGGCGGTGCTGGCGGTGGTGAGGTGGAGTGGTTGAGATTGGTACTACTATGTCGGCAGAAACTTCAACGGCGAGCGCAAATGGCGGGGATGTGTGGAAGGCGCATATGGCGATGGCGGCTGTGCAGCTATTCTATGGCGGTTACCACGTCATCACCAAGGTAGCGCTCAACGTCGGCGTCAACCGCCTCGTCTTCTGCGTATTTCGCGACCTCATTGCTCTATCTATTCTTGCTCCCGTCGCCTATTTCCGCGAAAAGTCTGTAATCGCCTCCTCTATCTTTCACTCCCTTTGACTATGACTCTGTGTGTGTGTGTGTGTGAATAGATTAGATAGTAAAGTTCATGATGGATATATACATGAATGAACAGGGAATATGATTTGGGGATAAATCTGTTGTTCATTGTGTTTATAGAGGACTGATGGACTGGTGGCATGGAAGTTTATATACGAGTAGATTTAACTCCTAATGTGGGATTGGGTACTAACTTTTGCCAGCTAGAACGGAATAGGCAAAAAAAAAAAAAACAAAAAAGAAATGTCCAAGCATTTCATAGATGTATCATTGTCATGAATCTGGATTTTAGTTTGCTTAGTGGGGGTAAGAATGGGTAGAGAAGTTCTATTTGTACTGAGAAGCAAGCTCTAAGAAAACAAAGATTGATGTTACTAGGTCTATATGATCTCTATCCGTGATCATTACTCGGAAAGAATGAATATGGGGTCTGGAAAGAATAATAGACTCTTCTCAAGCACAAAGAATATACTCAGAACTTTAAACCTTGCAACTCTCCTAAAGAAAGCAAAAAATACTTTGATATTCCTGATAAAGGTTATGTGGTAGGTCATCCCCTCTCTTACCCCTTATTTATACTGGAAATATTTACAAGACTTTAAAAACCATCTGAGTACCATAGAGATGGGTTGAGTTCCACCTTCATGGACTCAAATCTGGCATAGACAATTAGTGAACTTGTGGATAGATCTACCTCCGGACCAACCTAAAATTGCATTGTTGCGTCAAATTCGTGTATCGGTTCAAATGTAATCTACATTATGATCATCTCTAAGATTAATGGTGTTTTCTGTGTTTTGCTGTTTCTGTCCATTTCATGTTTCAGAAGAGTACTTTATAGATTCTAATGGAATCTGAATTAACAGAATTATGAACTTTGTGGTATCTTTTCTTTGGAGTTAAAGCTTGTATGCTGCAGTACTGTATTTTTAATTGAATTCAAGAATTAATCTCATATATGCTTTGAAGTTTGAACTATTTGTAACATGTGAATTTTAAGTAATATCTTAGATTAATGAAATCATTAAAATACTTCTCTAAAATGTTTTCTTGACATTTGACTTTGGGGTAAATATAAATGGTGCAACGATCAACAATGTTTATTTCCTGGTTTGCAGGAGGGTAAGACTGCCATTAAATAGACACCTTATATTGACATTCGTGTTTCTTGGTTTAACTGGGTAAGTTGAGTATCTCCAGGTTTGTTTGGCTTTTCTTTATGCCTACTACTACGCTAATGATTTTTGTCATTTTTTGTTTTTGCTATTGGATTAGGATTTTTGGGAACCAACTTTTGTTTCTTCTTGGTCTTGGCTACACGGATCCAACTTATGCTGCAGCCATACAGCCTGCTATTCCAGTCTTTACATTCATACTAGCTGTAATGATGGGGTCAGTCT
The DNA here is from genome assembly GCA_016081115.2 of Rehmannia glutinosa. Lineage (NCBI taxonomy): Eukaryota > Viridiplantae > Streptophyta > Magnoliopsida > Lamiales > Orobanchaceae > Rehmannia > Rehmannia glutinosa. Next base: position 173,310 of record JABTTQ020001609.1, read on the forward strand.
AATCTCTCCAAGCTATTATCTTCACAATCACTCTCTCTCTCTCTCTCTCTCTCTCTCTCTCTCTCTCTCTCTCTCTCTCTCTCTCTCTCTCTCTCTCTCTCTCTCTCTCTCTCTCTCTCTCTCACGCACAGAGGGGAGGGGGATGCTTTGCTTGTATGCTGATTGCTTTGCATGCATGACGATAGATATTGGTATTGTTGAATCAATTTCCATGTCTTATACTCACACCAACATAAATATTTTTGTTTGCTTATTATAACGTGTAGCTTTTCTATGTGCAGTACAGAAACAGCAAATTTACGGAGAATTGAAGGTCAAACAAAGTTAGGAGGCACTCTTGTGTGTGTCTCTGGTGCCATTCTAATGGCTATGTTCCGTGGTCCAGCTGTGTTTGGATCTAAGGAATCAGATTTTCCAGTACATGGAGAGATAAGTGTCAAGGGTCAGCCAGAGCCGGCTGCTTGGTTAATGTCTAGTCTTCTGGATTTAGGGATTGACAGTTGGCACCTTGGGGTTTTTTGCTTAATTGGGAACTGCATGTGCATGGCAGCTTATCTGGCCTTTCAGGTAATTTTTACATAGGGGCTAGGGCAAGCAGTGTTTCTTTACTCGTTAATATGATATCAGATGATGAGAGTACAGTTAAATCTTTTGTAATATAATGTAACAGTGTTATATTCCTAAAACTAATTTCAAAATACTATAATAGTGTATCTAATTAAATGTTAAATTCAGGGATACTTTTCCGGCATTGATCTTGGTAGGAGAGTGAAATTCAAATAGCCTTTTCTGTTTAGGTATTCGTTGAACTTATACTGAATCATAGTGAGTATTATTTTGTAATTTTGTATTGCTGGAGGGGTCTTACAAGCACATATAAAGTCAATTTAGACGGTTTGAGTGCATTCTTTCGATTATCCAGAAGTTCAGAGACTCAAGGTGTCCTTTAATGCCGTGTTTAATGATTAGAAGCAGCAAAGACACAAAAGTTTTATGGTACTTCTACCTGTACTCATATTTCGATTAGCAGTCGTTTAGTTTTGGCTTCCCTTCGCTGGGAGTTTATTTCTTGTACATTCTGAAATATCATATTGCAACTAAATATCCCAAGTTTGATGGATTTATTACAGATCTGCAACAGTGCATAGTCTAACAAAGATCTCAAATTCCTCCGAGCCACCTAAAAATATAAATTTGTCACATTAAATCTGGATCAAACATCTTCTTATTTTTAGCTTCAGGCCACTATTGATTGGTTCTGTGAATTAATGAAATAATTCTTCATATTTATGAGTTAGTGGCTGATTCACCAGAGCTGGTGTCGCCATAATGATCTTGACATTGTTCTTGGTCAACTTCTCCAGGCAGTTTTTTCTACTCGTGGGTTGATTGACCAGTTGTATATGTAGTTTCAACTTTTCAGAGGCTGCACTTCTGCACTTTCTACTATTTACTGCAATTTCTTATAATGTTATGATTTGGTTTGGCAAATTTTGAATAGGATTTTGGTGGTATGCTTTTAGTTACAGCTTCTGAAATGTTGCAGAACAGTTGTGTTCCTCATAATAAGATAGTTTGTTACTTCGTCTATGGTGATAGACAGACCTATTTACATGACTTTGATAGCTCAAATGAGGTATTTATATAGCTCCAATTTTGCATCTGTTTTGTGTATCAGGCTCCACTTTTAGCTAAGTATCCTGCAAGTATATCAATGACGGCCTATTCATACCTGTTTGGCACCCTCTTTATGGTAGTGACTGCATTCTTTATGACAAATGAGTCAACAGACTGGAATCTCACACGGTCTGAGGTATTTGCAGTTTGCTATGCCGTAAGTTTTCTCCTCTCTTTTCTATTTTTCTGTTTGGGCGAGAAAAGCGAGCGAGATCATTATAAATATCTTCATCCCTTGATCATATTTCAAATGCAGATGGAAAATTAGAATTTATGTAGGATTAAACCTCCGTTTTGATAGTTGAGCGAAGTATGGCCTTGTATGATGTCTGTTCCTTGTGTTTTTCGAGAGTGAATAGGTAATATCATGCTGAAGTGTTGAAATATCAGTCAATCGACGAGGATTCTTCTTTCTATTTTGCTGCTATGTGGTTAAGTTTTATGAACCTTTGAGCTACGGCCCTTGTTTCCCATTTTTGTTATGGCATTTTTCATTTTCAGAAACGACTGGGATTTCTGACACGATCTGCAAACTGAACAAGTCTGAAGTTACGGACCTTAAGATCTAATGCTTATTTTTATCTTTATATAATTGGAGTTCCATATAAGAAAAAACAACAATTTCTATATCTGGCAATAATTTTGCATATGTCCCTTACTTTATCTGGGCTTCAGAAATATTTGGCATCCATCATTGACGAGTTGAAATGATATATACTTTTTCTCTGTCTCTTTCTCTCTCTAGGGAGTTGTAGCATCCGCCCTGAACTATGGAATTATGACATGGTCAAACAAGATCCTTGGCCCTGCTTTGGTTTCTATGTATAATCCACTTCAACCTGCAGCATCAGCTTTCCTGTCAAAAGTTTTCCTTGGAAGCCCAATTTATTTGGGAAGGTTGTATCTCTATACCTTTCGGGAGTTTTGAAAACACTAAAAAAATGTAATTCTCAATTTTTTTCCTGAAAATAACCACTTTTTAATATTTGTCAATGCCAGCTTTTGTTTTTGTTTCTGCTTCATTTAATCAAAATCGAAAAGCTGGGTGTGGGGTGCTTCTGATACTATCCTTAAATTTGAAAAGCTATAATATTGGCCTGCTAAAATAATAATTGTGTTCTTGTCTTTCTATCCAAAAGCTCATTTTGAAACTACTATTTTTTCAAACACTTCAATTTTTATTTTTTCAGCTTTTAGCTTCTATTTGCAAACACTACCAACTTTTGATCGTCAACTACTTTCAACTTCTACTACAGTCTACAATAAATCACTTCTTTTAGAAGAAGTGTTGGCAAACACTCCTGCTGTTCTCATCTTGATCAATAATCCTTTCAGTTTTGTGATGTAACCTACATACTTGAATCATTCTTTTGTCTTGAAACTGAAGGGATTATTATACTCTATATGATTTTATGTCTACCCTTTTTAACAGCATTCTTGGAGGACTACTCATTATAGCTGGGCTTTATCTGGTCACTTGGGCATCCTATACAGAAAGACAGGCGAGCGTCGGAATTTCTCCTGCGCCTCGGTCTTCAGAACCGCTCATTAACAGAGATTCGTCTTTCGACAAGAAAGGACACTTTTTTCCACGCGCTTCAAACTCAAAACCGAAGGTCGAGGATTAACTCAAAAACCGCGGCCTAAGAGGTGGAAGTAGTTCAACTTGTTTTTAGTCGGATGTAATTTTCATGGAGAAGTTACAAATTTACTAGATTTATTAACTATAATCTGTAAAAGTACATATATGTATATATCTCATGTTGTATCTATAACATTATCCTTCCATGTCATAAAAATGTGTCAATTGAGAGTTTGATTAATGAAACATTGTAAAGAGATTGCCAGTTCATTTGTAGACTTCTTTCTTTTGTATCATGGAGTCAACTTTCTACTTCTACAACTATTTCCTGATTGGACTTTTCTAAAGCAAACGTGTCAAGATGAGCTATCACTTATCAATAGAGATTATTAAGATGTCTTAATTACCATTTTCAAAATTTGGTTGTGATTTTTCAACTAAGTGACGTTCACTTTTCGACAGTTTTTCTTTTACGTATAATATTTTGGTATAATTACAAAATAACCCTTGAGGTTTGGGCCAATTACAAAAAAACCCATATATGTTTCGAAATTACAAAAAAACCCTTAAGGTTTGATTTTATCTTACATTTTTTCCAGTGATTTTTCAAAAATATTTCAAACCCCTGACATTCACAAAAATATTACAGTTACCTCTCTTAAATTTAAGACAAAACGAAACATGAAGTTATTTTTTTTTTTAATTTTGAAACATGTTCGGATTTTTTTTTTTGTAATTAACCCAAACCTCAGGGGTGTTTTTGTATTATCCCTAATATTTTCAAAGTTTGTCGAGGTCACTTTGGGGGACAAAGAGGCCATGGAAGCCATTGGGAACCCGTTGCGGCAGCTTAACGGCGGCGATTATGTCAAGAGTAGGAGACTTTGCATCCATAACCAAAAACTTGGATTCTCATCATGTACATATGTTATTAAATATCCATCATCCTCCTCTGCCGCCGGATTATTTGGTTCCCTTGCCACGAAAAACGGTTCGCCTCCGCACCAGCCTGGCCCATATAGGTGGCTCCCCACCGTGCAATCGCTGCCATCATCATCGGTAAGTGATAGGTCCAATTTCACCACCCCTAACCACGACTTGGCCCTTTCACTCCTCCGGCATATACATACCGCATATAAAGAAATTTGATTTAATTAGTCCAAAATTGTAATTTCTAGCAATTAAATGGAAAATGAAAAATATAAAGGGGGTTTAATTGCAAACCGCTCATGTAAATTTTGGAGTGGCGGCATTTTAAGATTTTTTTTTAATTTGCAATTTAGAACTTTAATTGAAAAGATTTAGCACATTGATGTTAATTTTGGCCGAAATTCAAGTGTTGGCTGGATGCTGGCGTAGTTGCCACCTCACTGTCACAAATTGGGGGTTTTAAATTTTCTGGAGAAATTGCTGATTTGGATGTTGAATGAGACACATATGACATGCATTTTTCATATGTTTATTAATTAGTATTATTAAATTAAAAAGGATTAATTACAAAAAGTACCCTTGAGGTTTCACCTAATTACAAAAAACTCCAGTGAACTTTCAAAATTACAAAAAATACAAAAAACACCCCGAGTTTTGATTTTGTCTAACATTTAACCCCTTAAAATATTTCAAATCTCCCCTCAAATTTATAAGAATATAACAATTTTGATTGCGCATTAGTTCTGCGTGTATTTTTTAGATATCTCATTATGATATCAGATAGATGTCGTAGTGATAGGTTTCTTGCTTTTTGATTTTCTCCCATGACTTTATTACGACATTGATGATACTTTGATTATTTGATCTACGGAGGATCACGCTCAATCCCCACCCCAGGGTGTTATTTTGAAAAAAAAAACAATTTATCCCTTAATTTTAACACAAAATCAGTAGGGGTACTATTTGTAATTTTGAAAAATAACTTAATTACCGATTTCGCTGGAAAATAAAAAATCCTCAATTTGGGTGGTGAGGTGGCAACCACGTTAGCGATCCAACAAAATTTTGAATTTCTCGATCAAGAATTGTCCTTAATGTGATGTTTTTCTTTCCCGAATTAAAGTTTTAAATTGCAAACTGACAAATAAAAGTTCTAAAATGTCACCATCCCAAATTAGGGGACCAATTTTGCAATTAATCCTAAAAATACAGAACCATCAAAATCTGAAATAATTTTATTACCTGTTCTTCTTCGCAGCATAAGCTGGATTGATGACTGCAAAATCGAGAACTTGTGTCGACAACGATTGCCTCTTCATGCTCTTCGCCTTAACATCTATTGTTAGCTTCTCCAATGTCAATTGTGATGACTCCATGTCGTCGAAGATATGCTCCGCCGATACAATATTTGACGCCACCATAACAATGGCGCCGCCGCCGTCTTCCTCCCAAGCATTAACACAGTGCAGCATATTGAATCCCGGCGCATCAATCCACCGCATTCCCCTCTCATCCTTTGCGTATCTCGGAATAATCCCCAACCGTGGGATCTTATCAGGATCAATCCCCACCGCCGATCTACCTCTCAAAATCCACCAAGGGTTCATCACAATCTGCGTGTCGGGAAATACGACGTAGTTTTCGGTAACAGCAAAATCATGAATAGCTGCGCATTTCTCCATGGACGAAATCGGCACACCTTTTTGTTTTCTTCCCCCACGATCTATTCGATAAAATGTCAAGTAGGGACGAACGACGTCGTATCCGTAACAAAAAGCTTCTCCGGTGGCCTTATCGATTTTCGGATGCGCCGTCATCCTCAAAAACGGCTCGCTACTTCGGAAATCGTGGCGGCCGAGGGTTATTATATCTCCGTCTTCCGTAACTTTCACTTCATACGGAAGATCAGATTCGCACAGAGCAAAGAGACGCCCACACAAAAACGCCACGCTCGTGTTCGCCACGCCAAATCCGTGTCTCAGAGGATCGAATTGCTTCGTGAGCACGCGTGCGCACGTTAGCACCAGACGAGCCATCGAAGGTACGACGCCGTTAAAGCCGGCGATAAAATTGGGAACAATGGGATACCCTGTTTTGCCCTCCATTATGTACTTATGTGTCTTTACATAGCGGCTACAAAATGTGGCTTTGCCTTGGCAGATTTTGATCATGTGAAGCATCCCATCACCGTCTAAGAAATGATAAGGGCTTTTTGGGAAGAACTGAGGATTAGGGCCGTTGCGGATGTAAACGCCGTCGAGGCACGGTGGAAGAGGGTTTCCCCCCACCGCGCACGCGGTGGGGGGAAGCTCGTCCACCGGCGCGAAGTTTCCTAATAGGACGCGTTTCGGGTCGATAGATGGGCGAACGGGCGAGTCGACGAATGAGCATATGAGGTCATCTAATGTGTTGAAGATGATTGCAAGTAAGTTTGGTTTTTTGTTGTTTATGTTATCTACTACTTGTTTGGAAGGTGAATGTGGTTTCTTGAGAATTTGATCAAGTGTTTGAGGAGTGTGTTTTATGATGAGCTTCTTTATGGGATCAAAGGTGGTGGTAAAAGAAGAGTTTGATGTGATCATCATAGGTTGATGAATCTTATTGATCCCATTAATCTTAAATGATGGAAGATGCAATAATTGAGGATGTTTTGGAAGGAAAGAGGAACAAAGGGGTTCCATTTGAGGGGGTTGAGGTTTTATGTCCATGGAGAAATGAAGGAGAAAGTGTGGAATATTGGTGAGAAAATTAGATCACACTCTAGCTTACTATATATAGAATTGAATCAATTAATGATATTTTCCCAAGCATAACTCTTTTCTTGGAATTTTGACATGGTCTTAATTATTGATTCAACAAAATCCAAGTCAAATACAATTATTATACAAGTTGAGAGTTGACCATAACAGTAAAATCAAATTATTTAATATTTTAATTAAAATTAATTAATAAGAATTTATTTGAGATCGATTTTATTAAGAATGCAGACAATTATATTCTAAGGTTGCATTTGGATTGGAGAATTGTATTTGGGGAAAGGATTTAAGGGAAAGATTGCAAATGACTCGACCGAAAATGGATAGGAAATCATCCAAAATGACTCTGAAAATAGATTCCAATAATTTGAAATTCAGAATGATTTTATCCCAACTTCTTCAATGAATTTGTTATTGGATTTGAAATTCTAAGCTCAAAATCCATTAGTCAAAATGAAGCCAGTGGTTTTGGCATTGGACAAAACTACAAAATTTCTGGAGATCAATTAGTTAAAATAATAGTAATATTAGAAAATAATGTCTTATACATCGCTTTGTCAAATATCGTGACAAAGAAGTGATATGTGATGTGCATTTGAATGCATGTGCATAATCAATTAAAATTCTAAAAATAGTACTTTTTTATTACATATTTTTATTTTTGTATTTTACTGAAATTGAATAAATGAAGTTTTTAAGAAAAAAGATTTGAGAATCAAAGAAACCAAGATAAAGAATTAAAGATGGAACAAAAATACATGGGAGTGAAAACAGACACAATAATTTAGCTGATCTTTCTTTTTTTATTTTTTAATTCAATTGAACAAAACACAAAAAATGTGAAGGTATGAGATTCTAACACGACTATATTGTCAAACAAATCAATATGACGGGTCAATTTAGGTGACAGATAAATAATTGAGTTATGAAATAAATGAACGTAACTAACAATTCACCTCAACTCTTCTCAAATAAAAAAAAAAAAACAATTCTCTTTAATGACACACATCATTCCCTGGAAGACCCGCAAATAAGAAATAATTAATAATAAAAATTTAATAGTACTTTTCTTATCCTCCTCAATGCTTCTGATGAGATGAGTGTGATTTGTGAACTGTGAACACGGCGGGTATGGGCTGGTATAGTCGGACCCGTTACTCGTCAGGTTTAGAAAAAAAGGATCCGTTGCCCGTCCCAAGACTCGTTTCACCGGGTTTGAACCCCGGGGAAGAATTTATTTACGGTTTTAGGTTTGAAGTCCAAATGTCACCGGAAACTTTAGCACGGATTAAGTTTGCCTGAATTATAAAACGTCTTGTCCATTTTAAATTAAAGATTGGATTACAAATATTATGATTGATATAAAATAGAAAGAAAAATTCCGTTAAGGACCCGTTTGCTATATTTTGTTGTGATACTATCCAAAGTGACCTCCATAAAAAGACAACACTTAGCTTTGAGTTTGAGGAAAGTATACATATTTTATATGGACAACGTCAAAGGGTCTTGCACTAATTTATTAATTCAAAGATCTTTATATTTTTTTTTGATTGGTTGTAAAGGTTTTATTATTGTTGAAATTAAATACAAGATGTAATATCATTCTTTACAATAAAGAATCTGGACTTGTAAGTTATGGTCCTCCATGCCTCATAAGTCATAACAATTGGGATACTTGTTTTAATTTTGTACAAATATATATTGTTTTTGACAGAAACTTTATCTGGAATCGAATTAATTGGGCCAAGTATGTTATTCATCAATTCACATGGATAAATACACAAATTTGGAAGGTAAAATTACTATGAAGCTAAGTCTGACCATTAATACTAGTATTAAATACAAAACCTACCCCAGAGTTTGAGCTAATAACAAAAAAAATCAAGCAGTTTTTGAAATTACAAAAATTTCCTTGAAGTTTGACTCTATATTACAATGTGCTCCCTTCATAAGTAAAAACGTTTCAAACACGGGATGTGTAATAGTAGTGTGGTATTGTTCATTAAAATTAATCCATATAAAAAAAATATAATCTATATAAAAAATATACTATATGAAGCGTGAAAAAATCAAACGACATTAACGTTCCTTGAATTACACATTTTGAAATACTTCTTTGTACACAACGTTCATCGCCTCTTTTGTTTTTAGATGCATCATCGCCGCAAACTAAGATTTTCAAACCCTTTGGATTGGTAACTCGCGAAACTGCGACATATAATTGGTCATGACTAAAAACCGGATTCTTTAGGTACAACCCGACATGAGAAAGAGACTGTCCTTGCTCTTATTTATCGTCATAGCATATGAAACGATCAAAAGAAACCGTCTCCGAAACTTGAAAGGTATCCCGAGGTTTGAAGGGTCATGACATTCGCAGAATCAACACTTTTTGGCCGCATTGGCACTGTTAGAATTTTAGATTCGAGCACGTGTGCACCAAGTCTCGTGATCACCAACCTCATCGATTACACAATCCAATTGAATGATCTATGTTCCTCAAAAGCATAACAGAGTCCCAACTTTCAAATGTAATTCGTGATTAGGAACAATTTAACATCTTATGCTATTTAGGAACTCGGCGTGTGCGGATCATGCGAAAGTCAACATTGGCGTCCGATTTGTAGGTCTATCGAACTCAAATAAGTGTGGCCCTCGGATGAGTTCAATGAAGTCATATATTGATTTATGGACTCAACGACATCGAGGGTTGGCGCTTAAGATAGTTCTATCCTTCAAGTATGTCGGATCACCGGTGGCATCTTTGAACATTGGATAGGTGTTTTCGACAATAGTCGAGATTGGATCACCGATTCTTCAAGCCAAATATCTTTAGGAATATCAATGGTTGCACAACCATCATTAGCTCCTCCAAGCGCCCGTCTCCAATGCTTGCTATCCAATCCGAAACCCAACCAATTCAAAGAATATCATCATTTTCACTAGTCTCTACCAAGACGCATGTTTTTGTAAGTCCGAGAACAAGACAATCTTTCCATAAATAGGAAGAATTTATAGTGGCATTCACGATGTCCCGTCGGCTTCCCTTAGGCACAACAGCAAGATTCATCCAAGTCTCCACCGAACACAACTGTTTTACCTCCAAATGGGATATGACCATTACGGGCGTCAACGACTTTCATAATGTCTTTCAAAGTTTGGTCCACCGCCTCAAAGCAATGTTTGTGCATCATTGGAGCTTCATCCCATATTATGAGTTTGCAACGAAAAAGCAATTCAGCAAGCGGACTCCCTAGTTTTACTTCGCAAGTCGAACCTCTTTTGGGTTTAATGGAATGACAAATCGAGAATGTGCGATCCTTCCGGGCAAGAGAAGAGACGCTATCCCACTCGATGCAACGTTCAAGACAATTCGTCCTTTTGACCTCAATCCCAATGATAAAGCTCTCCACAAATATGTTTTACGTGTCCCTCCATAGCCATAAACAAAGAACCTATGACCTTCATTTGAGTCAACTGCACGCATAATTTCAGTATACACGTGACGTTGTTCATCAGTCAGGTTTGAAATAAGATTTTTATGCTCCACGGCCAAAGCCCTACGATCGTATCTTAACTCATCGTATACCAATCTATTAGGCATGTGTCGATCTTATCAACATCCGGAAAAGACATAGTATCAAACTCACGTGAGCTCTACCACGATCGCAGTGATAATTTTTCAATCTCCGATAGGGCAAGATTCTTGATCCGGTCCTCACTCAATACCAATTCTATAAGAAAATAACAAAACATTTTAAAAAAGTTAAACAAATAAAACAACTATAAATAAAATTTGAATAACGAATAAATATCTACATAAATTTATTAATTAATGAAGAAGTGTATATATAGTGGTAGTTTTATACCTTGATGTCGCATAAGGAGTCGTCTTTTATATAAAATATCATCCGAAAGATACTCCCAACATTTCTCCCATACCACTTCAAGTCTCAAGCTCAAAGAATTAGAAGACAATAATGATGCAAACAAACTCCTAAGATGCTCAGATGCCCAATGACCGGTGATTCCATCAATATACTCTCTATCATCTTCTAACAAACCCAAAGCAAAGCAAGCTTCACGATATGATGAGTGTTGGACACCTTGCGTCTTCTTGTAATCATCATAACATGTAGCACCCACGGACTACATTGATAAGATACCTCGGATAAGTACATGTCACCGAGAACCGCAGGAGAACGTAGTAAACACGTCATATGGTATTTCCACACTTTCTTGGAACCCACTTCTTAATTTTTGCTTTCCATGTAAATTTTGTAGGAGCTTGACAAAGATAAGTCGCTCTCTCGAGCTTCCGGATATACCTTATGGCTTCCATCCAAGCAAGAAACATGTTCTCTTTAATAGTGTTTCTCCATGAGAACATCATCAAGTCTTTCGTAATCATTAAAAATTACCGGTTGCTCGTTCTCAACATGGAAACTTAGACATCGATAGGATGATACTTATATTGTATTTCATATCCTAATAACCTCCATGCTGCCTCACATGAAGAAACATATCTACAATCATAATACATGCTTACTTCATCAACAGGTTTTCCTGATTCATCATTGCCACTGCTTTGATAGAATGATGCGGTAACACGATCATGTCCTTTATTGACGTATTTAAATAAATATTTAATCGATCTCGACTGATTACACCATTCTACGTTGATGTGTGCACCGTATTTAAGCAACAAATGCCGATTGTGCGGCACAACAAACCGATTGTCAAGAGGGACACCATTCTTCATAACAACTCTTCCATTATTTCTACGTCTATATCGTGGGTAACCTTCTTCATCAACACATGTTGCGTCAACATACTTTTTAGGAAAATGCTTTGTGCAGTGACCTTCAGCCATGCACGGAGAATTTTTTCTCACATCACCACAGGGACCATGAATCATGAAGTCCTTTACCGCAACATAATAATATGGATCCTCTGATTCTTCGGGTATTTCAGCTGATATAATTTTATCTATATCGTTTGCATTAGGGAATTTATCTTCTTTCGCCAGAAAAAACAAAATGTGAGCATGTGGCAATCCTCTTTTCTGGAATTCTATAGTGTATATTACTGTACAATGATAAACAAAGAAAAATAAAATTAGAAAAAAATGCATGATGAAATATACAAATAAATAAAACTAATAATAATAAAAAATCTATACAACCTGCTACAACTTTACCAAACATTTCATTATGACGAAGATCCTTGATAAGCGCATCTAGCTTCACCTTGAAAATCCTGCAAATAATATCTGGACGATCCTCGGCGTTCAAATTCATACTCTCAAGGAAACGAACGATTTCTGGCCACTTTGGATTTGAGGTGAATGTTATAAATAAATCAGGATAACCCGCCCATCGGCATATAGCCATCGTATCTTGATAGTTTTGTATCATGAACCGAGCACCTCCAGTGAAACTCGAAGGCAGTATAATTCGTTTTCCTCGAGTGTTTGGATCAGTGTCTCCATTCAATACAGCATCTGCAAGACACTTATATATATCACAACGTAACTGTTTTTGATGTGTTTAACATACTTTAATCGGCCGATTCAACCATCGTATAAGCATCGACAACAAATTGTTGGAACAATCTTCTTGATGAAAGAATAGTTGAAGATTCATGCTCTCTTTCGTGCATCCGATAAGCAAAAAATTCTAACGCTAACTATTTTCCTTCCACCTTGGGTTTTTTTCTTTGTGTCCAAAACGGGATATCTTCTTCGAAACCATCCTCCCCATAAGGCAACAACAAAGGATATTGTAAGGCCAAGTACGAAGCATTTAATTCATTTATCCGTTTAATCGCCCGTTCTTGTTTCGATCAAAATATCTCGGTCTCCTAAAGCCCGATCGAAATCACCAACAATCAAAGCCGCTACCTCGTAACTCGATGGAAGATTGTATCTTCTAGCATCACATTCCTTTTACCAATCAAACGCATTCTAACATCCGAATGTCGACATTCTTGGATCTTCGTCTCGCTATTCTCAAGGTTTTTACCAATACATTATGTTTGTCAAGCATTTTTTCAGCCCATCCACAATATCTATGTGTAGATTATTATTTTCACTTCTCCGCCTATATTGAAAAACAAATAAAAATTTCAAATTATAGCATGACATACATATACAATAATAAAAATGTTTTTATTTAATCAATATTAATTGAAAAAACAACAAACCCGACATCATTTATTCGTGAGATACTTCATTTTCTCGTATCGTATATGTATTCGTGCAAATTTAGGCGTTGAACCATCGGTAGGCATTAAACTTCCGATTAGGTGATAGTTTTGCCCGTACATCCTAAAGACGGGAGGTCCACCACCTCTGTTTATATCAGTGTCGATTTTGCCTCCCATCGATGTAAAACAGAACATATTATTATATGACCTTATATTCTCTTGAAAGTGTTTGCTTTTATCAGTTGTTCCAAACACTAAATCACGAAGGAAAACAGGCGGTTGTCTTAGTTGAGGAAGTTGTATAATACCATGACTACAACATAATGAATACTGAGGATTGCTGGATTTCACATGGGACCGTATTCTTTCCTCGTACCAAAACATGGCAGCGCAAAATCGACATCTGTAAGTTGCATCACCAATATCCCAATACTCTATAAACAAACAAAACAATGGATTAATTTCCATTTTGCTAAGTATTTGTCACGTAAAATAATTTAAATATAATTCTAATTTTAACTAAATTTATACAAAATTACTATAAACGCACCATTGTTTATCAGCGTAGATGTATCATCCATATGATTGGGACTGTGATTTAAATCCAATATATCATCACTCATTCTGATGTTACTCATACTTATATTGGCATCAACTGATTCATCCATGTTTACGTTAGATACCATTCCTGCATAAAAGTAATTGCGCAAGTTGTCAATGATGTACTACAATACTTCAATACAATTTAATATATTAAATATCAATAAATATTAACCTTTTTAACAACACTCTTTTAACATATTAAGTTAAAAAAATTACCATTTCTTTGTGTCGATGGGGAGATCTTTGGAAAGATTCGCAACGCTAATGCTCAAAGGATTAATTGAATTTATTTTTGTAGATAGCGTCGGACTTCTGCTCGCAGATATACTATTGTTTTCTGAAGTAAAATAACAATTTAAATGTGTTAAGTATCATGAATTATTAGCTTTATCATAACAACAATATTTCACATACATTATAAAAATAATATACCGTTTCTAATGTCACTTTGAGCGAAAAGTTCGAAATAGGAGTACATGGATGCTCGACAAAGTGTTGGGAAATTTATTCGTAGATGGTGTCTGAGTCCCGATACCAAATACCCAATATGATTTTATGTATGCTAATTTATATTAAAAAATCATATAGAATCAATTTCATTAATTATTCATTACAACTTATTTGGAAGGAAAATCGATTATATTTTTTATGTTATTTTATGGATTGAGTTAATATATTGCATGGATTGAGTACTTAAGCTATTTAGGAATTTAATTCCAGATATTAAGGCATTATTAGATATGATAGTTGATGCACATATTTGTATGTATAACTCTGTTTACACAAATCCCTAATATGTTTTTTTAGCATCTGTTAGTTTTTAATGGTAAATGAAACCTGAACAAATTTTATCTGCTGGTAGGTTTTTTTAATTAATTCTGTTATATGCTGGTAAGTTTTTTTTGTTACAGTTGGACCATTGCAGTAGATATAAACGATTCAACAAATTAAATTGTGCATTAAACTCATTGATGATCTCAACTTTATCTGTGGCTGTTCGAATTTATTAAAAGTGGAGTTAAATAATTCTATTGCATTGAATGAAATCTATATACTTGTTTTTGTTTATAGCTGAGCATTTTATATTTTCATTGATGAATATTATATTGTGTTTGTTTGTCATATTTTTTAATTACACATTAAAAAACTCCTCACTAATAAACCACTTGACCCTACACCTCGAGTGTAGTGGAATCCTTTTGGTGTGTGGGGGGTTTTTTTGTTAGTGTAGTTAGAACATAATGTTACATTGACTGAATTGTTATTTGTTTTTTGGTTATATGACAACTTTTGGAAGTTAATTGATAGTATTTGTTTGAAGAGATAGAAATTCAGAAACATAAAATCCAGATATTTGCAACATAAAATTGTTTGATGAGATAGAAATCTAGAAATATTTTTAAACGAAAATTAAAGAAAAAATGCAAGGAAAAATATGAAGTCCAAAATATAAATGTATTTCTCGAATTAAAAACTTAACACAAAAGAGCTGCTCCCAAGGAAAACTTAAATTCAAAAACAAATTGTTCCAAACTCTAACTGTAATTCAAAAATCAAATCCAATAACAAAAACTATGAAATCCAATAACAAAAACTCCAAAAACAGCTTCAGAATGTCTCTTCAAAACTTCAATTCTTTTGCCCATCATCTTCTTGCTTGATGACAACCTTTAGTTTCTTAGGATTTGAACATGATGCTTTGTCATCGAACAATGACCCCTTAAGAGACGAACTCTCAACAACAACAACTTCTCGTTGTGATATCAATTTGTTGGGAGTATTTATTTCATTATCTGATGAAGTCTCCTGCCAAAAAGAAAATTATAACCAAAAAGTTAATATGTAATCTAAATAACACACCAAGCATAGAAATATAGGAAAACCAACAGATAAATTTACCTTTCCAGTATCTTGCTCTTCTGCCTGAAGTTTAGAAAAAAAGTCTGATTCCTGTTTCAAAAAATATGTCATTGTTAAAGTCTAAAATTTTAACAAATTGTGTAATGCCAAAAAAAATTGCAATTGTAATTTTTGAAATATACCTCCCTCCCAAAAGTCGGATTGGCAAATGCTTTAATTAAATCAGAATTTGTTGTCAATTTGACAACAGAAAATGCTCCTGCAAAATTATTAATCTGGTCTGATCTAACTTGTACTTTGAAAAAGACTTGTTTCTCAAGCACATTTGCCAGCTCATCCTGTATATCACCATCATTTATCTAAAACAAAATTAAAGAAACAAATATAGTTACTAAAAAATATTGTTTAAAATCTAGATTAAATTCATTAAATAAAAAAAAATATTACCTCAGTCTAGCTTCTCCTTAGCTCAGAACATGGTATCCCTATCAACTTCTGGCAATCCCTATCCCAACATAGAAGCGATGCATTACCCGTTTGGTCAACGACCTGAAGTTGCATCTTATACCTAAACATTACAACAAAATCAATTACCATTATTAATTGACAGAATCAAACAAATAAATGTTAATAAAATTTACAATATTTAATTTATAAATACCTAAAATTCCCAGAAGTATAGAAAAGCGTCACAACGTTCGCAATAGAATTTTTCTTCGGCTTTTGTCAGTTTTTTAGGACACTTTTTACAGGATAGGTACCACCATTCCCCAAATAAGGATATAAAAAGTGGCACAAACCCAATAACTTCCAACCTAAATAAAAATAAAAGCATTAAAATTTATATTCATGTTTTCATAATTGAAAATTGAAAATTTTATTCAAATTTAATTAATTGAACAGTTAAATTTTTTTACCTCTTTACTTGAGTAAAGTTCTTCGATAGTCCTAATTGGCGCTTCACCAGAAGCCAAATCATCGGCGACTGTCCTCGAGGAAGGCACAGTTATATGGCTAATTGAATGGGTCTCATTATTGCTGGTGTGAATCCTAATTAATACAAAAAAAATTATAATACTAAAGTAAAATAAAATTATAATAACAAAGTAAAAAAAAAACAACATATTTTAGTTCAATAAAAATACCTCTTTCTAAATTCCCGAATTTCCTCATCATCTCAATTAACAATCATTTTTGTAACATCAAAATTTTGTAACCTTTACTTCATCTATAATTCATAGAAATCAAACATCATGTTACAAATCAACATACTAATTACATTTTAAAGATTTTACCTCTAAAAATCTTGGCCCCGCACATCAAGAATAACAATAATTGGCTGAAAACCATGATCCTCCAGATAAGGCAGAATTCTATCCATGTTACGCGATTGTTTCTGTCAAAAAATATAATACATAAAACATGGCAGAAATAAAAAAAAAAGTAATACACAAAAATATTAATTAATATTTTACTCCAAGTCCTCGAGAGTTATGTCAATAAAACGTATGTTCCTCCCTCCTATTTCTTTTGATTGCGCCGACTGCATTGAGACCACCTTTCCAATGATATCTGTTTATTTACAATCAAGTAAATTATATTAGTATCTGCTAGCATTTTAAATTGCATATATTTCGATTTTGAAATTGAAAATAAAGTATTACCGAAAAGCATGGTTTCATCAACGTTTTCCACCCTGGCTACTTCCCTAAAATCCCTTAGAACATACATAAACTTGGGGAAAGATTTGTCAAACATCTCAAATACATTTGTTTTCCCATGAAACAATATTTTGTACTTTCAAAGAAGAAAGCATGTATTTGTCAAGAAAATTTGCCACTATGAATTCTCTCGATTGCATAAACTCTTCCTTCCCGAGCTTGACTTTTGACTGTTCAATATGCACTTTCCGAATTGTTCTATGTATTCGTCCCCCGCATTAGTAAAAATTATATTACATCATGTGTTTGAGTTTTAAAATAAAATTAAACTAAGGAAATATATTGTAAACCTCAAAGATCATGGAATACACATTCCATGCTCGAATCGACTTTTATCATTGAATCTTTGGTTTTTCGATAGATTCGGACCAAACGTAGCTTCAAAGCCCAATGTGTCTTGGAGATGTTTAAGTCCTTTATGAGGTGAACATTGGTGCCATTTGTGCAGAAATTGAAATTGTAGTTCTTTGTTTGAATGTAGAGAGAATTTTTTTTTTTGCTATCGTATTCGCATATGCAAAATTTTGAGAATGCCAAGAGGTATTTATACGGCATATTATATTTATTTAAGGAAATTTCTTTACATAAAAATTTGAACGATCTATAGCGGTAGTGATTATTATTCGATTCGATTTGTATATAGAAATAAAGATTTTTGAATGTGGGCAATTTTAAACTTGAAGACATATCGGCAGGTTTAATTTTGGGAATATTGAAAATTAATTAATATATGTGACTTATTATTTAGTCACTCATTATGTATTCCTTAAAACCTGTACGTACTATATTTTCTAATCCAGTAAAAATGGTAACTTTAAAAAAAAATCATGGATACACAGGAGAATCACGTCTAATATTGGGAAGTTTTAATGTATCAATTATCTTATTAGCTTTTCCAATAAATTATTCAGACGTGATTTAATTGTTCAATGCAATCACATGTTGAATTTTAAAGATTCCCATAATTCTATTTCCTTATTAACTTATCGGCAGCATCGACTTGGAAATATAAAGAAGAATTTGTCAACTTACCAGAAATAAATCAAACGCGTTTTGTATAAATTACCAAAACCAATAGCAATTGACATATTCCATAGTATTTTACAAACAATCATTTTTAGAAATAGGCTATGGGCGGAAAAAGCTTTTTTTAGCTATTTATAAGTTACTCTCTCTCTCTCTCTCTATATATATATAGATATTACAGTTATCCACTTACCACTTACATTTAAAACGTAATCAAACTTTAGAGGCGACATTCTTTTAATTTCAGAACTTTTATAGATTTTTTGGTAACTACACCAAATCTCGAGGTAATTTTGTAATTATCCCTTCATACTAAGAAGAATATATACATTAATCCATCAAACTTTGTTATAATTATTGATTGTTGGCGAGATATTGTCACGCCCAAACGTGACGCGACAACGATCAATCACTTAAACAGAATTAATCAACAGTCCCTAATCCAAAGGTACCAAACTCCAAGTGAAATAGAGTCTAATGCGGCGGAATTATAACAACCACGAGTACAAATTATATCTTAAGGTCAGCGCAAGATCCGAATACAACCCAAAAGATTATCTTAATTAACTTACGGTACCCAAACAGAAATAAAATGAAGGAGTCCAACAACAACAACAAAAAAAGTGAAAGGAAATATCGCTCCACATCGCCGATAGAGATTCAATCTGCGGTAGGTTCGATGTCTTCAAAGCCGAACTCTTCATCTAAAGGTTAGAAAACGAGGAGGGAATGAGACAAAATCTCGGTGGATGGGGTGATCGTGTGTAAGTGTGGCGATATAAATAGTTAATGCGAGAAATTTAGTTGTATGAAAACGCATGAGAGATGATGCATGATTTCACACACATCCACAAGCGTCGTGATAAATATATTTAATTAATATACTTATACGCTGATTAAGAAAACAGTTCATGGTCAAGCAGCACTATGGTCCAAGCAAACGAGGAGGATTGCACGGATTTGTAACGCCAATCCTATGCAAGACAAGTAGCGGTTGCGCACGGATTTGTAGCGCCAACCTATGCAATACAAGTAGCGGTTGCGCACGGATTTGTAGCGCCAACCTATGCAATACAAGTAGCGGTTGCGTCACGGATTTGTAGCGCCAACCTATGCAATACAAGTAGCGGTTGCGCACGGTTTGTAGCGCCAACCAAGCGGGTCCGATTAACTCCGGAATCGTGTGGATCGCAACGATTCCTTCGTTTCTTCCTTGTAACTCCCCGAGCAAGATGGTCCAAGACACTGTCACCTTATCGCTCCGTAGGCAAAGACAAAATCCACAGTGGAGCTAGCAAGGCTCGGATTTGTCATAATCATGATTATACCTCAAGTACTACGACCCGCTTCCTTGGACAAACTCCGTCCCCGCCGATTTGCGGGATTAGGACGATGGGGCCGGAAGAGTGGAATAGCGGCCGAGCTGCCGGTTCCATCCCCGACGTATCCATTCCGATCGGTGAGCTCGACACACCAAGTTGACTCAAGCAGGAAAGTAAACACAAGTTCATGTAGTCAACGTGCAATGAGTATTATTGATTAGGGAAGTTATTCATGAAAAGTTCTCAAAAATTTGCACAAGATAGTTATGGCGTTGGTGGAGTTATTGGGATGAAGATAATTATCGGGAGGATAAGTAGTCTTCGATATCTTAAGGATTAGGAGGAACATAAGTCCCGTTATAAATTCGAAATCGCGAGACAAGGAAATCGCCCGCGATCGGGTATTAATCGGTCAAGACGATTCGATAAGTCAAGGGATTTTTAAGAAAATAAAATATTTTAATTAAATATTAAAGTCAGAGGGTCCAGGGCTGTTTTAGTAAATGAAAAATAATTTAAGTTAGGTCCTTGATAAAAGAAAAATTTACAATTAGCCCCGTTTTGTAAAAACCAATACTTTTGGGGTTAAAAATTGAATAAATAAATATCCCGACCTTGAAAAATTATGAGGTCAGTTCCTAAAATCTCTAAATTGTTCAGAGATTCAGGTTTTTAAAGTTTTGAGGTCGAGTTTTTATAAAATTCTCACATTGGCCCCAAATTTGTTAAAATTGTCATTTCGGGCCTTAAGTTTAAAATAATCAGAACTCACAAACCGGGAGGGCTTTTAATGTGATTCCAGTTGGAAAATGTCACTAAGGTTAGTGGGATATTGGAACAAAAACAGTTTTAAAACGTCATAAGTATAGGTCCCTTAACTTTTGAAAATCTCATTTTTGTCCCATTTTGAAATAATTGCCTTTAAAGCTTTTAGGGGTCCAATTGTTATGAAATTTGAACCTTGGGTCCAAAATATAATTATGTTATAGGTAAATTATTATTTCCAGGTACATGGGCTGTATAAGTCCTGGAAATTTCATTTGGGTCCTCAAGTTTAATCTTTTACAATTTGGTCCCTCAAGTTTTATAAAATTACTTTCCAAGCTCTAAACACTTGGATTTTTGGAATACACATAAAATATGTTATTTCCAGTCCCTTAAGAGTTAAAATTTCAAATTTTAAATTTAGGGTCTGGTACAGTTTCGAAATTTGCAAAATAGCCCTTAAACTTCTCAAATTTTACAATCTAGTCCTTGGGCTTTTAAGGGTTGATTTTATTTATCTAAAAACTCTTAAAACTTTATTAAAATGTCAAAACATCATTTTTGGACCTGAGTACAGTCCCAAAAATCGAAATTTGCAGAGAGGTCCCTTAAGTTTTATTTTCTTGCACTTAAGTCCACCAACTTTCCATTTTTGCATTTTAAGTCCAAAAATCGAAATTTAATCAATTATGCTCGACTTGTCCAGGTTATAGGCCATACAAAACATAGATTTCAAGAGTCATCAACATACATATCCATCTCATACAAGAATTTATCAAATATGACAATAAAGTGTACATGTATGTCCTAATTTTCGGTAAATCGCATTTTGAGCAACACTTGAGAAATTTTTCAACTTGATACAAGAAAATAGCATGCAATACATAATATATATCTCAAATGCTCAATAACAAAATACTACATGCATTTTTATGAATTAAAACACCTAGAAGTTGAAAGGATTTTTCCACCCACCTTAAAGATCGGTTTGTTGGTGAAAATGGGATAAATCTCTCTCGGTGAAGGAATGACTTAGGTCAGCCCCTAAGTCAAGGAATATCAAAAAAATATAGGAGTTATAAGAATGTGGTTAAAAATTAAGGGAAAAGAAGAAGATAGTGAGAAAATTGGAAATACTACACTTACCTTGTGTAGTGAGTAAAATGTGACTAGTAATGGCTTCCAAGTATAAGGTTTTGGTCACCCTTAATGTCAACCACCAAGGTCAGCCCCTAAAACTCCAAAAATGAAAATGGAGTGTAAAAATTTGGAAAATAGAAAGAGAAGAAGAAAGTGTACTAAAAACTCCATTTCTTACCTTATAGTCCAACTTCTTCACAATTTTTCTTCAAGATGACTAGTCTCTTAACTTCTTCAAAGGTCTTCTAGGTATACCTCAAATTCAAAAATCAAACTTAAATTAGAAGGTGAAAGAGGTGAGCTAGAAGGTATAAGAATAGATTGAAGAAGAAAATTTCTTACCTTGTGTAGTGTATATGGTTCGAATTTTTGAAGAAAATGGGAGATGAATTCTTGAAGTTTTGGTTAAGTGTTAGTGAAGAAGATGAAGAATATGTAGAGAGATGTAGGAGGATTTTTAGAGAGAGGTAAGAGGAATTTCAAGACTTAGAAGAACCCCGGTGTTGGTGAAATGAAATGGGAAGAATAAAAATTTTGTTTTGTTTTGATTAAATGATAAGTTAGAGTAATAATTGAGGGAATTGGGGAAGAAAGTAATATTTAGGTATCTTTATTAGGGACAATGGGCCAAAATGCTTTAGGGAAATTTTTAATTTGGTCTTGTTTGACCAATTGGATGATTGAAATGGTGGGATTAATTTAAGATGTAGGTTTGAATTAATGGTGTATAAATACACAAGAGGAATACACAAGGTGTACATGTACAAGAGTTGAGAGATATTTCTACACCAAAAATTACACCAATGCCGTCCCCTAAGGGTATTTTGGTAATTCCATATATTTTTTTTTCCAAAATTGATGATAATAGATGAATAAATATCAATCTCCAAAATAATTAGTGATGTCCTTGATCACTTATAAGTCTCATGATCACTTAATCTAAATCGAATTCTTAATTCTATAAATTATAATCCCTAAAATAAATAGTCTCTTAAAATTCTAAGGTGACTAATAATACACCAATAATAATAATGATGATCAACCAAGTGATCATAAATGCGAATTAAAATTAATAAATGATTATGATCACAAATAGAAATTAAAAGAATTAAATGCAAAATATATTTATCATTAATATTTACCCGTCAAAGCGACGCGGTAGAATTGTCAAATAGTACAAAGACGATACGTGATACAAGTACATGTTCGAATAAAAATTCGAGGGCTTCACATTCTCCCCTCCTTAAAAGAATTTGGTCCCCAAATTCTCTTCAGAATAGTTCTGGGTATTGATTCCTCATGTCTTCTTCCTTCTCCCATGTTGCGTCTTCGTCTCGGTTGTGGTTCCGCCATACAACTTTAACCATTGAAATCTCTCTGTTACGCAACTGACGTATCTGCTGGTCAATGATTCTGATTGGTTCCGGTGTAGGATAAATTCTCCATTAGAGGAGGAGCATCACGAGTGATAATATGCTCGGGATCCGGTTGGTACTTTTTCAATCTCGATACATGGAATACATCGTGCATTCCCGCGTACTGTGCCGGTAACTCGAGTCGGTAGGCCAACTTCCCGATCCTCTGCAAAATCTTGTAAGGTCCAATATATCTCGGACTTAGTTTGCCTCCCTTCTTTGGATTGATCAATCCTTTCCGTGGCAAGAGTCTGAGAAATACTTCATCTCCGGCTTCAAATTCCAAGTCCTTTCTCCTCTTGTCCGCGTAACTCTTTTGGCGGCTCTGAGTTGTGCGGATTCGTTCCTTGATCAACTTGACCTTCTCCATGGCCTCCTGAACTAAGTCGACCTTTGGAATCGATGGTGACTTTCGTTTCTCTTTTGGAGTCCATTGGTCATCAATCTCCCCAGTGTAGTGGGATCTACACTTTCGTCCATACAAGGCTTCGTAGGGTGCCATCCCAATCGTGGCCACGATAAGCGTTATTATAGGCGAACTCGGCCAATGGTAAGTGTGAATCCCAACTTCCTTGGAAATCCAATGTGCTGCTCGCAACATGTCTTCCAGGGTCCGAATTGTTCGCTCCGACCGCCATCGGTTTGCGGATGTTCTTTGTCTTTGAAACTTAGCGAGGTACCCAATTCCTCATGTAAGCATTTCAGAATCGGGAGACAAACCTCGGGTCTCTGTCGACACAATGTCGATTGGCACTCCATGCATCGGATGATCTCGGATGTAAATTTGCGCAAGTTTCTCGCAAGTGTCGGTTTTTTCTTCATGGGTAGGAAGTGTGCGCGATTTTGTGAGTCGGTCTCACGACTACCCATATAAAGATCATCGCCTCAAATGCGGTCCTTGGTAGATCCGTCACGAAGTCCATTGTTATGTGTTCCCATTTCCACTGCGGAATTCTCAACGGTTGTAACAAACCGGATGGTCGTTGGTGTTCGGCTTTTACTTGTTGACAAGTCAGGCATCTCGCAACGAACTCGCTACCGGTTCTTCATGTTTGCCCACGGTAATGTTGTTTCAAGTCCTTATACATCTTGTTTCCTCAAAGGGATGTATAGTGTATTTCGAACGGTATGCTTGGCTAGAATTCTACCCTAATCGCTCGTCACTCGGTACACAAATTCGATTCGAAATCGATGATCCCATCTTCATGTATCGAGAATTCTAATCCTTCTCCTTTAAGTATCTTCTCTTTCGTCTTTGAAGTTGCACATATGTCTCTCAGGCCGCTTTGATCTCGTTCATGAGAGGGTCGGGTTTAACCGAAATATTAGCACACAAAATTTGAGTATTGGTTCTTGTCGGATTCCAAGTGCTCAACTCTTCTA
Organism: Rehmannia glutinosa; assembly: GCA_016081115.2. Classification (NCBI taxonomy): domain Eukaryota; kingdom Viridiplantae; phylum Streptophyta; class Magnoliopsida; order Lamiales; family Orobanchaceae; genus Rehmannia; species Rehmannia glutinosa. Next base: position 197,697 of record JABTTQ020001609.1, read on the forward strand.
ATGATTTCCTCTCGAATCATTAGTCAGCTAAACTCGCCTTTCTCGCTCAGGCGTCGCCTACTACTTAGCTTTCAGGGATGGTATTGAATATCAAAGTGATAATCTTCTATTAACTCCATCCATCTCCGTTGCCTCAAATTGAGTTCCTTCCGAGAGAATAGATACTTTAGGCTCTTATGATCGTATGGTAAACCGTGAATGTTGCTCCGTAGAGATAGTATCTCCATTTCTTTAACGCGAACACTATTGCTGCCAATTCCAAGTCATGCGTTGGGTAATTGGCTTCATACGGTTTGAGTTTCCGTGATGCGTAAGCAATGACCTTTCCTTCTTGCATGAGTACTGCTCCTAGTCCTTCCTTTGATGCGTCACATGTAGACGACAAAGTTTTTCGTTCCCTTTGGAAGGGCTAAGATGGAGCCGTAGTAAGTCGTTTCTTCAGCTCTTGGAAACTAGCCTCACACTTGTCATTCCACTCAAACTTGACTTGCTTCTGGGTTAGTCGAGTGAGTGGTCCGGCTATCTTGGAGAAATCCTGGATAAATCTTCGATAATATCCAGCTAGTCCTAAGAAACTTCGATCTCTCGTTACGGACTCGGGTTGTTTCCATTCAACCACCTTTGTCTGTACCTTCAAGGATCTACGGCGATCCTCGGGTGCCGGATACTATGTGTCCCAAGAATGCGACTTCACTAAGCCAAAATTCGCACTTGCCGAATTTGGCATACACCACTTGTGCTCTCGTAGTGTCTCTAAAACAATTTTTAGGATGACGCTCATGCTCCTCTTTAGACTTAGAGTATACGAGTATGTCATCAATGAATATCACTACGAATTGATCCAAATAAGGTTGAAAGACTCGATGCATTAGATCCATAAACGCCTTGGTGCATTTGTCGATCGAAAGGCATCACTACAAACTCGTAGTGTCCATATCCGGTCCGAAATGCTTTGTTTTGGAAACGCCCTCTTCACGGATCTTTAATCGATAATATCCTTGTTGTAAATCAAACTTGAGTACACCATCGCTCCTTGAAGTTTGATCAAACAGTTCGTCTATCCCGGGAGGGGATATTTGTTCTTGATGGTCACGCATTTGTTAAGTCCGCGATAGTCTATACACGGTCTTAATGTATCTTATCCGTGATACCTAAATCACAAGTCAAATTCCCTTACTTAAGCTTGTGCAAGATCGAGAATGAAAATACCGAGAATGAATAACACAAGGGTATTATCATTGATCATTATACTTAGTGATTCCCCTACTATCATTTTCCCAAAATAATATCATTAGGTGTCTAGATCCCATAATATATCACATCCAAATCATATACTCATTAAGAGATATCCTCATATTCTTCGAGTCTCACCATATCGGGCATTATAACTTCTAAATCACGGATTTTCTAAATCACCTAACGTCCAAATAGAGGAATATCAGGATATCTTAACACTATAATAGCCCAAAAGAGTTCAAATATTCCTCCAAAATTCAACTTAGGTCAACTAGTAGTGGTACCTAATCCAAGGTCGAGGAACCTATCCTGGTTAAACAAAACTAAAGCGGATTAGGCGATGTAAGGAAAAGATAAGGAAGAACAAGAAAGAATGACTAAGGAAAGTCACCAGGAGTCAACTAAGTCAAATCAAGTATGACTATGTATTCTCCAAGTATAAATTCGACTTAACATAAACATCAATAATACGGTTCTATGCCATTATTGAAATCGATTTCACAACTTAATTAGTCAAGTCACGGTACTACCCAACACAACCGGTCGAGGGTCCTATCCCGGGTCATTTCGGTGTAAGTTTCCATCTTACTAGCCGAGCTCGATACCATAATCGTCACGCCCCAAACGTGACGCGACAACGATCAATCACTTAAACAGAATTAATCAACAGCCTAATCCAAGGTACCAAACTCCAAGTGAAAAGAGTCTAATGCGGCGGAATTATAACAACCACGAGTACAAATTATATCTTAAGGTCTGGCAGTATCCGAATACAACCCAAAAGATTATCTTAATTAACTTACAGTCCAAACAGAAATAAAATGAAGGAGTCCAACAACAACAACAAAAAAGTGAAAGGAAATATCGCTCCACATCGCCGATAGAGATTCAATGCGGTAGGTTCGATGTCTTCCGAACTCTTCATCTAAAGGTTAGAAAACGAGGAGGGAATGAGACGTAAATCTCGGTGGATGGGGTGATCGTGTGTAAGTGTGGCGATATAAATAGTTAATGCGAGAAATTTAGTTGTATGAAAACGCATGAGAGATGATGCATGATTTCACACACGATCCACAAGCGCCGTGATAAATATATTTAATTAATATACTTATACGATTAAGAAAACAGATTCATGGTCAAGGTGCACTATGGTCCAAGCAAACGGGGAGGATTGCACGGATTTGTAACGCCAATCCTATGCAAGACAAGTAGCGGTTTGACGGATTTGTAGCGCCAACCTATGCAATACAAGTAGCGGTTTGCGTGACGGATTTGTAGCGCCAACCTATGCAATACAAGTAGCGGTTGCGCACGGATTTGTAGCGCCAACCTATGCAATACAAGTAGCGGTTGCGTACGGATTTGTAGCGCCAACCAAACGGGTCCGATTAACTCCGAATCGTGTGGATCGACAGCCGATTCGATTCCTTCGTTCTTCCTTGTAACTCCCGAGCAAGATGGTCCAAGACTGTCACCTTATCGCTCCGTAGGCAAAGACAAAATCCACAGTGGAGCTAGCAAGGCTCGGATTTGTCATAATCATGATTATACCTCAAGTACTACGACCCGCTTCCCTTGGACAAACTCCGCCCCCCTCGATTTGCGGGATTAGGGACGATGGGTAGGAAGAGTGGAATAGCAGCCGAGCTGCCGCCGGTGCCCATCCCCGACGTATCCATTCCGATCGTGAGCTCGACACACCAAGTTGACTCAGCAGAAAGTAAACACAAGTTCATGTAGTCAACCAGGCAAATGAGTATTATTGATTCGGAAGCAGATTCATGAAAAGTTCTCAAAAATTTGCACAAGATAGTTATGGCATTGGTGGAGTTATTGGGATGAAGATAATTATCGGGAGGATAAGTAGTCTTCGATATCTTAAGGATTAGGAGGAACATAAGTCCCGTTATAAATTCAAATCGCGAGACAAGGAAATCGCCCGCGATCGGGTATTAATCGGTCAAGACGATTCGATAAGTCAAGGATTTTTAAGAAAATAAAATATTTTAATTAAATATTAAAGTCAGAGGGTCCAGGGCTGTTTTAGTAAATGAAAAATAATTTAAGTTAGGTCCTTGATAAAAGAAAAATTTACAATTAGCCCCGTTTTGTAAAAACCAATACTTTTGGGGTTAAAAATTGAATAAATAAATATCCCGACCTTGAAAAATTATGAGGTCAGTTCCTAAAATCTCTAAATTGTTCAGAGATTCAGGTTTTTAAAGTTTTGAGGTCGAGTTTTTATAAAATTCTCACATTGGCCCCAAATTTGTTAAAATTGTCATTTCGGGCCTTAAGTTTAAAATAATCGAACTCACAAACCGGGAGGGCTTTTAATGTGATTCCAGTTGGAAAATGTCACTAAGGTTAGTGGGATATTGGAACAAAAACAGTTTTAAAACGTCATAAGTATAGGTCCCTTAACTTTTGAAAATCTCATTTTTGTCCCATTTTGAAATAATTGCCTTTAAAGCTTTTAGGGTCCAATTGTTATGAAATTTGAACCTTGGGTCCAAAATATAATTATGTTATAGGTAAATTATTATTTCCAGGTACATGGGCTGTATAAGTCCTGGAAATTTCATTTGGGTCCTCAAGTTTAATCTTTTACAATTTGGTCCCTCAAGTTTTATAAAATTACTTTCCAAGCTCTAAACACTTGGATTTTTGGAATACACATAAAATATGTTATTTCCAGTCCCTTAAGAGTTAAAATTTCAAATTTTAAATTTAGGGTCTGGTACAGTTTCGAAATTTGCAAAATAGCCCTTAAACTTCTCAAATTTTACAATCTAGTCCTTGGGCTTTTAAGGGTTGATTTTATTTATCTAAAAACTCTTAAAACTTTATTAAAATGTCAAAACATCATTTTTGGACCTGAGTACAGTCCCAAAAATCGAAATTTGCAGAGAGGTCCCTTAAGTTTTATTTTCTTGCACTTAAGTCCACCAACTTTCCATTTTTGCATTTTAAGTCCAAAAATCGAAATTTAATCAATTATGCTCGACTTGTCCAGGTTATAGGCCATACAAAACATAGATTTCAAGAGTCATCAACATACATATCCATCTCATACAAGAATTTATCAAATATGACAATAAAGTGTACATGTATGTCCTAATTTTCGGTAAATCGCATTTTGAGCAACACTTGAGAAATTTTTCAACTTGATACAAGAAAATAGCATGCAATACATAATATATATCTCAAATGCTCAATAACAAAATACTACATGCATTTTTATGAATTAAAACACCTAGAAGTTGAAAGGATTTTTCCACCCACCTTAAAGATCGGTTTGTTGGTGAAAATGGGATAAATCTCTCTCGGTGAAGGAATGACTTAGGTCAGCCCCTAAGTCAAGGAATATCAAAAAAAATATAGGAGTTATAAGAATGTGGTTAAAAATTAAGGGAAAAGAAGAAGATAGTGAGAAAATTGGAAATACTACACTTACCTTGTGTAGTGAGTAAAATGTGACTAGTAAAGTAATGGCTTCCAAGTATAAGGTTTTGGTCACCCTTAATGTCAACCACCAAGGTCAGCCCCTAAAACTCCAAAAATGAAAATGGAGTGTAAAAATTTGGAAAATAGAAAGAGAAGAAGAAAGTGTACTAAAAACTCCATTTCTTACCTTATAGTCCAACTTCTTCACAATTTTTCTTCAAGATGACTAGTCTCTTAACTTCTTCAAAGGTCTTCTAGGTATACCTCAAATTCAAAAATCAAACTTAAATTAGAAGGTGAAAGAGGTGAGCTAGAAGGTATAAGAATAGATTGAAGAAGAAAATTTCTTACCTTGTGTAGTGTATATGGTTCGAATTTTTTTGAAGAAAATGGGAGATGAATTCTTGAAGTTTTGGTTAAGTGTTAGTGAAGAAGATGAAGAATATGTAGAGAGATGTAGGAGGATTTTTAGAGAGAGGTAAGAGGAATTTCAAGACTTAGAAGAAATTTGGTGTTGGTGAAATGAAATGGGAAGAATAAAAATTTTGTTTTGTTTTGATTAAATGATAAGTTAGAGTAATAATTGAGGGAATTGGGGAAGAAAGTAATATTTAGGTATCTTTATTAGGGACAATGGGCCAAAATGCTAAGCTTAGGGAAATTTTTAATTTGGTCTTGTTTGACCAATTGGATGATTGAAATGGTGGGATTAATTTAAGATGTAGGTTTGAATTAATGGTGTATAAATACACAAGAGGAATACACAAGGTGTACATGTACAAGAGTTGAGAGATATTTCTACACCAAAAATTACACCAATGCCGTCCCCTAAGGGTATTTTGGTAATTCCATATATTTTTTTTTTCTTTCCAAAATTGATGATAATAGATGAATAAATATCAATCTCCAAAATAATTAGTGATGTCCTTGATCACTTATAAGTCTCATGATCACTTAATCTAAATCGAATTCTTAATTCTATAAATTATAATCCCTAAAATAAATAGTCTCTTAAAATTCTAAGGTGACTAATAATACACCAATAATAATAATGATGATCAACCAAGTGATCATAAATGCGAATTAAAATTAATAAATGATTATGATCACAAATAGAAATTAAAAGAATTAAATGCAAAATATATTTATCATTAATATTTACCCGTCAAAGCGACGCGGTAGAATTGTCAAATAGTACAAAGACGATACGTGATACAAGTACATGTTCAAATAAAAATTCGAGGGCTTCACAGATATATTTTATTGATAAAGTATAACACCCAATAAAAAGTACTATAAATTTGGAAAACCTATATTCAATTATAATTTAAAGTGCGCAAGTCCCACATAATTCTTATCGCTAACTGCACATATCATCTTTCATCATAAGCAACCATAAAATTACAATAATCTAGGAATATATTAAAAACAAAATTATATGTTTAACATGAAATCAAATTCACAGTCTCATATTTTTACAACAATTCTTTATTTTGATATAGAAAATCTACCAAAAAACAAAACCTCGATCAAGAATATATATTAACATTTTACGAACCTATATATTTTCAATTTTGACTCATCATATATACTCTCAATTTTTACACAAACTCATATGAAATTTGTTGAGATATGTCCTCGTGAGTTGTCCCACATTGATTAAATAAGGGAAGAGAGTCCACTTTATAAGCCAAGTGAGCTACTCCTCCTATCACCAATTGGTTTTAGGATGGAACCTCACTTGGTAGGTTTGAGCTCTCTCCCATATTGGATATGCTTAATGTGAGACCGTACCAAGTCCTCCCGAATTTAACAAAATTAGTGATGAAAACTAGAAATTAATCCTGAAAGCAAATCTTTCCATATATCCATACCTACAACTTTAAACCTTTAATCAGTAAAAAAATTTTCCCATGTTGTTTATTTCATTTCTGATTTATAAAAATCTTTATATATATATATATATATATATATATATATATAATAACAACCACTTCTGGAAATAGTTTGGAAATTTTTTCCCACCCTTTTGCAGTTACTATAAAAAGTAAAAAAAATATGTGTAAAAATAAAAAGGTGATAGATATGTGGTATTTCATTATTTTTGGTAGTCAACTTTCTTTAAATTATCAATTTTTAAAATAATACAAAAAAATAGAATTATTTAAAATTAGCTTTCCAAATCTGTGTGGTACTGCATTAATTATTATATATATGTTTTTCTTTTTTTAAATAATTAATAACGTTTTTTATTTTTGATCTGTTTTTTACGTATAATATATCAAATTAATCAATTTTTTATGACCTTTAGTTTGACATCCATATTACATATATAAAATATAAATAACAAAAACACAATAAAGAAAAATGTATATAAAAAATATTTACTCATCACTTTGTAATTTGTATTGGGCTTCAAAAGTTATGCATTTGAGCTATTTGACATCAATTTGTATATTGATGTATTTTGTTGCTATTTGTGATCTGTATATATATTGTTATTTGGGTTTAGTCCATTTCTTAATAATTATTTAGAATAATATTTAACGATTAAGTTCAATTAAAAAATTTAACTAAAGAAAATATATCAAAATATGTATCCAAATTTTATATATCACATGTATCTATGCATAACATTATATATATTTATGTAAACAGGAAATTAAGATTTATTTAAAATGAAGTTATACTCATAATGGTATTTTACATAGAAAATTACTTTTTATATAATAACATACTTTTTATGTTGATTGAAATAATTTTTTATATTTATCAACGTACACTCAAGTTTTAAAGTTGTGCATTTGGAAATAGATATGAGTTTGTATGTTTGATAATTTTTTGATATATAAAAATAAAATAATTTTTATTGTTTTGAAATGTTTCGTTTTCTCTAAAATTGCGTTGCTAAATATAAAGCATGGTTTTTGTTTAATTCATTTAACAATTTTGACAATTGATCAGTTTTCTAAACCCCAAAAAATATTATAATTTGAAATGATTTTATTGTTAATTTTATTGAAAATATAATTTAGTGGTAATTGTACAAAATAGCCATTTAGAAAATGTAAAGATTAAAAATAGCCATCTTTTTCAAACACATCTTTTTTAGCCATTTTGGAGTGTAAAATGACATACATACCCTTCTAGCATGTTTGTTTGATATTTGAGTTATTTCTCTCTCTTTTTTTTTTCCGAAACGATAGAAATATATTCAATATTCAACAAAACTTACACTGTCAACTGGCAAAATGGCCACCTTGAACATACATACATTGATACATGTCAAGGGGAGAACTCCGTACGAGAGGTATAACCACCGTAATTCGAGGGAGCAAAACAAGAAACAACTAAAAACACAAAACTAAAGAAAACTAAACACTCCAAAGGAAACTAAACCACCTCCAAAAGGAGGACTAATGCACTCCTCTCTCTTTCACTTATCTCTATATATCTTCTTGCTCTTTTTTTCAAACTTTTTTAAGAAATCGAACCTGTATTTTTCATTTTTAAATATGCAATATGGGTGTTGAATTATAGATATCAAAAGGAGGATTAGTTTGATATATTATACATGCAAAACGGATTTAAAACGAAAAAGTTATGTGAATTCAAAGTTTTTTGGGAAAAAAAACTGTGTATGCTGTAACTCGAATTCGAGTTATGTGTAACTCGAATGACATTGAGGCTTTTGACTTAATAGCATTTGCGACGACATGTTGGTTTTTTGTGACGACAAATGTCGTCACAAATAATCAATGGTTTTTTTTTAAATTGTTTTTTGTTTCGAGTCACACATTCCCGAATTCGAGTTATAGCATTTGCGACGACATTTTGGTTTTTTGTGACGACAAATGTCGTCGCAGATAATCAATGGTTTGTTTTTTAAAAATAATTGTTTTTTGTTTCGAGTCACACATGACTCGAATTCGAGTTACAGTAAATTACCTCATATTGTATTTACATTCATATAAGGTAAATAGAAATTTTGAACCCCTAAAATTTGTTTATTTTTCTGGGCCTGAGTCAAATTACTCACTCGCCTTACATAAGGCACGACCATGGTTCCATACATGAAGCGTACCCAATATGGGAGAGCGCCCAAGTCACAAAGTGAGGACGTTCCATCTAAAACCAATAGGTGATATGAGGCTCACTTGGCTTATAAAATGGACTATATTCCTTTAATTAATCAATGTGAGACAACTCACAAGTGATGTATCTCAACACAACTCAAACACTTGAAACCCTCATCATCAACAACAATAATCCACCACCTCTCAAACCAACCTTACTTTCAAACATCTTCAATGTTAAAATATAATATATATTTGATTCCTTATTTAGTTTAGTCCTTTTATGGTAAGGATTTCTAGTCCTTTTAGAGTTATAAATATGTTTTCTAGCCACCGTATAAGTTTCTAATTCGATTTGTTTGTAAATTCACTTTTAGTTTTGCATAATAAGAATACAAATCTTTGTTTATTTTTCTCATTCTTTGATTTTAACATTCAACACATAAGATGACTTCATATGTACCTTCCTCGACTCGAAACCCTTCCCCTTCACCCTTCGGTCGATCCGAAATACGTACTCTCCGGCAACTTCGCACCGGTGGACGAGCTTCCACCCACTGCCTGCGCGGTGGTGGACGGTGACGCTCTTCCACCATGCCTCAACGGAGTTTACATCCGTAAACGGCCGTAATTCTTCCCAAAAAGACTTATCATTTTTTAGACAGTGATGAGATGATTCACATGACCAAAATCTTCCAAGACAAATTAAAGCCACTTTTTGGAGATTTTGATAATGTGAAGCATTCCATCACCTTCGAAGAAATGATGACACGGTAGAAAATGAAGGAAGGAAAGAGGAAGGCTAATGTAGCTAGAATGGAGAAATTAAGAGAGACTATAATATTGGTGTTCTTAATGGTTAGAGCCATATGTAATATATATAGATGTGATGAATCATAAAAATATATAATTAATATTGCTAAGGATTTGATTTGATTTGATTTTATCAAATATATTTAGCTCAATGTAACAAATATTAGGGACGCACATGTATAGTTGGCAAATTTAACATTCCTTGATGAGATGACCCATATAGAAGAGGAGGTCTTACATGAGTCCGTTTCATGGACTTAACTCATGAGATGGATCCTAAAAATACAAAATAAATATGAGTTTTTTTTTTATGGGTTTGAATTTGAGTTGGGATTCTAATTAAAAATAGGATCCATCTCATGAATATAATCCATAAGACCGTCTCATAAAAGGTTTAGCCGACGATCATGTGAAGTTTGAGAATTTACCTGCATACGTAGAGTACATGTACATATATAGAGGTGTCAAAAACAGCCAATCTGATGATAAGGCCGAGTTGAGCTGCATTTTCACAGGTCCGAATCACGCAAGTTTGCCCGAAAAATTGGCCCAAAGTAGTGAGCCCAATACAATTAATTTTTCAAGGTTGCAGAAATCGTTAGCAGCCTAGCCCGCGTAAGTCCGATTTTTGCTCGATTGACAAATCTGACATTAAATGTTCGTGGCATTTTTTTTTTGTTTACTATATTCAAAGTCCACTATTCACCTTTATTTTATTCATTCTAGTGTACTATTTCGCTCGATTGTGCGAGGCTGGCTTCAAATATTCCACTTTGTGTGCCACTATTAATGTTTGAACGTGATGATTTTTGTTATTAATTCAAATAATGGAATATATACAAATAATGCTTCAAACAATGTTATCTCTTATTATTTCGTGGGATGCGTGCATAGAACGTGCGATTTTATTGGTAGACAAATTACTAGTGGTAAAAGATGATGAGTTGAAAATACTGGTAATACATATAAATTGCGTAAAGCATGAGTGATTTGAAGAATGACTTTTATCTATTTCTAGTTAGTTGATTGATAAGTTTACACCAGTATTAAAAGATAATTAATGATCGAGTTGAAAATAGTGGCAATAAAATATATATTTATTTGTAAAATATATATCTTGTGTACAGCCTGACTGTTTTAAAATAATTGTTCTGATATAATTAGACCAGCATTAAAAAATAATGAGTTAAACATACAGGTTACTAATATGTATTTCTTTATATAAATTTAGGCTCCATTTGGATTCATGGATTTAGAGCGAAGGTTTCAAATCCATAATAACAAATCCATTGAGGATGTTTGGATCAAGTCATTCTACAATGGATTTCAAATTCTTGAAAGTTATTTTTGGAGTCATTTTGGAGGATTTCAAATTCTTCTTATTTGGAGTCATTTGAAATGCTTCCCTCAAATCCTCTCCCCAAATCCAAATTCAACCTTAGATTCTATGTATGAAGACGATATAGATGTTTATAAAACCTTGACTTGGGACCTCCTATTTAACCTGACTCTGATAAGATGTTGAATGGCTGCTTCACCTAAAAAAAAATATTAAGTGGTTGTTTGAGAACATTTATGCAAAAGAAAATGAACTTTTTAACAAATGATTTTTCAATACGCCTCTAGTTCTAATTTCTATAAAATGGACTTTTTGGAGGATTAACTTATCCAAAAATTCATTTTATAGCAAACATGTATTATAATGGAATGAACTTTTAGATCCAAAAGTCCATTTGAAAATTGTTCTCAAACAAGCACTAAGTTGTTAGATATGTTAGTCATTTAATATTTAATTACTGTAACAAAGCATTTCAAAATAATTAGTCCGATATGTTTTTAATTAGTTGATAAATTAGACCACTATTAAAATATAATGAGTATAAAATAATGGTAATAAATATATATTTATATAACTAAATAAATATATATTATGTAAAGCTTGAGTGTATGTTTTAAATTAAATACTTTAATATGTTTTTAATTAATTGACAGTTGACATTTAGATAAATATTAAAAATAATCAGTTGAAAATACTGGTAGCAATAATACACACACACACACACACACACACACATATATATATATATATATATTGTTTTTAAGTAAAATCGGAAATTAATATAAAAAGAAGAGAAGTGTCCTGATCACAATCCGATCAGGTAGTACAATGTTTGAGGCCTCGTTAAAAACCTACCAAGGTGAAACCCATCCTTGTGAGAAAAAACCCCAATAGGAAAGGAGTACCCCAACGAGAAATGGAAAGAACCATAAAAGCCATAAAAGATCACATAACTAGAGTCATCCAAAACGGTGGCGGGGGCGGGCCACCCCACGTGCGAAAAAGCCCGTCGATTGGCGGGCGGCAAAGGCGGCCCGACCCATCATTATGGCGGGTTGGAAATATATTGGCCCAGCCCAACCCACCGCAGGCCACGGGCTAGGCGGGCCGGCTCGCCCAAAAAATAAAAAAATTTAAATAAATTTTAAAAATATTTTTTGCATATTATTAATTTTAACGAGTTAAATAAAATAATGGATGACAAATACATATTTTAAAAAATATTACATACACTTTATAAGAGATAAATATATAAAATATCAGTTATACTATTTTTTTCTTCAATTTCTTCTTATATTTTCTTCTCTTTTGTTTTATTTTTGGCAGGCTAGCCCGCCGGTCCTACCCGCCAAGCCTACGGCGGGCTAGCTCGTTTCGGCCCGCATTTTGACGGGCCTTTAAACACCTAGCCTGCCTCCCTACCTTAGGCGGGACTGGATGGGCCAACCCAACGGATCTAGCTCATTTTGACGGCTCTACACATAACCAATATATATATATATATATATATATATATATATATATATATATGGAGGATCAAGTGAGACCATATCTTTAGGTGAGACACAATGGACTAATCTCAACCATCCCCCACTATTAATCAATGGGTATGATTTAATGGATAAAAAATATATTAAAATATTAATTTAATCAATATAAGGATAATAGGTTAAAATAACATAACAAGTTAGTTACAGAAATGGAATCAAATCTCTTTCTCTCTCATACATCTCCCAATTTTCCCAATCTCACGTCTCTCTCTCTCTCTCTCATTCCCCCATTAACGCAAATAAAGAAAACTATGAAGAACTCGAAAATTACAGTTCATGAAAATTACAGAGAAAAAACAAGAAAAATTGGTGCAATATTACAGAGAAATTGTGAAGCCCTCGATTTTTATTCGAACATGTACTTGTATCACGTATCGTCTTTGTACTATTTGACAATTCTACCGCGTCACTTTGACAGGTAAATATTAATGATAAATATATTTTGCATTTAATTCTTTTAATTTCTATTTGTGATCATAATCATTTATTAATTTTAATTCGCATTTATGATCACTTGGTTGATCATCATTATTATTATTGGTGTATTATTAGTCACCTTAGAATTTTAAGAGACTATTTATTTTAGGGATTATAATTTATAGAATTAAGAATTCGATTTAGATTAAGTGATCATGAGACTTATAAGTGATCAAGGACATCACTAATTATTTTGGAGATTGATATTTATTCATCTATTATCATCAATTTTGGAAAAAAAAAAAATATATGGAATTACCAAAATACCCTTAGGGGACGGCATTGGTGTAATTTTTGGTGTAGAAATATCTCTCAACTCTTGTACATGTACACCTTGTGTATTCTCTTGTGTATTTATACACCATTAATTCAAACCTACATATTAAATTAATCCCACCATTTCAATCATCCAATTGGTCAAACAAGACCAAATTAAAAATTTCCCCTAAGCTTAGCATTTTGGCCCATTGTCCCTAATAAAGATACCTAAATATTACTTTCTTCCCCAATTCCCTCAATTATTACTCTAACTTATCATTTAATCAAAACAAAACAAAATTTTTATTCTTCCCATTTCATTTCACCAACACCAAATTTCTTCTAAGTCTTGAAATTCCTCTTACCTCTCTCTAAAAATCCTCCTACATCTCTCTACTTATTCTTCATCTTCTTCACTAACACTTAACCAAAACTTCAAGAATTCATCTCCCATTTTCTTCAAAAATTCGAACCATATACACTACACAAGGTAAGAAATTTTCTTCTTCAATCTATTCTTATACCTTCTAGCTCACCTCTTTCACCTTCTAATTTAAGTTTGATTTTTGAATTTGAGGTATACCTAGAAGACCTTTGAAGAAGTTAAGAGACTAGTCATCTTGAAGAAAAATTGTGAAGAAGTTGGACTATAAGGTAAGAAATGGAATTTTTAGTACACTTTTTTCTTCTCTTTCTATTTTCCAAATTTTTACACTCCATTTTCATTTTTGGAGTTTTAGGGGCTGACCTTGGTGGTTGACATTAAGGGTGACCAAAACCTTATACTTGGAAGCCATTACTAGTCACATTTTACTCACTACACAAGGTAAGTGTAGTATTTCCAATTTTCTCACTATCTTCTTCTTTCCCCTAAATTTTTAACCACATTCTTATAACTCCTATATTTTTTTGATATTCCTTGACTTAGGGGCTGACCTAAGTCATTCCTTCACCGAGAGAGATTTATCCCATTTTCACCAACAAACCGATCTTTAAGGTGGGTGGAAAAATCCTTTCAACTTCTAGGTGTTTTAATTCATAAAAATGCATGTAGTATTTTGTTATTGAGCATTTGAGATATATATTATGTATTGCATGCTATTTTCTTGTATCAAGTTGAAAAATTTCTCAAGTGTTACTCAAAATGCGATTTACCGAAAATTAGGACATACATGTACACTTTATTGTCATATTTGATAAATTCTTGTATGGGATGGATATGTATGTTTATGACTCTTGAAATCTATGTTTTGTATGGCCTATAACCTGGAAAAGTCGAGCATAATTGATTAAATTTCGATTTTTGGACTTAAAATGCAAAAAATGGAAAGTTGGTGGACTTAAGTGCAAGAAAATAAAACTTAAGGGACCTCTCTGTAAATTTCGATTTTTGGGACTGTACTCAGGTTCAAAAATATTGTTTTGACATTTTAATAAATTTTTAAGAGTTTTTAGATAAATAAAATCAACCCCCAAAAGCCCAAGGACTAGATTGTAAAATTTGAGAAGTTTAAGGGCTATTTTGCAAATTTCGAAACTGTACCAGATCCTAAATTTAAAATTTGAAATTTTAACTCTTAAGGGACTGGAAATAACATATTTTAAGTGTATTCCAAAAATCCAAGTGTTTAGAGCTTGGAAAGTAATTTTATAAAACTTAAGGGACCAAATTGTAAAAGATTAAACTTGAGGACCCAAATGAAATTTCCAGGACTTATACAGCCCATGTACCTGTAAATACTAATTTACCTATAATATAATTATATTTTGGACCCAAGGTTCAAATTTCATAACAATTGGACCCCTAAAAGCCTTAAAGGCAATTATTTCAAAATGGGACAAAAATGAGATTTTCAAAAGTTGAGGGACCTATACTTATGACGTTTTAAAACTGCTTTTGTCCCAATATCCCACTAACCTTAGTGACATTTTCCAACTGGAATCACATTAGAAGCCCTTCCGGTTTGTGAGTTCCGATTATTTTAAACTTAGGGCCCGAAATGACAATTTTAACAATTTTGGGGCCAATGTGAGAATTTTATAAAAACTCGACCTCAAAACTTTAAAAACCTGAATCTCTGAACAATTTAGAGAATTTAGGAACTGACCTCATAATTTTTCAAGGTCGGGACATTTATTTATTTAACTTTTAACCCCAAAAGTATTGGTTTTGACAAAACGGGGCTAATTGTAAATTTTATTTTTATAAGGACCTAACTCAAATTATTTTCTTTTAAAGAAACAGCCCTGGACTCTCTTACTTCAATATTTAATTAAAATATTTTAATTTCTCAAAAAACCTTGACTTATCGGACGCTTGACCGATTAATACCGATCGCGGGCGACTTCGCCGTCTTGCGATTTGAATCTATAATGGGACTTATGTTCCACCTAATCGTTCAAGATATCGAAGATTGCTTATCCTCCCGATAATCATCTTCATCCAAATAACTCCACCAACGCCATAATTACCTTACGCAAATTTTCGAAAACTTTTCATGAAGCTCGCTTCCGAATCAATAATACTCGATTGCTGGTTGACTACATGAACTTGTGTTTACTTTCCGCTTGAGTCAACTTGGTGTGTCGAGCTCACGATCGGAATGGATACGTCGGGGATGGAACCGGCAGCTCATTTTGCTATTCCACTCTTCCCCATCGCCCTAATCCCGCAACCGAGGGACGGAGTTTGTCAAGGGGCGGAAGCGGGTCGTAGTACTTGAGGTATAATCATGATTATGACAAATCCGAGCCTTGCTAGCTCCATTTGTGGATTTTGTCTTTGCCTATGGAGCGATAAGGTGACAGTGTCTTGGACCATCTTGCTCGGGGAGTTACAAGGAAGAACGAAGGAATCATTATCGATCCACACGATTCCCGAGTTAATCGGACCGCTTGGTTGGCGCTACAAATCCGCACGCAACCGCTTACTTGTATTGCATAGGTTGGCGCTACAAATCCGCACGCAACCGCTACTTGTCTTGCATAGATTGGCGTTACAAATCCGCACGCAATCCTCCTGTTTGCTTGGACCATAGTGCCCTTGACCATGAATCTGTTTTTTCTTAATCGTATAAGTATATTAATTAAATATATTTATCACGACGCTTGTGGATCGTGTGTGTGAAATCATGCATCATCTCTCATGCGTTTTCATACAACTAAATTTCTTGCATTAACTATTTATATCGCCACACTTACACACAATCACCCCATCCACCGAGATTTCTGTCTCATTCCCTCCTCGTTTTCTAACCTTTAGATGAAGAGTTTGCTGAAGACATCGAACCTACCGCAGATTGAATCTCTATCAACGATGTGGAGCGGTATTTCCTTTTTTTTTTTTTTTGTTGTTGTTGGACTCCACCATTTTATTTGTTTGGTGTAAGTTAATTAAGATAATCTTTTGGGTTGTATTCGGATCTTTGCGCTGGACCTTAAGATGTAATTTGTACTCGTGGTTGTTATAATTCATTTGCATTAGACTCTATTTCACTTGGTGTTTTGTATCTTTGGTTTATTTGTTGATTTACCTCGGTTTAAGTGTTTGATCGTTGTCGCGTCACGTTTGGGGCGTGACAGTTATGGTATCAGAGCTCGGCTGGTAAGATGGAAACTTACACCGAGCTGACCCAGGATAGGACCCTCGGATTGTGTTGGGTAGTACCGCAACTTGACTAATTAAGTGTGAAATTGATTTCAATAATGGCATAGAACCGTATTACTGATGTTTATGTTAAGTTAGAATTTATACTTGGAGAACCATAGTCGTACTTGATTTGACTTAGTTGACTCTTGACTAACTTTCCTTAGTCATTCTTTTCTTGTTCTTCCTTATCTTTTCCTTACATTCGTCTAATCCGCCTTAGTTTTGTTTGACTAGGATAGGTTCCTCTGCCTTGGATTGGGTACCACTACTAGGTGACCTAAGTTGAATCTTGGATGAATATTTGAACTCTTTTGGGTTGTTATAGTGTTAATATTCCTCTATTTGGACGTTAGGTGATTTAGAAAATCGTGATTTAGAGATTATAATGCCTCGATATGGTGAGACTCAAGAAAATGAGGATATCTCTTGAGAAGTATATGATTTGGATGTGATATATTATGGGATCTAGACACCTAATGATATTACTTTGGGAAAATGATAGTAGGAGAATCACTAAGTATATTGATCAATGATAATACCCTTGTGTTATTCATTCTCAAGTACCTGCACAAGCTTAAGTAAGGGAATTTGACTTGTGGTTCAGGTATCACGGATAAGATACATTAAGAATGTGACTATTATATGATCTCGACTAGATGTTACCACTATATATCCCCTCCCGAGGATAGACGAACTATTTGATCAACTTCAAGGAGCGACGGTGTACTCGAAATTTGATTTACAACAAGGATAATATCAATTGAAGATCTGTGAAGAAGACGTTTCCAAAACGGCATTTCAGACCAGATATGGACACTACGAGTTTGTAGTAATGCCTTTCGGTCTGACAAACGCACCAACAACGTTTATGGATTTGATGCATCGAGTTTTTCAACCTTATTTGGATCAATTCGTAGTGATATTCATTGATGACATACTCGTATACTCTAAGTCTAGAGAAGAGCATGAGCGTCATCTGAAAATTGTTTTAGAGACACTACGAGAGCACAAGCTGTATGCCAAATTCACCAAGTGCGAATTTTGGCTTAGTGAAGTCGCATTCTTGGGACACATAGTATCCGACTTTGGGATCGCCGTAGATCCTTGAAAGTCTGAGGCAGGTGGTTGAATGGAAACAACCGAAGTGTAGCAGAGGAGATTAGAAGTTTCTTAGGACTATTTGGATATTATCGAAGATTTATCCAAGATTTCTCCAAGATATAGGACCACTCACTCGACTAACCTTGAAGCAAGTCAAGTTTGAGTGGAATGACAAGTGTGAGGCTAGTTTCAAGAGTGAAGAACGACTTACTACGACTCAGTCTTAGCCCTTCCAAAGGGAAGAAAACTTTGTCGTCTACGGTGACGCATCAAATGAAGGACTAGGAGCAAGACTCATGCAAGAAGGAAAGGTCATTGCTTACGCATCACGAAAACTCAAGCCGTATGAAGCCGATTACCCAACGCATGACTTGGAATTGGCAAATTAATAGTGTTCGCGTTAAAGAAATGGAGGCACTACCTCTATGGAGCAACATTCACGGTTTACGGATCATAAGAGCACTAAAGTATCTATTCCCCGAAGGAACTCAATTTGAGGCAACGGAGATGGATGGAGTTAATAGAAGATTGTCACTTTGATATTCAATACCATCCCGGGAAAGCTAACGTAGTAGCCGACGCCTTTGCCAGTAAAGCGAGTTTAGCTAGACTAATGATTCGAGAGTGGAGATCATTAGATGAATTGAGCACTTGGAATCGACGAGAACGATGCTCGAATTTCATGTGCTAATATTTGATTAAACCCGATCATCGAACGAGATCAAAGTAACACGGGGGGGATTGATGTGCAACTTCAAAAAACTAAAAGAGAAGATACTCAAATGAGAGAGATCGGAATTCTCGACGGGAAGATGGGATCATCGATTTGGAATAGAATTTGTGTACCGAGTGATGAGCAACTTAGGAACAGAATCCTCTCGAAGCACGCGTTCGAAATACACTATACATCCCGGAGGAAACAAGATGTATAAGGACTTGAAACAAACGTGCGGTGGGCAAACATGAAGAACTGTGCAGTAGCGGGAGTTCGTTGCGAGATGCTTGACTTGTCAACGAGTAAAAATCGAACACCAACGACCATCCGGTTTATTACAACCGTTGAGAATTCCCGAGTGGAAATGGGAACACATAACGATGGACTTCGTGACGGATCTACCGAGGACTAGACGAGGCGATGATCTTATATGGGTAGTCGTAGACCGACTCACGAAATCGCACATTTCCTACCCATGAAGAAGCGACTTGCGAGAAACTTGCACAAATTTATATCAGAGATCATTCGACCGCATGGAGTGCCGGTCGATATAGTGTCGACAGGAGACCCGAGATTTGTCTCTCAGTTCGAAATGCTTACATGAGGTGGGTACCTCACTAAGTTTCAAAGACAAAGAAGACATCCACAAACCGATGGCGATCTGAGCGAACAATTCAAACCTTGGAAGCATCTGCGAGCATGCGCGTTGGACTTCAAGGAAGTTGGGATTCGTATCTTACCATTGGCCGAGTTCGCCTTTATAATAACAGCCTATCGTGCCACAATTGGGATGGCACCTACGAAGCCTTATACGGGCGAAAGTGTAGATCTCCATGGTTGACTACATGAACTTGTGTTTACTTTCTGCTTGAGTCAACTTGGTGTGTCGAGCTCACGGTCGGAATGGATACGTCGGGGGATGGGCAAGGCGGCTCATTTGCTATTCCACTCTTCCGGCCCCCATCGCCCTAATCCCGCAACCGAGGGACGGAGTTTGTCCAAGGAAGCGGGTCGTAGTACTTGAGGTATAATCATGATTATGACAAACCGAGCCTTGCTAGCTCCTTGTGGATTTTGTCTTTGCTATGGAGCGATAAGGTGGACAGGTCTTGGACCATCTTGCTCGGGAGTTACAAGGAAGAACGAAGGAATCATTTGTCGATCCACACGATTCGAGTTAATCGGAACCCGTTTGGTTGGCGCTACAAATCCGCACGCAACCGCTACTTGTATTGCATAGGTTGGCGCTACAAACCGACGCGAACCGCTTACTTGTCTTGCATAGGATTGGCGTTACAAACCGCACGCAATCCTCCCGCATTTTGCTTGGACCATAGTGCCGCTTGACCATGAACGTTTTCTTAATCGTATAAGTATATTAATTAAATATATTTATCACGACGCTTGTGACTGTGTGTGAAATCATGCATCATCTCTCATGCGTTTTCATACAACTAAATTTCTTGCATTAACTATTTATATCGCCACACTTACACACAATCACCCCATCCACCGAGATTTTGTCTCATTCCCTCCCCTGTTTTCTAACCTTTAGATGAAGAGTTATTTGAAGACATCGAACCTACCGCAGATTGAATCTCTACTATCAACGATGTGGAGCGGTATTTCCTTTTATTTTTTTGTTGTTGTTGGACTCCACCATTTTATTTTTGTTTGACCGTAAGTTAATTAAGATAATCTTTTGGGTTGTATTCGGATCGCAGGACCTTAAGATGTAATTTGTACTCGTGGTTGTTATAATTCCGCCGCATTAGACTCTATTTCACTTGGTGTTTTGTATCTTTGGTTTATTTGTTGATTTACCTCGGTTTAAGTGTTTGATCGTTGTCGCGTCACGTTTGGGCGGGCGTGATTGCTTATGGTATCGAGCTCGGTGGTAAGATGGAAACTTACACCGGTGACCGAGATAGGACCCTCGGATTGTGTTGGGTAGTACCGCAACTTGACTAATTAAGTGTGAAATTGATTTCAATAATGGCATAGAACCGTGATTCATCGATGTTTATGTTAAGTTAGAATTTATACTTGGAGAACCATAGTCGTACTTGATTTGACTTAGTTGACTCTTGACTAACTTTCCTTAGTCATTCTTTTCTTGTTCTTTCCTTATCTTTTCCTTACATTCGTCTAATCCGCCTTAGTTTTGTTTGACTAGGATAGGTTCCTCTGCCTTGGATTGGGTACCACTACTAGGTGACCTAAGTTGAATCTTGGATGAATATTTGAACTCTTTTGGGTTGTTATAGTGTTAATATTCTCTATTTGGACGTTAGGTGATTTAGAAAATCGTGATTTAGAGATTATAATGCCCGATATGGTGAGACTCGAAGAAAATGAGGATATCTCTTGAGAAGTATATGATTTGGATGTGATATATTATGGGATCTAGACACCAATGATATTACTTTGGGAAAATGATAGTAGGAGAATCACTAAGTATATTGATCAATGATAATACCCTTGTGTTATTCATTCTCAAGTACCTGCACAAGCTTAAGTAAGGGAATTTGACTTGTGGTTCAGGTATCACGGATAAGATACATTAAGAATGTGACTATTATATGATCTCGACTAGATGTTACCACTATATATCCCCTCCCGAGGATAGACGAACTATTTGATCAACTTCAGGAGCGACGGTGTACTCGAAATTTGATTTACAACAAGGATAATATCAATCAAGATCTCGTGAAGAAGGCGTTTCCAAAACGGCATTTTCGCATCAGATATGGACACTACGAGTTTGTAGTAATGCCTTTCGGTCTGACAAACGCACCAACAACGTTTATGGATTTGATGCATCGAGTTTTTCAACCTTATTTGGATCAATTCGTAGTGATATTCATTGATGACATACTCGTATACTCTAAGTCTAGAGAAGAGCATGAGCGTCATCCGAAAAATTGTTTAGAGACACTACGAGAGCACAAGTGTATGCCAAATTCACCAAGTGCGAATTTTGGCTTAGTGAAGTCGCATTCTTGGGACACATAGTATCCAAACTTTGGGATCGCCGTAGATCCTTGAAAGTACTGATGGTGGTTGAATGGAAACAACCCGAGTCTCAGAACGGAGATTAGAAGTTTCTTAGGACTATTTGGATATTATCGAAGATTTATCCAAGATTTCTCCAAGATACTTAGGACCACTCACTCGACTAACCGAGAAGCAAGTCAAGTTTGAGTGGAATGACAAGTGTGAGGCTAGTTTCAAGAGTGAAGAAACGACTTACTACGGCTCGATCTTAGCCCTTCCAAAGGGAAGAAAACTTTGTCGTCTGTGACGCATCAAATGAAGGACTAGGAGCGTGACTCATGCAAGAAGGAAAGGTCATTGCTTACGCATCACGAAAACTCAAGCCGTATGAAGCAATTACCCAACGATGACTTGGAATTGGCGGCAATAGTGTTCGCGTTAAAGAAATGGAGGCACTACCTCTATGGAGCAACATTCACGGTTTACACGGATCATAAGAGCCTAAAGTATCTATTCCCGGAAGGAACTCAATTTGAGGCAACGGAGATGGATGGAGTTAATAGAAGATTGTCACTTTGATATTCAATACCATCCAAGGGAAAGCTAACGAGTAGCCGACGCCAAGCGAGAAAAGGCGAGTTTAGCTAGACTAATGATTCGAGAGTGGAGATCATTAGATGAATTGAGCACTTGGAATCCGGCGAGAACCAAGATCGAATTTCATGTGCTAATATTTGATTAAACCCGATCTATCGAACGAGATCAAAGTAACACGAGGGGATTGATGTGCAACTTCAAAAAACTAAAAGAGAAGATACTCA
The DNA here is from genome assembly GCA_016081115.2 of Rehmannia glutinosa. NCBI lineage: Eukaryota > Viridiplantae > Streptophyta > Magnoliopsida > Lamiales > Orobanchaceae > Rehmannia > Rehmannia glutinosa. The sequence continues at coordinate 220,176 of JABTTQ020001609.1, forward strand.
AATGAGAGAGATCGAATTCTCGTGCGGGAAGATGGGATCATCGATTTCGGAATAGAATTTGTGTCCGAGTGATGAGCAACTTAGGAACAGAATCCTCTCGAAGCACACCGTTCGAAATACACTATACATCCCGGAGGAAACAAGATGTATAAGGACTTGAAACAAGCATTCTTGGTGGGCAAACATGAAGAACCAGGGTAGCGAGTTCGTTGCGAGATGCTTGACTTGTCAACGAGTAAAAGCGAACACCAACGACCATCCGGTTTATTACAACCGTTGAGAATTCCCGAGTGGAAATGGGAACACATAACGATGGACTTCGTGACGGATCTACCGAGGACTAGACGAGGCGATGATCTTATATGGGTAGTCGAGACCGACTCACCGAAAATCGCACATTTCCTACCCATGAAGAAAACAGAAGCGACCTGCGTAAACTTGCACAAATTTATATCCAGAGATCATTCGACCGCATGGAGTGCCGGTCGATATAGTGTCGACAGAGACCCGAGATTTGTCTCCAGTTCGGAAATGCTTACATGAGGAATTGGGTACCTACTAAGTTTCAAAGACAAAGAAGACATCCACAAACCGATGGCCGATCTGGCCGAGCGAACAATTCAAACCTTGGAAGACATCTTTGCGAGCATGCACGTTGACTTCAAGGAAGTTGGGATTCGTGATTTACCATTGGCCGAGTTCGCTTTATAATAAAATGCCTATCGTGCCACAATTGGGATGGCACCTACGAAGCCTTATACGGGCGAAAGTGTAGATCTCCACTACACCTGGGAGATTGATGACCAATGGACTCCAAAAGAGAAACGAAAGTCGCCCTCGATTCCAAAGGTCGACTTAGTTCGGAGGCCATGGAGAAGGTCAAGTTGATTAAGGAACGGATCCGCACATCTCGAGAGCCGCCAAAAAGAGTTACGCGGACAAGAGACAAGAGGAGAAAGGACTTGGAATTTGAAGCCGGAGATGAAGTATTCTCGATGTCTCCACGGAAAGGATTGATCAATCCAAAGAAAGGAGACAAGTTGAGTCCGAGATATGTTGGACCTTACAAGATTTTGCGGAGGATCGGGAAGTTGGCCTACCGACTCGAGTTACCAAGACAAAGACGCGGGAATGCACGATGTATTCCATGTATCGAGATTGAAAAAGTACCAACCGGATCCCGAGCATATTATCACTCGTGATGCTCCTCCTCTAATGGAGAATTTATCTTACAGGAACCAATCGAGAATCATTGACCAAATCGTCGATTCGCATGCAATGAAGAGAGATTCAATGGTTAAAGTTGTATGGCGGAACCACAACCGAGACGAAGACGCAACATGGGAGAAGGAAGAAGACATGAGGAATCAATACCCAAAACTATTCGAAGAGAATTTGGGGACCAAATTCTTTTAAGGAGGGAGAATGTGAAGCCCTCGATTTTTATTCGAACATGTACTTGTATCACGATCGTCTTTGTACTATTTGACAATTCTACCGCGTCACTTTGACAGGTAAATATTAATGATAAATATATTTTGCATTTAATTCTTTTAATTTCTATTTGTGATCATAATCATTTATTAATTTTAATTCGCATTTATGATCACTTGGTTGATCATCATTATTATTATTGGTGTATTATTAGTCACCTTAGAATTTTAAGAGACTATTTATTTTAGGGATTATAATTTATAGAATTAAGAATTCGATTTAGATTAAGTGATCATGAGACTTATAAGTGATCAAGGACATCACTAATTATTTTGGAGATTGATATTTATTCATCTATTATCATCAATTTTGGAAAGAAAAAAATATATGGAATTACCAAAATACCTTGGGGGACGGCATTGGTGTAATTTTTGGTGTAGAAATATCTCTCAACTCTTGTACATGTACACCTTGTGTATTCCTCTTGTGTATTTATACACCATTAATTCAAACCTACATATTAAATTAATCCCACCATTTCAATCATCCAATTGGTCAAACAAGACCAAATTAAAAATTTCCCTAAGCTTAGCATTTTGGCCCATTGTCCCTAATAAAGATACCTAAATATTACTTTCTTCCCCAATTCCTCAATTATTACTCTAACTTATCATTTAATCAAAACAAAACAAAATTTTTATTCTTCCCATTTCATTTCACCAACACCAAATTTCTTCTAAGTCTTGAAATTCCTCTTACCTCTCTCTAAAAATCCTCCTACATCTCTCTACTTATTCTTCATCTTCTTCACTAACACTTAACCAAAACTTCAAGAATTCATCTCCCATTTTCTTCAAAAATTCGAACCATATACACTACACAAGGTAAGAAATTTTTTCTTCAATCTATTCTTATACCTTCTAGCTCACCTCTTTCACCTTCTAATTTAAGTTTGATTTTTGAATTTGAGGTATACCTAGAAGACCTTTGAAGAAGTTAAGAGACTAGTCATCTTGAAGAAAAATTGTGAAGAAGTTGGACTATAAGGTAAGAAATGGAATTTTTAGTACACTTTTTTTCTTCTCTTTCTATTTTCCAAATTTTTACACTCCATTTTCATTTTTGGAGTTTTAGGGGCTGACCTTGGTGGTTGACATTAAGGGTGACCAAAACCTTATACTTGGAAGCCATTACTAGTCACATTTTACTCACTACACTGAGTAAGTGTAGTATTTCCAATTTTCTCACTATCTTCTTCTTTCCCTAAATTTTTAACCACATTCTTATAACTCCTATATTTTTTTGATATTCCTTGACTTAGGGGCTGACCTAAGTCATTCCTTCACCGAGAGAGATTTATCCCATTTTCACCAACAAACCGATCTTTAAGGTGGGTGGAAAAATCCTTTCAACTTCTAGGTGTTTTAATTCATAAAAATGCATGTAGTATTTTGTTATTGAGCATTTGAGATATATATTATGTATTGCATGCTATTTTCTTGTATCAAGTTGAAAAATTTCTCAAGTGTTGCTCAAAATGCGATTTACCGAAAATTAGGACATACATGTACACTTTATTGTCATATTTGATAAATTCTTGTATGGGATGGATATGTATGTTTATGACTCTTGAAATCTATGTTTTGTATGGCCTATAACCTGGAAAAGTCGAGCATAATTGATTAAATTTCGATTTTTGGACTTAAAATGCAAAAAATGGAAAGTTGGTGGACTTAAGTGCAAGAAAATAAAACTTAAGGGACCTCTCTGTAAATTTCGATTTTGGGACTGTACTCAGGTTCAAAAATATTGTTTTGACATTTTAATAAATTTTTAAGAGTTTTTAGATAAATAAAATCAACCCCCAAAAGCCCAAGGACTAGATTGTAAAATTTGAGAAGTTTAAGGGCTATTTTGAAAATTTCGAAACTGTACCAGATCCTAAATTTAAAATTTGAAATTTTAACTCTTAAGGGACTGGAAATAACATATTTTAAGTGTATTCCAAAAATCCAAGTGTTTAGAGCTTGGAAAGTAATTTTATAAAACTTAAGGGACCAAATTGTAAAGATTAAACTTGAGGACCCAAATGAAATTTCCAGGACTTATACAGCCCATGTACCTGTAAATACTAATTTACCTATAATATAATTATATTTTGGACCCAAGGTTCAAATTTCATAACAATTGGACCCCTAAAAGCCTTAAAGGCAATTATTTCAAAATGGGACAAAAATGAGATTTTCAAAAGTTGAGGGACCTATACTTATGACGTTTTAAAACTGCTTTTGTCCCAATATCCCACTAACCTTAGTGACATTTTCCAACTGGAATCACATTAGAAGCCCTTCGGTTTGTGAGTTCGATTATTTTAAACTTAGGGCCCGAAATGACAATTTTAACAATTTTGGGGCCAATGTGAGAATTTTATAAAAAATCGACCTCAAAACTTTAAAAACCTGAATCTCTGAACAATTTAGAGAATTTAGGAACTGACCTCATAATTTTTCAAGGTCGGGACATTTATTTATTTAACTTTTAACCCCAAAAGTATTGGTTTTGACAAAACGGGCTAATTGTAAATTTTATTTTTATAAGGACCTAACTCAAATTATTTTCTTTTAAAGAAACAGCCATGGACTCTCTTACTTCAATATTTAATTAAAATATTTTAATTTCTCAAAAACCCTGACTTATCGGATCGCTTTGACCGATTAATACCCGATCGCGCTTAATTTCCGTCTTGCGATTTGAATCTATAATGGGACTTATGTTCCACCTAATCGTTCAAGATATCGAAGATTGCTTATCCTCCCGATAATCATCTTCATCCAAATAACTCCACCAACGCCATAATTACCTTACGCAAATTTTCGAAAAACTTTTCATGAATCAAGCTGTTTCCCGAATCAATAATACTCATTGCACCTGGTTGACTACATGAACTTGTGTTTACTTTCCGCTTGAGTCAACTTGGTGTGTCGAGCTCCAAATCGGAATGGATACGTCGGGGATGGAACCGGCAGCTCGGCTGCTATTCCACTCTTCCCGGCCCCATCCTAATCCCGCAACCGAGGGACGGAGTTTGTCCAAGGGAAGCGGGTCGTAGTACTTGAGGTATAATCATGATTATGACAAATCCGAGCCTTGCTAGCTCCCACGCGGATTTTGTCTTTGCCTATGGAGCGATAAGGTGACGGTCTTGGACCATCTTGCTCGGGAGTTACAAGGAAGAAACGAAGGAATCATTTATCGATCCACACGATTCTCGAGTTAATCGTTTCGTTTGGTTGGCGCTACAAACCACGCAACCGCTACTTGTATGTGCATAGGTTGGCGCTACAAACCAGACGCAACCGCTACTTTCTTTGCATAGGATTGGCGTTACAAACCGCACGCAATCCTCCCGCTTGCTTGGACCATAGTGCACCTTGACCATGAATCGCATTTTTAATTAAGCTGTATAAGTAAATTAATTAAATATATTTATCACGACGCTTGTGGGTGTGTGTGAAATCATGCATCATCTCTCATGCGTTTTCATACAACTAAATTTCTTGCATTAACTATTTATATCGCCACACTTACACACAATCACCCCATCCACCGAGATTTGTCTCATTCCCTCCCCGTTTTCTAACCTTTAGATGAAGAGTTCGCCAAGACATCGAACCTACCGCAAATTGAATCTCTATCAACGATGTGGAGCGATATTTCCTTTTATTTTTTTTTTTTTGTTGTTGGACTCCACCATTTTATTTCTGTTTGACCGTAAGTTAATTAAGATAATCTTTTGGGTTGTATTCGGATCGCCGGACCTTAAGATGTAATTTGTACTCGTGGTTGTTATAATTCATTTGCATTAGACTATTTCACTTGGTGTTTTGTATCTTTGGTTTCGATTTGTTGATTTACCTCGGTTTAAGTGTTTGATCGTTGTCGCGTCACGTTTGGGGCGTGACAGAAATAACGAACAGTGAGTTCGAAAACTAAATATGCAACAAAACTCAACTAAATATGCATTATCTGAAAACTATCTATGCAGCGTAAAAAACTAATATGTAGTACATTATATTAACGTCATAAACTATGCAACAAAATCAACTAACTATGTATTATCTAGAAACTATTTATGCATTGTGGAATAACTAAATATGCAGTACAATATGTAACATCCCATTTTTATAATTTCCAAAAGCAACATCCCATTTTCATAACTAAATATACATTATATTGAATCTATTTATGCAGTGTAGTATAACTACATATGTAGTACGTTATATTCAATTGTGTATTGTTTTCGTAAAATAGTGCCAATAAAATAACTAAATATGCATTATCTGATGTCTAATTATGCAGTAGAAGAACCCTAACTATGCTGTAAAATAAAAATATTTGGAAAGAAAACAGGTTCCTTAAATTCCGCCACAAAATTCGGCAGTGTCAGTTTCAGCCCATAAAAACCGCTGGGACCACTAATTTGAATTATAAAATTACAATCTTACCCTTAAAATCAGCGAAAATTAGAAAATAATTAAAAAACTGAATTAATCACATCCCTTCCTTTTTTAAGATCAATGGGTAAGATGAGTCCACACTGTCTCACCTAGGGAGGGTGGTCTCATTTGAACCAAATCCTATATATATATATATGATACAATAATATAACATACTAGAACAACACCCGTGTGTTACACGTATTTGTCAAAAAATAAACTTTATGTTGCAAACTGTGATAGTTATAAGTGATCCCAAATAATAATTAAAATTACTAAAAAATAAATTCAAAATTTAGAAGAGTTTCATACAATCGTTCACTTCAAATTCTAAAAAACTTCTTTGTAAACTACATTATTTGTTCTATTTGAAAGTGTAACATCCTTGTCACAACAACGAATTTTCAAGCCGTATTAGTTTTAAATGGTTGGAAGAGTGCAATTTCAATCTTTGAATGTTTTTTGGAAAGAGAAAAAATCTCTATAAAATTGTTTATTTGTGCTAATTTCAAATACTTGGCCGTAGTTTGCTTTTGCACAAAAGCTAATGAATTAGTTATGGTAAAAATAATAAAATATTGACATACTTAAAAAAGATATTTAATATAATTGTTATGTCTCCATAAATGATTTAAATCACAATTAAAAGTATAATAAGTATTAGAGATAATAATTAAAATTATATCCTTGGTTTTTATATCATAATAATATTTAAATTAGAATTAATTTGTAAACTTCAAAAATAACTTCCTAATTTTATATCCTTGATTTTTTTGGATTATTTAATTTGTTGATTAAATGTTTGATTGGATTTTAATAGTTATTTCCCTAGAAAAAAGATTTTAATAGTTATATATCGAAATAGGAAATTTAATTATTAAGTTGATGATAAATTGATAGTAAATTGATATATTAAATCAATTTATAATTGGAAGAATAAGATGGTGACATGGTGTGCCACGTGTCTAAATATGAAGGTGACACGTGGAAATAGAAGAATAAGGTGTTGACATGTATCAAATTGTTCACGTGAAGACATATGATAGTTCGTTTTTTCTTTTAGTATATAGGATTGATAAGATTGACGTGGTTTTAATTTTGGATAAATTTGAATCATCAAAATTGACTTTTTTGCCACATGTTTTTGGCAATAAGCATATGTAAAAGATTTGGTCATGCCAGCAATACGAACAAATAATTAATAGTCTTTGAGATTGCGTATTTTTGTTAAATTATTTAATACTAATGGGATGCACGCACATTAATAATTAACATAGCATACAATTAATTAAGACATTATCGTTGTCACAAGCTCGAGCATAATAATTAACTCCCAATCCACTTCTAATCATGATCTATTTCATGTTTTTTCTTCAAATCCACAAAGTATAGAGAAATTAACATCAATTATATAGAATATTTTTAAAAATACCTAGACACCCTGTATCCCCTCAGTACTTAGCTAGTCCAGATCTAACACTTCTAATAGTTCCATCTCTCTATGTATGAATGCATGCAATAATGATATCATGATTTTATATACGTGATATTCAATTCAAACATCTCACAAAGGAGCCGAGCAAGTAAAGAAGGTACGTCTCCAAACATTAAGAGGTGAATTTGAAGCTTTACATATGAAAGAGTCCGAATCTATTTTCGACTATTTTTCAAGAGTTTTGGCGGTTTCTAATCAAATGAAAAGAAATGGCGAAAAATTAAGTGATGTGAGAATTATGGAAAAGATACTCCGTTCTTTAAGTCCTATTGTTGGATTTTAAACTTGATTTGGGTCCAATTAATATTGGACTTGAAAATATATATTTGAGTCAAAAGAATAAAATAAGAGCCCAAACCCAAATAGCCCAAGTTCTAGAATTTATCTAGAAATGTCTTGAGAAAATATCTTAGATATTATTTGTAGAAAAGTTTGTAGAATGTTCTAGGAAAGTAGATATTTTGAAGGATGATTCTAGTGGATGAATTATAGCCATTAGATCAAATAAATCCTAGCCATTGGTTAGGAAGTTGTACTAGTATAAATAGGGGTGTCTTGATCATTTTGTAAAAGCCAAAATTTGAGTTAATCAATACAAGGAAATATTTCTCCACCAAAAACTCTCTTACATTTCTTAAGCATAAATAACCTCCTCCTCCTACAAAGAAAAATAATCCCTCTTCCAACTTCCAATTTCTAAATAACCCCTTTTCTTCTAAACTTGAGATAACCCTCCTCCAACAAAGTGGTATCAGAGCCACAAGATCACTTGTGGTTTACATAAAAATATGGCAAATGGTGTGGCTTCCTTTCAAGTTCCTATGCTCAACACAAGCAATTATGATAATTGGAGTATCAAGATGAAGGCCCTTTTGGGTGCACATGAAGTTTGGGATATTGTAGAAAAAGGATATGTGGAGCCACAAGACGAGACTACACTATCCCAAACTCAAAAGGATAATTTAAAAGATTCAAGAAAGAGAGACAAGAAAGCTCTCTATCTCCTCTACCAAGCGTTGGATGATGATGGTTTCGAAAAGATCTAAAGTGCAACTACCGCCAAGGATGCATGGGAGAAGCTTCAAACTTTCATAAAGGAGCCGAGCAAGTAAAAGAACACGTCTCCAAACATTAAGAGGTGAATTTGAAGCTTTACATATGAAAGAGTCCGAATCTATTTCCGATTATTTTTCAAGAGTTTTGGCGGTTTCTAATCAAATGAAAAGAAATGGTGAAAAGTTAAGTGATGTGAGGATTATGGAAAAGATACTCCGTTCTTTAAGTCCTAAATTTGAGCATATTGTTGTAATAATTGAGGAAACAAAAAAATTGGAGGAGATGACTATTGATCAATTATTGGGGTCATTACAAGCATATGAAGAAAAACATAAAAAGAAACAAGATATTGTAGAACAACTTTTTAAAATGCAAGTGAAGGATAAAGAAGAAAGTATGGGCAATGAACGATGTCAACATGGAAGAGGTCGTGTCCAAGGACGAGGTCGTGGTCGTGGACGTGCACGAGGAGGTCTCAATAATAATGAAGATAGAAGAGAATACCCAACCAATGGACGCGGGAGGAGTAATCCAAGAACAAGGTACGAAAAATCACAAAGTAAGTGTTATAATTGTCAAAAATTTGGACATTATGCTTCCGAGTGTAGAGCTCCCAAAAACAAGGTTGAAGAAAAGGCCCACTATGTGGAAAATAAAAACGAAGAAGATGTCAATTTGTTACTAGCATACAAAGGTGGTGATGGAAGACAAGACAACACTTGGTACCTCGACATCTTGGTGCAAACAACCATATGTGTGGAAGAAGAAGCATGTTTGTGGAGCTTGATGAATCGGTGAGTGGCAATGTTTCTTTTGGAGATGAATCTAAAGTCCCGGTTAAAGGAAAAGGTAAAATTCTAATCCGCTTGAAGAATGGAAGTCATCAATTTATTTCTAATGTCTATTACGTTCCAAATATGAAAAGTAATATCTTGAGTTTGGGACAACTCTTAGAGAAAGGCTATGACATTCACATGAAAGATCGTAGTCTTTCTATAAGAGATGATAGAAATAATTTAATCACTAAAGTGCCAATGTCTAGAAATAGAATGTTCTTATTAAATATCCAGAATGATGTAGCAAAATGTCTCAAAGCTTGCTACAAAGATATATCTTGGCTTTGGCATCTACGATTTGGGCACTTAAATTTTGGCGGATTAGAATTACTATCAAAGAAAGAGATGGTGAGAGGATTACCGTCCATCAATCATCCCGATCAACTATGTGAAGGATGTCTATTGGGAAAACAATCCGAGAAAAGAGTTTTCCAAAGGAATCAAGCTCGAGATCACGAAGAAGCCTCGGAGCTCATACACACCGATGTTTGTGGACCAATCAAGCCAAGCTCTCTCGGTAAAAATAATTATTTCCTCCTCTTTATTGATGATTTCTCTAGAAAGACACTGGGTATATTTTTGAAACAGAAGTCGAAGTGTTCAAGCATTCAAGAAGTTCAAAGCTATGGTGGAAAATGAAAGTGGATGCAAAATCAAGGCAATGCGATCGATCGTGGAGGAGAATTCACATCTAAGGAGTTCCAAGAATTTTGCGAAGCAAATGGAATCCGCGTCCCCTTGATCCCAAGATCCCCCAAAGACAAAATGGCGTAGGCGAGAGAAAGAATAGAACAATTCTTGAAATGGCAAGGTGCATGCTCAAAAGCAAAAGGTCGCCAAAGGAGTTCTGGGTCAAGAAGTGTGGCGTGTGCGGTGTACCTATCAAATCGTTCACCAACCAGAAGTGTGTGGGGAAAAACACCACAAGAAAGCTTGGTGGAAGAAAACCAGGTATCTCTCATCTAAAAGTATTTGGAAGCAAAACATATGCACATGTACTGCGAGAGAAGAAGTAAGCTTGATGACAAAAGCGAGACATTCATCTTCATCGGGTATGACTCAAATTCTAAAGGTTATAAGTTATATAATCCAAATACTAAGAAGCTTGTGATAAGTCGTGATGCGAGTTTGATGAAGAATCGTTGGGATTTTGGCTCCCAAAACAACTTCAATTTCTTTCAGGGTTTTGAAGAAAAGGAGCGAGACCGATCGAGCCAACAATAGAAGTTCAAAGAAGAGCCAACTACTCCATCCACTTCACAATCAACAATCGAAGGAGACTCGCCACCATCATTTCGAATGAAAGAAGCGTAACACGTGCAAGGAGTCTAGAAGATCTTTATGAGAACACCGAAGCGGGATAGATGATATCACTTTATTCGTCTATTTGCATTGTGAACCGGTGGCGTTTGAAGAAGCGATCAAAATAAAAGATGGAGAGATCTTTATGGATGAAGAGATACAAGCAATCATGAAGAATGACACGTGGGAGCCGACCTCACTTCCAAAAGGACATAAGGCTATCGGCGTCAAGTGGGTGTACAAAGCAAAGAAGAATGCTAAAGGAGAAATTGAAAGATATAAAGCAAGGCTAGTCGCAAAAGGCTATAGTCAAAAGAGTCGAATCGACTATGATGAGGTGTTTGCTCAGCTTGCTCGCTTGGAAACAATAAGGCTTATCATTTCTTTAGCGACTCAAAACAGATGGAAGATTCACCGGATGGATGTAAAGTCAGCTTTCTTAAATGGAGTTCTCGAGGAGAAGTCTACATTGAGTACCAAAGGGCTATGAGGTGAAGAAAGAAGAAGATAAAGTCTTGAAGTTGAAGAAGGCTCTATACGGATTAAAGCAATCACCACGGGCTTGGAATAGCGGGGATCGATAAATACTTGCAAGAGAATGGGTTCACTAAATGCCCGCACGAACATGCACTTTATGTCAAGGTCGAAAAGATGATGTTTTGATTGTGTGTTTATATGTGGATGACTTGATCTTTCACAGAAATAATCCGGACATGTTTGAAGAGTTCAAGAAAGCAATGACCCGAATTTGAGATGACGATCGGGCTTATGGCATATTACCTCGGCGTTGAAGTTAAACAACAAGAAGATGGGATTTTCATCTCGCAAGAAGGTTACGTAAAGGAGATTCTCAAGAGGTTCAAGATGGATAAGCGCAAGCCTATTAACACACCGGTGGAGTGCGGGATCAAGCTATCAAAGTATGACGGAGAAGAAAAAGTGGACCCGACATTGTACAAAAGTTTGGTTGGAAGTTTGCGGTATTTGACGTGCACTGACCGGACATTCTCTATGCCCACGGCCTAATAAGTCGCTACATGGAGAATCCAACCACTACTCACATGAAGGTCGCTAAAAGGATTCTTCGCTATCTCAAAGGTACGATCAATTACGGCTTATTTTATTCAAAAACTAATGATTATAAACTTGTTGGCTATAGTGATAGTGATTGGTCCGGAGATGTGGATGATCGAAAAATACTCATCGGCTTTGTGTTCTTCATGGGAGATACCGCATTCACTTGGATGTCAAAGAAGTTGACCGATAGTCACTCTTTCAACTGTGAAGTGAGTACGTAGTTTTCGCTACAACTTGTGTTTGCCATGCGGTTTGGGTGAAAAATTTCTTGAAGGAACTGGGAATGACACTGAAGAAGAGCCAACTAAGATTCGTGTCGACAACAAGTCGGCTATGGCATTGGCAAAGAATCCAGTGTTTCATGATCGAAGCAAGCACATTGACACTCGCTACCACTACATACGAGAATGCATATCAAGAAAGGACGTACAAGTGGAGTATGTGAAGTCTCAAGATCAAATTGCGGACATCTTCACCAAACCACTCAAGCATGAAGACTTCATACGACTTAGAAGTTTTCTTGGAATGACAAATCAAGTTTAAGGGGGGGGTGTTGGATTTTAAACTTGATTTGGGTCCAATTAATATTGGACTTGAAAATATATATTTGAGTTAAAAGAATAAAATAAGAGCCCAAGCCCAAATAGCCCAAGTTCTAGAATTTATCTAGAAATGTCTTGAGAAAATATCTTACATATTATTTGTAGAAAAGTTTGTAGAATGTTCTAGGAAAGTAGATATTTTGAAGGATGATTCTAGTGGATGAATTATAGCCATTAGATCAAATAAATCCTAGCCATTGGTTAGGAAGTTGTACTAGTATAAATAGGGGTGTCTTGATCATTTTGTAACAAGCCAAAATTTGAGAAGAATCAATACAAGGAAATATTTCTCCACCAAAAACTCTCTTACATTTCTTAGCATAAATAACCTCCTCCTCCTACAAAGAAAAATAATCCCTCTTCCAACTTCCAATTTCTAAATAACCCCTTTTCTTTTAAACTTGAGATAACCCTCCTCCAACACTGTATCCCCTCAGTACTTAGCTAGTCCAGATCTAACACTTCTAATAGTTCCATCTCTCTATGTATGAATGCATGCAATAATGATATCATGATTTTATATACGTGATATTCAATTCAAATATAAAAAAAAAAACATAACGTATGATAAAGATCATAATATAGTCCATTGAATTTTTGACAATTTAGTTTGTCCATGACGAAAATATTTCTTACCCATATTTTTAAATTAAATTGTCCATTTTGCCTCCCCCCTAATTCTTTGGACAAATACATTTCTTGGTATCAATAAATATTTCTCGGTACCACATCGATTTTTATAAAAATGGCCAAATAACTCAACAACAAAAAATATAGGGAAAATTTCATTTTACCCCCTTTACTATTGATTTTGTATCAAACACCCTCCTCTACTATTGAAACCTTCAAATACCCCCATAAACTAATAAAAATTATGTTATTAGACAAAAGTGTAAGATAAATGTTTTTTATCATGATTTTGATGATTTTGTTCAAATAAGTTTTTAAACCAAAATAATGTCCCTAAATGTTGTCTAAATACTTCCGATCGTCTTAAAATATTTTTACTATTTTTCGAAGTATTTTTTGGAGTTTATTTTCGATAAAAAATTGGACAACACATTTGTTTCAAGCTCGACCGGTCGCCCTATAGGGCAACCCGTACCTGAGTTGAGTTTTGAAATAAAAAAATGGGACGTAAGAAAAAAAAGAGGGGAGGCGGCCGTCGGTGGGTGGTCGACGGCCGGTGAGGACGGCCGGCCGACCGGGCGTCGGTGGTTGGACTCTCTGTTTCGTAATTTCTTCAACTCCAACCGTCCTGACTAAGGCGGCGACCGGCCGCACCCTCCGACCGGTCCCCTGTGTAAAAATTCGCAGAATTCAATTTTAATCTTATCTCTCTGACGACGGGTCGAACCCCTATTTATCAAAGAAACTATCCGTTGCGTTTTATGACAACTTTTCCCTATTTTGTGGGATTGATTTCTAACACCTATATTGATCATTTTAAATGGTTTCTTTTGCAAAGCAAATCACTCCCCGAGGAGGAGCCAATGTCTGGAAATGAAAACCAAGTCCTCTCCTATAAATAGAGGCTTCATTCAAGCAACAAGATACAACACTCTATACAAGCAAAGAGCAAACAAGCAAACACTTTCATATATCTTGTTGTATTAGCCTTAGTACTTTCACTTGCACAAATTTGAGGTCTAGGCTTTCAATTCTTGATTACACTTGTACTCATATTGTTTCAATCATTATTGAGTTGTAATCTTGATTTTGGTCATCATTCAACACAAGACATCCTTGTGAGTATTCTTGTGGTAAGAATACACTTGGGTGATCTAGGTGATAGGTGTTTGAAGGTTGTGGTAATCTTCAAGGTGTTGTAAGAGGGTTGTGGTAATCCTCAAAGTGTTGTAAGAGGGTTGTGGTAATCCTCTAGGTGTTGTATTAATTTTTGGTAAATTAATAAAATCTTTTTTTCCTTTTGAAATCCATCCCGGATATACTGGGGTGGTAGTAGATTAGGCCCTAGGTGGGTTGAACTACTATAAATTGACGTGTGCTATTTACTTTCCGCACTTAGCATTTCATTTTTGCTTGAGTCTTTCAAAAAAAAAATGCTACGTAAATTTTAATTATTATTATTTTAAATATATAGCTTTAGCAAATAAGTTATAAATTTAAACTCAAAATCATGGATATTATTTTACTTTGCATATAATTAAATCATGAATGATACATATCATTATTGGAAAACAAAAAAAATTAAAAAATCTTGTACAATGTGTTTGCAATTACAAAATTTAAAGCACAGAAAGAAAGAAAAAAGCTAGAAGCTTATTTTTGAAACAATATAATATATATTTATATATATATGATATTTTTTAAAAAAATATTAATATTATTAATACTATAATTAGCTATTTACTTTTTTCTTGAAATTTTAGTTAAGATTTATTTTTTTCACGAATTAGTGTTAAAAGATATAATATAAAAAATAATTAGCTATAATATCAAAAATATATAGTATTAAAATAGTTTTAAAAAGATATAATATTTGCAAGATTTATTAATATTATAATTAGCTAATTTAACAGAAATGGGTTGGCTCATCAAGTCGAATTAATGATATATAATTGTGAGAGAGTATTATATGATATTATATAATATTTATTTTTTTTATTTCAAAAATAAATTTCTAGTTCCGATAATTTGTTTGACGTAAACTTGTACATCTTAGTTAACAAAAATATTAATAAATATAAATTAATATCAGTTAATTTGACCCTAAAACTGTTTATTTATTAGAGCAATATATACATACACACATTATTTTTCTTATAATAAAATTAATGCAACTCTTTATACTATTGAAATCATATTTTGTTAGTTTATTTAATTTAGATGTAATTAACGACAAAGATGACTATTTTTCATAATCCAAAAACGTAAATGCCCACCACAAGAGTACTATAAATAGAGATGACTTATGCAGAATAAAAGTTATATCCTTAATTTGCTGATTTCTCCTAATTAAAAATAGTAAGATGGAGTTAATGCTTTCTCCCCAGTTCTTGCATGTTCCATCATCTAGTATTAAAGTGAAAATCACAGCAAATTGCAAGTACTCTTGTAATAATCCAACCTTTGATCCCATAAAGAAGCTGTTCAAACACACAGCTCAAACATTTGAAACCCTCATAATCAATAAAAACAATCCACCACCATCCAAACAAACCCTAAAACCAAACTTACTTGCAAACATGATCAACACATTAGATGACTTCATATGTACCTTCCTCGACTCGAAGCCCCCCCCCCCCCTCCGATCGATCCGAAATATGTACTCTCCGGCAACTTTACACCGGTGGACGAGCTCCCGCCCACCACCTGCGTAATGGTAGACGGCGGCGCTCTTCCATCGTGCCTCGACGGAGCGTACATCCACAACGGCCCTAATCCTCAATTCTTCCCAAAAAGCCCTTATCATATGTTAGGTGGTGATGGGATGCTACACGTGATCAAAATCTCCCAAGGCAAAGCCACATTTTGTAGCCGTTATGTAAAGACACATAAGTACATAATGGAGGGCAAAATCGGGCATCCCATTGTTCCTAATTTTATTGCCGGCTTTAACGGCGTCGTACCAGGAATGGCACGTCTGGCGCTAATGTGCGCGCGCGTGCTCACGAAGCAATTTGATCCCCTGACACACGGTTTTGGCGTGGGGAACACGAGTGTGGCGTTATTGTGCGGGCGTCTCTTTGCTCTGTGCGAATCTGATCTACCGTACGAAGTGAAAATTACAGAAAATGGCGATATAATAACCCTCGGCCGCCATGATTTTGAGAGCAGGGAGCCGTTTTTCAGGATGACGGCGCATCCGAAAACCGATAAGGTGACCGGAGAAGCTTTTGGTTATGGGTACGACTTCCTTCGTCCCTTTCTGACATTTTATCGAATAGATGGTGGGGGAAGGAAACAGAAGGGTGTGGGGATTTTTTCAATGGGGAAAAATTGCACGGTGGTTCATGATTTCGGCCTCACGGAGAACTTTATTGTATTTTCCGACGCGCAGATCGTGATAAACCCGTTGTGGGTTATGAGAGGAAGATCGCCGGTGGGGATTGATCTTGATAAGATCCCACGGATGGGGATTATCTCGAGATGCGCCGAGGATGATAGCGGGATGTGGTGGATTGATACGCCGGGGTTCAACATGTTGCACTGTGTTAATGCTTGGGAGGAAGACGGCGGCGGCGGTGACGGCGCCGGAGACACTAATATTGTAATGGTGGCTTCGAAGATCGAGTCGGTGGAGAAGATTTTTGAGATCACTGATTTGCCGCAATCGACGATGGAGAAGGTGACAATCAATGTCAAGGCGAAGACGGTGGAGAGGCAATCGTTGTCGACACAAGGTCTTGATTTTGCAGCCATCAATCCAGCTTATGCTGCCAAGAAAATTAGGTGCGTAATATGAACTGATCGTCATCTCTCTCACCCACAATTCTCAGGAAAAAAAATTTTGCTTTTGAAAATGAGCAGGTATCTTTTAATCCAGTCGCACAGTGCGTCGGATTGTATTTTAGCGTAAAAAGTGATATTTTGTTTGAATAAAAAAATTTAGTATATTCGGGTAAGGTATCACTTTTTATATTAAAATATCACTTTTTTATTCGAAAATGTATCGTCCGTCACACCGTACAACCGGTTTACACAAATTTTTACATTTGAAAATAACCCAGGTAAAATGTTTTTTGTTTTTTGGAAGTAGGTAATAAGTACTAATTTTGTGCAACTTTGGCCTCAAATAATTGTTTTAATATTTTAATTATTCTCAAAATATCTTTGGATATTACAAAAATATCTAAAATACCTATGATCACTCAGAAAATGATACTATTTGCCTAAAGAGTAAAATCGTTAAGAACCAACATTGCCACAGGATTATGTCAACCCCTGAGAGTTACATGACTAGATTTGCAATTAAACCAATTTATAAAATAGAAACAAATGTTAGTGGATTATTTGTGATTTTGAAAGAAAATTGATCTTTTTTAAACAAACTTTTCTTCATACATGTATATAGGTATGTCTATGCATCGATAATAGGCTCCACGACGTTAGTTGGGGTTGCGAAGCTAGACCTGTCACTAACGGAGGAGGATGGCCGCGATTGCATGGTGGCTAGCCGGCAATATGGGTCGGGCTGCGATGGAAGCGAACCATTTTTCATGGCAAGGGACCTAAATAATCCATCAGTAGATGAAGATGATGGATATTTAGTTACATACATGCATGATGAGAATACTGAAGAATCCAAGGTTTTGGTAATGGATGCTAAGTCTCCTACTCTAGACATAGTCGCCGCCGTTAAGCTGCCGCAACGTGTTCCCAGTGGCTTCCATGGCCTCTTTATTCCCGAAAGTGACCTCAAAAAACTATGAAGATGTTACATGTGTTTTTCATATAATATGCACGCATTTTTGCATGAGATTTGAGAATATGTTTCGATGAGTGGTTTACTAGTGCAATTTATCGGTTTGGAAAATGAGAATATAATTTGTAGAATATATTTATTAGATATTTCGGCACTAAAGGTTGTGTTGGAGAATGGGATTGTAGTATATGATTTTATGTTTGATGCATGTAGTATCACTGTATTCTTCAAGACTCCGAGCTGGAAGTCTACAATTGAATTGAGCCATTACCTACAACACAATAAGTCGTTAGGGTGTTGGATTTGTCCCGATAAAGATCCTTCGAAGCTAAAATCAGATCAAAGAGCCAAAGAGTAATAATAATTCTCAAAGCTAGATCCATGTTTAGAATGGAAATAATACTTTGGAAATGGAATTAGATTGGGTATTTATAGGATTCGAGACCGAGAAACGGTATCTCTTATTGGATTTCATTATTAAATTTGGCCTTTGCGCCTTTATTATTTGGGCTTTTATTAGATTATGACTATACTTATATTTAGCCCTTCAATGTCGAATTTCTTTATTTCAATTTTTTTAGTTAATACTCCATCCGTCCCATTAAGATAGACTACCTTTCTTTTTTAGTCCGTCTCAAATTATAAGTTTGTTTCCTTATTGAGAGTATTAGTTAGTACCACTGTTCTAAAAATTCCTGCCTAGACGCTAAGCCTCACTTGTACGCCTAGGTTATTCTTCCGATTAGGTCCCGTCTAACCGCGCCCAGGTCCCGCCTAGCCCCAATTATTCCCCGACTAGACGCTAGGCCTCACTTGTCCGCCTTGGATATTTCAATTTTGTGCTTCCTTTTTCATTGTTTTTTTTTCCTTCTTTTCTCTTCATTTTCGTGATTGGAGATTATTTTATTTATTTATTTTCTTACAGATTCAATCACTTTGCAGTGCGTGTGGGATTAGGCAAAGAAAAGCAGACAGAAACTTTGCAGTACCATTTGTTATACAATGTAAAGGGTGACGATAATACTAAACTTATAAATCTTACATGATGAACAATTAACATTCCACATAATTTAACTTAATTAATTATAGATAGATAATTCTCAAACTTTTCCGACGTCGCTCTCCGACAGAAAGAGGCCATGGAAACCATCGGGAACCCGTTGTGGTAGCTTAACGGCGGCGATTATGTCAAGAGTAGGGGACTTAGCATCCATAACCAAAAACTTGGATTCATCAGTATTCTTATCATGTACATATGTCACTAAATATCCATCATCCTCATCTGCCGTCGGATTATTCGGCTCCCTAGACACGAAAAACGGTTCGCCTCCACTGCAACCCGGCCCATATAGGCGGGTAGCCACCGTGCAATCACCGCCGTCCACATTGGTCAGTGATAGGTCTAGTTTCACCAGCCCTGCCCATGATGTCTGGTCTATTATTGCTGCATATATATACCTGGATATGAAGGGATTAAGATATGTCTGGATTAGAGTGGGTTTTAAATTTTTATTAATCAAATTTTTTTTAAAAAAAAGGATCATCAAGAAAATCGATAATTTTAATGTATCCATGCACCCAGTTTCTTCGTTTCGCAAAAGCGATTATGTAAAATATTAGTGAAACTATTAAAATATGGTTCAACTAAGATATTTTGTAATGTTGGCCTACATATATATTTAAAAACTTCAACATTATAAAACATTAACAGATTCAAGCATAAGCAACATTAACAGATTCAAGCATAAGCATAGCGCTATTCCCGATCTTAAGTTTGTGATATAAAATAGTTCCTTAACAATATAATTAAACCAATGAACATCATCTATATGTGTCATAATATTTTCCATTAAATCATATCACAATAAAACTAATTAAAAATTCAATATTATAATTATTTATTTTATTTTATGTTTTGTGATGGGGAAGCTGGAGTCGCTATACTCTTGAGGCGCTTACTGGGTAAACCGTCGAGTGTAAGGCAATACTCTATTTACCAAAGTTTCATTATTAATACTAACACATGATAATAAAAAAATATTTTTTTTAATGTTTCAATAGGTCAAGTGGCCAATTCTTCTTGTTAGGAGATGAAATTAAAATGTCAACCCTTTTTTGTCCTATTATATTAACTAGATTAACTAGATGAAGTCCCACTACGATGCACAAACTTTTCTAATAACTAGAAGAACTGTTACTGGGCCGACGGGTGTAGGTTCGTTGGGCTAAGGAGAAAATTCGGGTCAATCGGGGTCTAAATTTCATTATTAGTGATTTTTGAGACCTAGCCTATGAAAAATACATGTGAAATGACCGGGTCAGCCAAGTTTTCGGACTACATAGGTGCAATTTTTTTCTGGGCCTCTAAAATTATAACCCGACTCATCGAGCCGAGCCCATTTTGACACTCTAATAATTATATACTTTGTATTCATATCAACTCAAACTGAATAACATATAATGATGGTGACCAGTTCCACAAAAATCACACCATCAATAATGGATAAGTTTTATTGACAGTTGGCGTAAGATTATTTCCGTATATATAGATTTGAATATAACATACACGTTGGATATGTTAAGATATACTGAGTCATCATAGATATATAGATATAACAATATAATCAAAATATATAATTTTCAAATATAATAACTCTTTAATATATTTTATATATCAACACATTTCGTACAAATTTTTTCCAATTTTGAAATAACATTATATTCTTTTTTTCATCATATATTATGAATAAAAATCTTATTAAATTGATAGTTTGAAAATTAAAAGAGATAAAATTATATAGTACAATTATGAAGATTATTCCAGTAATACATATTCTTTTTCATATTTTTGTTTAAATTATTTTGAATTTGTTTAATAAAATATTTGATATTGATTAGTAATACATAAATTAGATTGTTAATGCATACCAAAATTAAAATGGACAAAACTTATGATAAATTACAATAACACCAGTCAACAATCTATTTTTTCTTCTTTAAAAAAAAATCTTTCCAAATTCACATGTATAGTAATAAATAAATAATTAGACATACTAGAATTAAAATATCAATCCATAACGTAATTAATATAAATTAAATTAATAATGTAATTACAAAGATATTAGACATATATGTCTTTTTTATCATTATAAAATATTTAAGTTTTTAGCAAGTGCAAAAAGGCGGGATGACAAGTTTCGAAACCTATTTGTTATTTTATATATATATATATAGATATATAGATACAAACTTTTATTATTATCACCTGTTTTTCTTTGCTTCATAAGCCGGATTGATTACCCCCAAATCAAGATTTCTGGCGGAAAGCGGTTGCCTCTTCACCGTCTTCGCCCTAACATTTATCGTGATCTTCTCCAATGTCAATTGCGCCAAACGAAAATTCTCCAAAAACTGCTCCACATCTAACCCATTCGAAGCCACAATTACAATATTACCCTCGTCATCTTCTTCCCAAGCATTAACACAGTGCATCATATTGAGCCCGGGCGTATCAATCCACCACATCTCGCTCTCGTCCTCTGCGTATCTCGGAATAATCCCCAACCGTGGGATCTTATCAAGATCAATCCCCACCGGCGATCTCCCCCGCAGAACCCACGCAGGCCTCACCACGATCTGTACGTCCGGGAATACGGCGTAGTTTTTGGTAACGGCAAAGTCATGAATAGCCGTACATTCCTCCATGGAAAATATAGGTACGCCCTTTTGTTTTCTATCCCCACCATCTGTTCGATAAAATGTCAAGTAGGGACGCGCGACGTCGTACCCGTAGAAAAACGCCTCTCCCGTGACCCGATCGATTTTAGGATGCGCCGTCATCCTCAAAACGGCTCACTAGTGTGTAGATCGTGGCGGCGAGAGATATTATATCCCCATCTCCGTCACTTTTACTTCGTGACGGAGATCGATTCGCAGAGCGCAAAGAGACGCCACCAAATACTGCCCAGGCGGCGTTAGCCGAGTCGGACCCATGGCTCGCGGGATCGATTGGCCCGTGAGTACTCGAGCGGACTTCATTGCGAGCCGCGCCATCGTAGCTGGAGGCCGTTGAAGAGCCGAAAACGCTCGGTACAAAAGGATACCCGATTTCACGCTCCACCGTGTGTTTGTGCGTTTTCACGTAGCGATCATTACTATTTGACTAATTGTATCCCACATAGAATTTTGATGAAAATTTTGTGGGTTTCTTAACTATAAATAAGGCCCTAATATTTGGTTTTAAGATGTACCAAAATCTTCTCTTCTATCTCTATATTTTGAAGTCCTATATTTGGGAAATCCTAATTTGTGGGTAATTTTGCCCAAGTTGTAATTTGTTCGGGAGATTAGTAAAGTGGTTGCGGTTGCGGTGTGGAGACGTGAGGCAAATTGTCGAACTCCGTTATCAATTCCCGTGTGTTCTTTCCTTTATGTCTTTTAGTTTCTCGCAATTATTTTCGGTATTCTGTTGTAGTTAGTATTCAATATTGTTTGTTGTTGTGGGGTATTTAGTCCCGCTTATAAATCTTGTTTAAGTAGGTTCGTCTAAGGAGACCGGATTTTAAGTGGGACCGTTGTGACCCCTCGGCCTTTCCGGGAGCTTGCTTTATTCAGTATTATTTGTTGTGTATTATATACTCGATACCCCAACAAGTGGTATCGAGCCGAAGGCGTTCGACCGCCTTTTGCCTCGTCTGTCTTTTATTTGTAATATTGAATACTACTATTTGAGTTCGAAATGACTACGGACACAACCGGTGCATCAAAGCATCTCGTCCGCGCCGGGAAGGATGTTAGTGCCAAATATTAGAATTTCGGTGGAAACATTTGACGGCACGGGTCATTTCGGCATGCATGTGGCAAGGCGAGTCTTTGTCGGATTGTCTATTTCAAAAGGTTTAGACATTGCCATTGAAGAAAAGAAACCGATGAAGTTGTCGAAAAGGAGTGGAAAACCATTAACCGCTTGGCATGTGGAACAATCCGATCGTGTTTGTCTCAGAGAGCGTAAATATGCATTTAAAAATGAGAATTTCGCTTACAAAATGGAAGGCTTTGGAGGACAAATTTCGAAGAAGAGTGGTCGAACAATCTCCTCATGAAGAAACGATTGTTCGGTTTGAGTACCGCTCGTACTACTATGAACGACCATATTCATCGCATTTAATCAATTAGTTGCAGATTTGCTTAATTTAGATGTAACCTTTAGTGATGAGGATTTGGCTTTAATGTTGTTATCATCTCTTCCCGATGAATTTGAACATTTAGAAACTACTTTACTTCATGGGAAAGATGATGCATCTCTCGTAGTTTGTAGCCGCTTTGTATAGTTATGAATTAAGAAAAAGAATAAAAGAAAACAGAACATAGCGGAGATGATGAAGCTTTGGTTGCAAGAGGTCGTTCGAAAAGCCAAAAGAAGGGTAAAAGAGGAAGATCGCGTTCCAAAGCCAAACTTGACAAAGATGAGTGTGCTTTCTGTCACGAGAAAGGACATGGAAGAAAAGATCGCATCCAAAGTTGAAGAATAAAGGAAAAGCTCCTCAAGATGCTTGTGTAGGTGAGGGTGAAAGTGAAGATGAGTTTTCACTTGGTGGTTTCACCTTTAATTTCCGTTCGACGAATGGATTTTGGATTCGGATGCACCTATCATATGTCTCCGTGAAGGAGTGGTTCTTCAATTTTGAAGAGATCAATGGTGGAGTTGTCTATATGGGCAATGACAATGCTTGTAAGACAACCGGGATAGGTTCTATCCGATTGAAAAATCACGATGGATCAACCAGTCTTGACGGATGTTCGGTATGTACCAAATTTGAAGAAGAATCTCATCTCTTTGGGAGCCTTAATCAAAAGGCTTAATTGTTACTTTGCGAGATGGAGTTAAAGCTACATCCGGCTCGCTCGTGGTGATGAAAGGCATCGGGAGAAATAATTTGTATTACTATCAAGGTAATACTGATGGGACAAAGAAATAGCTGCGATTCCAGGGAATGAAAAAGAGTCTAAAGCTGACAAGTTGTGGCATA
Organism: Rehmannia glutinosa; assembly: GCA_016081115.2. Lineage (NCBI taxonomy): Eukaryota > Viridiplantae > Streptophyta > Magnoliopsida > Lamiales > Orobanchaceae > Rehmannia > Rehmannia glutinosa. Next base: position 243,892 of record JABTTQ020001609.1, read on the forward strand.
TGCGATTGGGACATCTTTGGTGAGAAATCCTTGCAAACTCGCAAAGCAAGGATTATTGAAAGATGTTAAGGTATGCAAACTTGACTTTTGTGAGCATTGTGTTCTGGGAAAACAAAAGAGGGTGAAATTTGGAACTGCTATCCACAATACAGAAGGTATTTTGGATTATGTTCATTCAGATGTTTGGGGGCCTTCTAAGACACCATCTTTGGGAGGAAAACATTATTTTGTCACTTTCATTGATGATTTTTCCGACGTGTTTGGGTGTACACTATGAAGACTAAGGATGAAGTGCTTGGAATTTTCCTTAAATGGAAAACACGAATTGAGAATCAGATTGGAAGAAAGATCAAAGTTCTACGTACAGATAATGGTGGAGAATACACAAGCGATCCCTTCCAAGAAGTTTGCCATAAGTATGGCATTGTTCTAAGACTTCACGGTCGGGAGGACACCACAACAAAATGGGGTGGCGAGCGCATGAATCGAACTGGTGGAGAAAGTTCGATGTATGTTGTCCAATCTTGGGTTGGGCTGACAAAGACTGGCCGAGGGGTGTGACGTATCGCGCAACATCTCATCAATCAATTGCCATCATCCGCGATAGGTGGTAAAACACCTTTAGAGGTATGGTCCGGAAAGCTTTATTCATGATTATGATTCCTTACGTGTTTTTGGTTCTCTTGTTTACTATCATGTGAAGGAATCAAAGTTAGAACCGAGAGCAAAAAGGGCATTGTTCATGGGAATTACATCCGGCGTAAAAAGGATACCGTCTTTGGTGTCTCGAGTCGAAGAAAATATTGTTTAGCGAGAGATGTTACCTTTGATGAACATGCCATGTTGAAGACAAGAACAAGTGAAAAGACCGATAGTGCTCGCAACAGGTGGAGCGTACACCAAAGCGGTGGAGGTAGAAGAAATGGCTATAATTCATGCTAAGAATGATAATCCGAAAGAGGATTTGTCGATGATGATGAAGAAGAAGTTCGACCAAGAACCATTGGATCAATCAACCCATTGCGAGTAAGAAGGCCTAGACGAGAAATTCACAAACTCGCTCGATTTGCAGATATGGTAGCTTATGCACTTCCATTATAGATGATGATGTTCCTTTCACTTTTCGGAAGCGGTTCAAGTCCGAAAGTGAAAAGTGGAAAGGTGCCATGGAGGAAGAGATGCAATCTCTTGGAAGAACAAAACTTGGAAGGTGACACAACTACCAAAAGGCAAGAAGGCAATTGGATGTAAATGGGTATTCGCAAAGAAAGATGGATTTCTAACAAGAACGATGTGCGTTATAAGGCAAGGTTGGTAGCCAAAGGCTACGCTCGAAGGAAAAAGAATTGATTATAATGAGGTATTTTCTCCAGTTGTTAAACATTCCTCCATTAGAATTTTGTTGGCCTTGGCAAAGACAATTGAATTTGGAGCTAGCTCAACTTGATGTGAAGACGGCGTTCTTACACGGTGATTTGGAGGAGGAAATCTATATGACTCAAAGTAAGGATTCAAAGTTGCAGGGAAAGAAAAGCGGGTTTGTAAGTTGATCAAATCGTTATGCGGATTGAAGCAATCTCCGCGACAATGGTACAAACGATTTGATAAGTTCATGATAGCGTAAGTACACGGAGCAAATATGATCATTGTGTGTATTTACGCAAGCTACAAGATGGATCTTTTATTTACTTACTTTTGTATGTTGATGATATGTTGATTGCATCACGAGCCAATCGAAATTGACAAGTTGAAGGCTCAATTGAATCAAGAGTTTGAAATGAAAGATCTCGGTGAGGCAAGAAGATACTCGGGATGGAGATAAGTCGGGACGTAACGAGTGGCAAGCTTTGTTTGACTCGGAAAGCAATATCCGAAAAGGTACTACAACGTTTTGGTATGACAGAGAATACAAAACATGTAAGTACACCACTTGCTCCTCATTTGAAATTGAGTGCCCAACTATCACCGAAGAATGATGAAGAACGAGACTACATGGATAAAGTCCCATATGCTAATGCAGTTGGTAGCTTGATGTATGCAATGGTGTGTACGAGGTAGGACATTTCATAAGCGATTAGTGTTGTGAGCAGTATATGCATGACCCTGGAAAAGGTCGTTGGCATCTTTGTGAAATGGATTCTACGGTATATTCTTAATATTGTAGATGTTGGTTTAGTGTTTGAGCAGGATGGTAAACTTGGTCAAGGTATAGTTGGATATTGTGATTCCGACTACGCAGTGATTTGGATAAGCGAAGGTCAACGATCGGATATTTGTTCACTTTGGCAAAAGCACGGTCGGTTGGAAGTCTACTTTGCGAATGACGGTTGTTTTGTCTACAATGAAGCGCAGAGTATATGGAGGTCGATGAAGCTGTAAAGGAAGCTATTTGGCTTCAAAGTTTGCTTGAAGATTTGGGAGTTGGTCAAGCACATCACCTTTGTGCATTGTTGTGATGAGCGCTATTCACTTAGCAAAGAACCAAGTTCTTCATGCAAGAACGAAGCATATCGACGTTCGTTATCATTTTGTGCGGAGATTCTAGAAGAAGGAAATATTTTACTTGAGAAGATTCATACTATCGAAAATCCCGCAGATATGTTGAGGTGGTGACATGTCAAGTTTAAACATTGTTTATACTTGATCAACATCTTGCACATTTGAGTTGGCGCGGAAAGGCGCATTTAAGACCGCCAAGACCGCTTAAATTGAAGAGTTGAATTTTTTCGACGTGGGACTACAATGAGTCAAGGTGGAGATTTGTTACTATTTGACTAATTGTATCCCACATAGAATTTTGATGAAAATTTTGTGGGTTTCTTAACTATAAATAAGGCCCTAATATTTGGTTTTAAGATGTACCAAAATCTTCTTCTATCTCTATATTTGAGGAAGTCCTATATTTGGGAAATCCTAATTTGTGGGTAATTTTGCCCAAGTTGTAATTTGTTCGGGAGATTAGTAAAGTGGTCGTTGCGGTTGCGGTGCCCGGAGACGTAGGCAAAATTGGCCGAACTCCGTTATCAATCTCCGGTGTGTTCTTTCCTTTATGTCTTTTAGTTTCGCAATTATTTTAAGGTATTCTTGTTGTAGTTAGTATTCAATATTGTTTGTTGTTGTGGGGTATTTAGTCCGCTTATAATCTTGTTTAAGTAGGTTCGCTCTAAGGAGACCGGATTTTAAGTGGGACCGTTGTGACCCTCCGGCCTTTCCTGGGAGCTTGCTTTATTCAGTATTATTTGTTGTGTATTATATACTCTCGATACCCCAACAGCGACTATAGAACGTGGCTTTGCCTTGTGAGATTTTGACCATTTGAAGCATCCCGTCGCCCTCGAAGAAATGGTGGGGGCCCTTAGGGGTGAAGTGAGGGTTCGGGCCGTTGCGGATGTATCCGATCCATCGAGGCACGGTGGAGAGCGCCCCACCACCCGCGGCGGTGGGGAAGCTCGTCCACGGGAGCAGAGTGTCCTGATAGAATGTGTTTGGGATCGATGGAAGGGCGAAGGGGTGACGAGTCAAGAAAAGTGGATATGAAGTCGTCTAGTGTGTTGAAGATATTTGCAAGCAGGGGCTTAAGGTTTTTGTTTATTCGTATCTGCGCGTGTTTGGAAGCGGGTTGATTCTTGATGTTTCGATCAAGTGTTTGAGCTGTGATCATAGGTTGATAAGGCTTGTTTGTGTTGATTCTAAATGATGAAATCTGTAGCAAATGAGGATGTGGTATTGAAAGGAAAGAGGAAGAGATTTGGGCTTCCATTTTTGAGGCAGGCTAGGTTTAATGCTAATATCACTACTACAAATGATGTTTTTAACCTCGTTTATTGAAGACACTTAACAACATCGGTTTTTGTGTAGTAGTGTATGTAGAATGGAGAAATTAAGAGAGATAATATTGGTGTTCTTACGGTTACAGCCATATAAAGATCTGATGAAGCAGAAAAACATATTATTAAATATTGCTAAAGATGATTCGATTTGATCAAATATTTTTAGCTCAATTTAACAAATATTAGTGACGCATATGGTGCGTGCATCCGAAATACTGGTATTTTGAAAGCATAGGACCCGATTAAGGTCATTCCTGCTTTCATTGTTGTTGCAAGGAAGATCTCTTATTATATATTATTCAGTGAATTTCATAATAGGGTCCAAATTTAAGAAAATCTATCATTTGAAGACTCAAAATTTCAACTTTCTCAAATCAAGATCTAATTTTTATTTTTTTCTCAAATTGGGCTCTCCTTCAAATTTTGGGTTCTCACTTCAAGACCCAAAATTTCAACATTTTCAAATCAAGACCCAGTTTTTAATTTTTTCTCGAACATGGCCCTCCCCCAAAATTTTGGGTTCTCGTTTTAGAATTTAACAAAAAGAGAAATATTAATGTAATCTATCACGTCAACTACAAAAATTATTTTTCTTCCTCTTTTCGTTTTTTCGTTCATATATTCTTTTTTACTTGATACATACTTATTATCGGTTTTATTTAACGTGTAGAAACCAGTATCTGTATGTAGCTAAACAAGATGAAAAAAGCCGTAAAATATTTACCGGTTACTAAAAAAATAAGATATACCAAACTATGAATGAAAAAATAATAGGAAAATATTTTTTAGTTACTAAAAAAATAAGATATCTAAATTCTGATCATTGAATTGTACAGTTTAAAACAAGTATCGATTAGGAAAAAAAATGAGAAAAAAAATAAAAAAAGAAAGAAAATTAATTTTTGTGGTCGGTGTGATAGATTACATTAATATTTCTGTTTTTGTTAAATTTTAAAACCTGAATTGAGAGCCCAAAATTTAGGGGAGGGCCTGATTTGGGAAAAAAATAAAAATTAAGTCTTAATTTGAGAATGTTGAAATTTTGAGTCTTGAAGTGAGAACCTAAAATTTGAGAAAGATCCCAATTTGAAATTAAAATAAAAATTGGGTCTTAATTTGAGAAGATTGAAATTATGAATCTTGAAATAATAGATTTTCTTAAATTTAGGTCTTATTATGAAATTCTCCATGTATTATGACAATTTGATTTTAAAATTCAAGGGACATGTGAAATTGGTTGTCAGCATTAATTACAAATCTGGTCAATATGAATAAACAATTAATAGTCATTGAGATTGAGTATTTTTTGTTATATAAATTATTTAATACCACTGTGATACACGCACAATAATTAACGTACAAATCAGACAATTAATTAAGAAGACGTTGTCGTTGTCACAAGCTCGAGCACAATAATTAACTCCCAACCCACTTCTAATCATGATCCATTTCATGTTTTTTCTTCAAATCCACAAATTATAGATAAATTTAACTTCAATTATATAGAATATTTTGAAAAATACCAAGACACCCTGTACCCCTTCACTACTTAACTAGCCCAGATCTCACACTTCCTACTATATAGTTTTATCTCGTGTTTCAATACACTATGTTTGCATGGATATACTAATAATGGTATCATGATCTTACATTCGTGACCTTCAGCTGAAACATAAAAGAAAACGTAATGTAGGATAAGATAGTCCATCAATTTTTTTGGCCATTTAATTTGTCCATAATAAAAATGTTTCAGGGCCATCATGTGTTTAGCCATTTTTTGAATTAAATTGTCCGTTTTGCTATTTTTACTTCTCTGGACCATTGCATTTCTTAGGATCTAGACACATATCTTGGTACTACATCCATTTTTATAAAAATGGCCAATTGAAGTAACTCACAAAAAAAAAATATAACTATCAAATTTTAGTCACAATAACTAAACAACAAACATGACTACTTTTGTTTTCAAAAAACGTACGTAAATGGCCACCACAAGACTATAATTGGTAGAGATGATGACTTATGCACAAGAATAAGCCTTATGCAGAGTAAAAGTTATATCACAGCCAATTGCAAGTACTCTTGTAATAATCCAACCTTTGATCCCATAAAGAAGCATTTTAAACGCACAACTCAAAACATTCGAAATCAGGCCTATCTTCAATAACAATCCACCACCACCTTCCAAACAAATTAACCCTAAAAATTCCAACCTTACTTGCAACCCTTGCAAACATTCCCCCTTCAATCCTAAAATTCTCTCCAAAAAAAATCACTTAATTATCATTTCTTAGACGGTGATGGGATGATTCACATGATCAACATCTCCAAAAACGGCTTTGCCATGGGAGATTTTTATCATGTGAAGCATTCCATCACCATCTAAGAAATGATGGCACAGTGGGCGAGAGCCCTCCACCACCTCGCGCGTAGGTGCTGGTGGAAGCTCGTCCACCGGAGCAGAGTGTGATCGTGTTTAGGATCGATGGGAGGACGAAGGGGTGATGACGTGTGCAAGAAAGAGTTTTAATTTGTTTCTTTTCGTGTATAACATTTTTGGAAGAGAGAATGAGGATGTCTTGGAAGGAAAGACGAAGAAATTAAATTAAGGGCTTCTATTTGGAGGCAGGCAAATGTAGCTAGAATGAGATTAAGTGTACATATATATAGAGGTATCAAAAACAAATCCACCCGACTATTGGGCCGGGATGGACTATATTTTCACATGTGGCTAGAAAAATCGGTCCAACGCAGTGAGACCAATATTATTAATTTTTTAAAGTTGCAGAAATTGCTAAACGCTAATCGAGCAGTCTTGCCCGCCTAGGCAGGCACATAAGTCCGAGTTTTGCTCGATTGACAATCCTGACATTATATAAATATTGTACCTAACATTTGTTATTTTGTTTTGTTTACTATATCCAGAGTACATTCTTCACCTTTATTTTATGGGTTAATTATAAAAAATATCCTTGATGTTTGATCTGATTATAAAAAAACCTAGAAAACTTTCAAAATTACAAAAAATACCCCAAAGTTTTATTTGTCTAACATTTAACCCCTTAATAAGCAAAAGAAAGTTCAAAATCCCCTTTCATATTTATAAATTAGCAGTTTACACCTTAATTTTAACACTGAATCAAACATGAAGGGTACTTTTTGTAATTCTAAAAGTTAGCTGGGTTTTGTTGTGATTAGGCTAAACCTCTGGGGTACTTTTTGTAATTATCCCTTATTTTATTCATTCTAGTACTGTTATTATTTTGCTCGATTGTACGATGCTTGCTTCAATTATTCTACTTTGTATGCCACTATTAATGTTTGAACGCGCGATGATTTTTGTTATTAAGTCAAATAATGGAATACATGCAAATTGAATAAAAAATGTGAAACAAGAAAACCCAAACAATCTTATCTCTTATTATTTCTTGGGGCATGCATTGAACGTGGGTGAGTGTTTTTAATTTTTTTTAGTAGTAGACAAAATTACTAGTGGCGGAGCGCTATAGCCTTAGGCTGGTCATGCTATCTATTAAACTCTCTTCGTCCCAAAAAGATAGGACACAATTTTTTTTCGTCCGTCCCAAATTATAAACTTATTTTCTTATTGAGAGTATTAATTATACAAAAATACTAAATTACTCATATTTTAATTCACTTGAAATGATATACCATCATTTAATGTAAGGGCAAAATAAGAAGAATATGAAAATAATTATCATCCTAATCACTGTTCTAAAAGACCCCGTCCTACCTCCATTAGTCCCGCCTGCAGGCGCTAGCCCTAAGATATCCGTCATTTAGCGCCAGCGATTTTTAACATCGATCCTAATTACATTTATTATATTTTCTTAAATGTAAGTTTTTTCTACTTGTCTATCTTTATGGACAGATAAAATATTAAAAAAATATTTCCTCTCCATTCAACAACAAAGTGCCCACACTCTTTTGAGGTGAGATAAAAATGGTCCTGGAGAAAACCTTTGACAATTTTCTCTAGTTTTGCTGAGGGAACAAAAAGCAAAAATTAGAGCATTTAATTAAACATATCAAAATCAACCAACTGTACCTATGGGAAAGTGGGACTCATGCATGGACTGTTGAAAAACCTACCACCACAATCAATGGATACAAAAAAAAAAAAAAGTATCTCTTTCTTCTTGCTTCTCTCTTCTTTTTTAAAAATCTGAAGTATTTTAAAGTCTTAAATTTTTATTTTGACCAAATTGATCAACATACCATATCATAAAGACTTTTCCCACATGTGACAAAAAATAATACCTTTTCTATCTACTTTTATGGTTCTTTTACCCAAATATCATTGCACTTAAATACAAAAGCAAAAATCTGGATTGAATCTGATTCATTAGTTTCAATCCAACTTCTTCAAGCAAAGCCCCCATTTTATTGGCAATACCAAGACACAATCCTCCTTATTCAGGACCAAATGAAGCCGAGGGAAGTTAGAATCTCACATATTTATAGGGAGGGGAACTCAGTAGCTGATTTCCTTGCCAACTTGTCTATTGATTCGGGTTGTTTTTCAGTTTTCAATAGTTCCAATTTTCCTTCCCAGGCTTGCCGACTGGCAAAGTTGGACTTTATGCCAACTTTCCGTGGTTTGTAATTATGGAACATGGATGTAACTCAAATTTTTGTTTATGAAATTCCCACCTAAGTTTGTAGGTGGTTAAGCAAAAAAAAAAAAAAAAACAAAAGCAAAAAAGTAGGTTGAGTTATATTTCTCTCTAACATAAAATGCATTTTCTTTATTTTAAGATTTTTAACACAAATTTTAGTTTTATAAAAACAAATCAGATTTTTATAAAATTATTTAGTATAAAAAAATAACTTTTTGAAAATAATTTTGAGTTTTATTATTTTATAATTTAAAAGATATTTTAAATAAATGGAAAATATTTAAAAAAACTGTATAGTTTTTTTTTTAAAACAATTCATATTTAATTTTTTGTAATTTTTTTATTTTAAAATAACTTCGATTCTTTTTTGTTTTTAAACTAATTATCGTGTTTTTATATTTTTATATTTATATTTTAAAATAATTTTTTGGATTTTCTTAACTTTTCTTAATAAATTATAATTACTTAAATTTTATTGAAATAATTTTCAAAATTAATAGATAATTTTTCGTATTTTTCAAATAATTATTTTATGTTGTTTTTTAATTAATTTTTGGATAAATGCATTTTTGGGACCAAAAGTGCAATTTTCATCTATGTATATGTATTTTTGTCTTCTTCGTTGTATATGTATATGTCATATGGGTTGGTACGATATGGGATGATATATATATATATATATATATATATAATAATGATATTATGCCATAGGAGTTGGCATGATTAGAACTGTCAAAAATTGCCTTGCCCTGTAATAGGGTTGGATTGAGCTATGATTTTGTAGGCCCAAAAGATCTGGCCTATTTGGCCCGGCCCATTAGGCCCAAAACACCGGGTTGGGCAGGTCGGCCCGCTTCGACCGAAGCAATTTAAGTGTATTTTTAATACATGGGTTGGGCTGGGCTCCTCAAAATAGCGGTCCAAAGAAATTTTGCGTCGGCCCAATCCATTATCCCATCCCTCGCCCGATGGGCCAAGACGGCCCGCCCAACCCAATACTTTGATGACTCTAGGCACGATATGTGCACAATATGACACGATATGCACGAATTGGGGACGATACATAGGGGTGTGTGTATTTGCGGGGAGTGTACGCGATTTTCAAGGAAAACACTAATTATATCATTCCAAAATTCAAAATCCTCAAATTAAAGGGGGGATATTTTGGTCAAATTGGGTAAAACAAAATTTTAAGTTGGTGGATAGAAAAAAATACTCACCATCCAGAGTGGGTAGTTAAAAAAAGATCCTTTTATTTTTGATAATAAGAAATAAATAAGTAATGATTTTAATGGTTTGGGAGATCAAGTTTGAAGAGTATATTTGTTGTAAGGTAAGACTTGCTTATTTTTTTTACAATATGTTTTATTTTCTATTTATTAAAATTTCGACCCGAAAAATGCTATGCCGAAATGATGGAACTTTCGAACGCACTAGTCGGAAATTCTGGCTTCGCCTATATATGGTTGAAAATACTGGTAACACACACCCACTATATATGTGTAAAGCATGAGTGATTTGAAAAAATGACTTTTATATGTTTTTGATAATTAGTTGACAAGTTTACACCGGCCAGTATTAAAAGATAATTAATGAGTTGAAAGTAGTGGCAATTAAATATATATATTTATTTGTAAAATATGTATCTTGTGTAAAGCCTGACTGTTTTAAAATAAATGCTCTGACATGTTTTCAATTAGTTGATAAACTTAGACCAGTATTAAAAAATACTGAGTTAAAAATACAGGTTTACTGATATATATTTCTATATATAAATATAGGGGATGGTTCAAATGGGACACCCTCTTATATGAGACGGTGGAAATTCATCCAAACCGTTGATATTTTCCAATTGAAAGTCCAAATTTAATGGCTGAAAATTAGATTAATAATCAACAAGTAAAATTATCAGGGGTATAATAGACTATTTAAATCTTAAGATTGTAACTGCTAAAATCACGTTCCTAAAAATTAGGGGATGATATGCACAAAATCACACAACAAAATCCTTCCAAAAATTGTGTATATTTAGTTAAATCACTATTTTACTGTATATTTAGTTCAAAAATCCCGTATCTTTATTTTAATATTACTGTGTAATTTAAAATATTTAACTGTATACACATCAAATTTTATTAAGGTGTATATTTAGTTCAGTAATACCGTGTATTTAGTTTAATAGTACTGTGTAATTTAAATATTTTACTGTATGTATATCAAATTTAACTACAGTGTATGTTTAGTTCAATAATAATGTGTCTTTACTCTAATAGTACTGTGTAATTTAAAATGGCTTACTGTATGCATGTCAAATTTATCTACAATGTATGTTTAGTTCAATAATAATGTGTCTTTACTCTAATAGCATTGTGTAATTTAAAATGGCTTACTGTATCCATGCCAGATTTAATAGAATTAAATTATACAACAAACACAACATAAATATACAGATAAAGTAAAATAAATTATACAACAAATACAACATAAATATACAGATAAATGTTATAAAATTCACTCGATTTAATAGAATTAAATTATCCAAAATATAACATATCCCTAAGAATTAAAGGACCAATCATTCCAATCCCAAACACAACAAACTTGAAATTCATCTGAATATTCTTAAAATTCCAAAATTCTCAATAATAATAAACTCTCGAACCTCATCTCGAAAACAACATCTTAGGCTTAGCATTTGCATCCCTCGCCCCACTACTCGTACCACCAATATTAAGTTGTCTTTTTGGTTGTCCTTTGGCTGTCTTCGACAAATTAGCAACTGCAATTAATAAGACAAACAAATATTATCATTCCAATTCAGCAAAATGCAATGACAAATACAGTAAAAACACTACACAAACATGTGGTGACAAATAAATTAAAATTGTATTATATAACTACCATGTAAATAAAGCTATGTTGAAAACATACACAAAATCATTGCACAAAATAACAAAATTGTATTAAATAAACATTAAAACTAAACTAAGTATACAATGAATTATATTACCCATAAATATAAGGAACTCTTATACAACAAAATTATATTCAGGAGATATAAAAATCATTACAACCAATTTAAAAAAAAATACACACATAATTGACAAGCTTAAAACATCAAAAGTGTACTAAAAATATACACCACCATCGGGAAAAAAAAAGCTGGAGACCACTTTCTTTCCAAAAAAAAATATGTAACTTGATGAAAACTATGTTGAGAAGGGCTTAAACACCCAAATAAACATTCACACATGATAAGTACAGTAAATTTATTCTAACACTACACAAACATGTGATGACAAATACATTAAAAATGTATTATATAACTACCATGGAAATTAAGCTATGTTGAAGACCCAAACCCAGTTTTTTTCGACCCAAACCCAGTTTTTTTCATCACAATCAACAATTAAAATACATCAAAAACTGGAAACACCCCCCTAAAAAAACTAAAAACAAATTTAAGTCAAACTATTAGAACAACAATAAGAACAAATTCCACCAAACAAATACCATCTGCCGAAATATCAAAAAACTAAAAACAAATCTCATAAAAAAAACACAACCCATATTTTCGACACAAGCGAAAATAAAAATACTAGAGATCGAAAAAACCCAAAAAATCGAATATAACCACTAGAACTCGAAAATCGACAAAAATCGAAACAGAGAACCCTAGAAACCTGTTTTTGGCTAAATAGAGATAAATATATTCACCTTGCGGTAGGTCGAAATTGTCTGTATTGTCTTCCATCGTCGGCACCGATTTTGTGTGATCTTCTATTATCGTTTCTTTGCAGCACTCTTAATTGTCAGTTTTATCGTCTATGAATTCTTTTTTAATTATTAAGAATATCATATAACTTGGTCAAATTCTTACAGAAACACAAAAGTAATCAGCATGGCGAACTGTTATTTCTTAGTAGAAACTCGACCACAAATATAAAAAAGAAAGGGCATCATTAGGTAGCCTGGGAAAAAAAGCAGAAACCCTAGGAGGAGTTACTACTTGTATTTAGCAACCTCGCCTTCATTGGGCAAAAATCCCATGAGCCTTCCGGCAGAATTCTGGTTAGCGTACATAAAACCTCCCATCACCCCTATCAGACCACCCGTCACCATTGATAAGGGTCTTTTAATGCATGTTTTATGTGTATATTTGAGTAGAATTCGAGTTATTTTATTGTTAGTTTTGTAAATTTTTGATTGTACATAGTTCATATTACTCCGAGGTGCTTTTATTGATGTAGATTGACCATTCGGGGATAATTTTGGTGAATTTCGGACCATGGATTCATGTCAAAACATATCAGAGAGTTTAAGGATGCAAAAATGCTCGAAATTCCAAGCCAAACGCGTCATTTCGGGCCTTTTTGGTCCAACAAGGGCAGGGGGTGTCGGGCAACACGGCCGTGTTCCGCCGGGAACTAAAAACTCGATTTTTTCGCACAAAATAGCCTACGACACGACCTGGCCATGTTCCCCAACACGACCGTGTCCAGAGACACGGCCTGGCCGTGTTGGGAAGCACGACCATGTTTCCCTGATTCCCTGTGTGATAAAACAGCACGGCCCGACCGTTCTGGGCGACACGGGCGTGTCCGGGGCACTTTTCTGCAACCTTTCCAGCGAAAATTATGGAAACCTCATCTACCAAGCTTATTGACCACTTTTATACACCTTTAATACCCAATTTTGCTGCAGCATGACCCCATATTCCCTCAATCATCAATTGAGTACAAGAATTCACCAACGAACAATGACACGAGGATGGCCCCTTAATCCCGAGCTTAATCCAGGAGACATATCCGATGATGACGGAGACGCCGGTAATGGTGGAAAGACGGAGGTAGTCGAGGGTGTTGAAGGAGTCTGACGTTTTTTTTGGGGTTATTGGGTTTGATTTGGTAAGATTTAAAGCCCGTTAAACTCGGGAACCGAAAAAGGAAAATTAAAACTTACCTTCTACACTTAAATAAAAAGACAAATTTTCCCTAATTAAAAATCCGAAAATAAGATAAATTACCCCCTAAAAATCATGCATTAACTACTTGCCTAAAATAAATGGATTAATTTGAGCTATACAAAATATCAATCCAATGGCTGTAATAAATTCCCACCGTCTCAAATAAGGGGGGGTGTCCCATTTGATCCAATCTCTATAAATATATATAGTTGGGTACACAAACGATTGTTTATGAAAACTTGACTTGGGACCTCCAATTTGGCTTGATTCGGATAAGATGTTGAATGACTGCTTCATCTAAAAGTTTGAGTGGTTGTTTGAGAGCACTTATGCAAAAATTCATATAGAAAATTAACTTTTTAACAAGTGGCTTCTCAAAAAGCTTCCGATTCTAATTTCTCTAAAATGGACTTTTGAATGAGTACTCATCCAAAAAGTTCATTTTAAATTAATTAGCAAACATCTATTATAACGAAAATTAACTTTTAGATCCAAAAATTTATTTGAAAATTGCTCCCAAACAAGCACTAAGTTGTTAGATATGTTAGTCATTTAATGTTTAATTCTTTGCAATTGAGCATTTCAAAATAATTAGTCCGATATGTTTTTAATTAGTTGATAAATTAGACCACTATTAAAATATATTGAGTAGAAAATAATGGTCACTAAATATATATTTATATTTATATAACTAAATAACTTATAAAATTTATATATTTCAGGGTAAATCCAGCATAATCATTTATTTAAATATCTTTTAAATAAGCTTAGTCAAACAACCTCACCCTCTTATAGTTGTAATGTTGTTAAGTAGCTTAAGAATATCAGTAGAACTATCTAACGTAGCTCTAAAATAGTTGTAAATTTGTAATGTTCTATTTTTTGGAGGGTATTATATATCTGAAATACCTTATCAGATAATTAAATTGGCAGGTATTACTCCGTTCGTTAACTATTTTTTTTCATTTTGAAAAGATTATTTTGTTTATTTTCAATTTGCCTCTGATAAATATTCTAATTTCTGTCTTCAATAATTTATTTATTTATTTATTGTCAAATTGATAAAATTTTGTAAATGATTTTTGGCTAGAGAGGAATAATTTGTGCATTGGTTTGTTAAAGTGTGGTGCCTAGGTGCCAAGCTAAGTTAAAGAACTTAGGCAAATCCAATTACGCCTTGGCCGAACCTAAAATTTATAGCAAAATTCATTTAGGCTTATGGAAACTAAAATGATGCTGATAGGATTGGGACTTTAAAATTAAGATACTATTTGTGACCATAATGGCATAAGTTTGGTATCTTCCATATGTTTGTTGCCATGCACATTATTCGTGTCTAAACATGCATCACAACTCAATAAATTATACTTCAATTTATGCATAAGGGATAATTACAAAAACACCCCCAAGGTTTAGGCTAATTACAAATGAACCCAGAGTTCATTGAAAATTACAAAAAACCCTTCAAGTTTGATTCCATCTTACATTTTTCCGGGTGATTTTCGAAAATATTTCAAAAACCCCCCCTGACATTTGCAAAAAATTTATAGTTACTCCCCCTTTAAATTTAAGACAAAACAAAATATGAAGGGTTTTTTTGTAATTTTAAAACATGTCTAGTTTTTTTTTTTTGTAATTAACCCAAATCTCATGGGTGTTTTTGTAACTATCCCTATACATACCAAATGGGATCAACCTTGTGTTTCATAATAAATATTGGACTGAGATTAATTATCTCATATAAGTGCATGCGTTCCCTCCCTTACTGCATCATCTCTCGAAATAATTAAAAATTATGCATACCAAATTCAAACAATATTCTAGGTGATCTTGCAGATAAGATACAATTTTCAATCATTTATTGCAAATATATGTACACATGGTATAGCATGTATAAGACTCGGAGGCCTTTCGAAACCTATCTCGCCACAAGATTTTATGATGAATCAGAAATTGTATAAGTTGGTTGGACAATAGCATACCAGGTGGACAAGATTTTTGCCCTAGCCTGAAATTAGCTTTAACAAAAAATATTCCCTATTGATTATTGACCTGAAATATATTATATATAGACCATATATTGAGGATTTTAGTATATCCAACTCCTTAATTAAGGTGTAGTCCAATTAAATAAGGGGGAAAAGACTATATATACCAGTTTTGAAACTATAAATACTCCTTACTCCTTAGGATTGACAATCATAATAAATCTTAACGGAAGTTAATAATTGTCTATTATATTAAACCCTCATGTGAAGTTGAATAAAGAAGAAAATATCTAAATCCCTTATGTGAAAAAAATCCAACTTAAAACTTATTCATGATTATCTCTGGAAATTCAAAATAATAAATATTATTCAAAATAAGAAAAAAAAATTAAAAATATAAATGATATGTTTTAATTAAACCATAGTTTAGTCCCTTCCCCATGATCTTGTCGATTTGTTTATAGTAAAGAAAGGAATTAGGAATTATTTGTAAAAATATTAAAATTTCTAATCACCTTAGATGGAGTCGGATATTGGTCGACCAGGATATGTACTTAATTAAAAAAACCTCCTACATTTACTTTTTTTTTTAATCATAAAACCCTAGGGATAAATCGTAAATTTTGTCCGAAGTGTCACAAGCAGTAGGGTGACAATATAAGGGGCTTTTGCCATAATACTTTGCCGGAATAGATGTGTTAGGAGCAGGGGCGTAGCCAACGTACTCGACTACTTCTTAATAAAACATATATCCCTTAGGAAAAACAAGAATAAAAAAATTTGGGTGGCGCTCAGGACTAGGGAGGCCCCCTAAATCCACCCCTAGTTGGCGTGTGGTGGGAAAAGATGTTTTAAATACCGTACCGGTGATCAAACCGGCCAAGTCATCGGTAAGCGGTTCAACCGGCCGGACCGGTTCAACCGCCGGTTTTACCGGTTTTAATAAAAATTAATTATATTTAAAATTATATTATATAAAATATGAATGTAACTTATTAATGTAAAAGGAACATTTTTATATATTTAGGTAAAAGGAAAAGATGTATATATTTAGCTCAAAATTCAAATAATGACATAAATATATGATATATTAAGTTTATAAATTCTATTTTTATATAAAAACTGGAAAAATACAAAAAAAAAATAGCAATTTCTGGTTCAATCAGTTTTAGGCCGGTAATGAGCGTTATTGTTCGGTTTGGGCGGTATTGACCGGTTTAACCGTAAAAATGGTTATTAGGACCTTATCATACTGGCCTGACCACCGGTATCCGGTATAATCGATTGAACCGACCGGTACGGTACAATATTTTAAACAGTGGGTGGAAGCACCACATTTCAACAAAAAGAACAAGAAGGAGTTAAAATTAGTTAAAGCGCAAAAAAAAAAAAAAAAAAAACTCTTTAGGCGCAATATATATTATCTTGTGCCAGATAATTAAAAAAAATATATTGTAGTGGGTGCAAGAGGATTTTAAGTTATTTAGACAGTGGAGATTCCATTTCTTGATTTTTTTTTTTTTTTTTTGAAAAATCCATTTCTTGAATTTTGGTGTGTGGTGAAGCTTCAATTTGTCAGCACTCAATAGCAACTATTTTGTTCTTTGTATTGGTTGTTAATGTACATTATTCGGTACAAACTATGCATATGGGGTAATTAAATAAAAATCTTGAAAATTTAGTGCATAATTGGACTATTAAAAGGGTTCTGATGTGAGCATCTTTATTTTGTACCAATATTATTTATATATGAAATAATTACAAAAACTACCTTGAGGTTTGGGATTATTACAAAAATAAACTCAAAGAAATTTTAAAATTACAAAAAAATACCGTGAGGTTTGTAATATTTTTATGAATATAAAAGGGGTGTTTGAAATATTTTTGCTTATGAATAAGGCAAAGTTTATTACAGAATCAAACCTCAATGGAATTTTTGTAATTTTCAAAAACCTTAGGAATTTTTTGTAACTCATGTCATCTACTTTTTTTAAAAAAAATTAAGAGCTACCGGCTTAAGGGGGAGATATATATTAACAGACAGATAAACATCAAGGGAAATTTTGTAATTTTAAAATTTTAAAGAATTTGTTTCTGTAATTTGATCAAATTTCAGGGAGCTAGAGATGGACGTAATTAATTAACCTTACACTTTCTAGAAGCTTAACTTCTTGTAATTGTACTTATTACAAAAAGCAAATCAGTGAACAAGAATATAAATAAGTGTCATTTGTCATATTTATCAAGCAGCCAATTAATTCAAACTCTAAAGATGGAGACCATTTCTTCCTCTTTCCTTCCCAAATTTCATCATGAGCCAAAAAATGTTTCATCACTTGAAACCACCAAGAAAATAAAACCTCAACCAAAAATCACATCCCATTCTCTCTTTTCCACATTTCCCCTAAAGAAACTAATATCATACACACAAAAACTCACCCTAAAAATCCCCTTTTAATAACTCCAAAACCTTTCTCACTTGCAACCCTTTTTAAGTCATTGGATGATTTTGTATCCACCTCCATTGACTTTAAAAGCCAAATCCCGCCCGGACCGAAACACGATTTTCGGAAACTTTGCACCAGTGGACGAGCTTCCCCCCACCGCCTGCACGGTGGTGGAAGGTTCCCTCCCAACTTGCCTAGACGGCGCGTACATTCGTAACGGCCCAAATCCCCAATTTACCCCTAGCGGGCCCTACCATCTTTTCGATGGAGATGGGATGCTTCACACGATCGTAATATCTCAAAACAACGTCACTTTTTGTAGCCGTTATGTCAAGACATACAAATACATGGTGGAGCACAAAATAGGCCACCCTATCTTCCCAAGTGTTTTCTCCTCCTTCAACGGCCTGACATCCTCGATCGCACGCAGTCTAATAACCGTCGCGCGACTACTAACCCGACAGTTCGATCTGTTGATCAACGGGTTCGGCCTGGCAAACACGAGCGTTGCCCTGATCGGGCGGCGCCTGTTCGCCCTCGGCGAGTCCGATCTTCCTTACGAGATAAAAGTGATGTCTGACGGCGATGTAATAACTCTCGGCCGCCACAATTTTTTCTCGGACGAGCCGTTCATGAGCATGACGGCCCACCCAAAAGTCGACCCCGAAACAGGGGAAGCCTTCACCTTTCGTTACCACGTGGTTCGACCATACCTGACCCTTTTCAGAATCGACGCCAACGGTAAAAAACAACAAGATTTGCCGATTTTCTCCATGAAGACTACCTCGTTGATCCACCATATAGCCGTCACGAAAAACTACGTAATATTCCCCGATACACAGATCGTTATGAGCCTTACGGAGATCACGAAAGGACGGCCACCGGTGAGAGTCGATTCGACTAAGGTGCCTAGGGTTGGGATTATTCCGAGATATGCTAAGGATGAGAGTGAGCTTTTGTGGATTGAGGCCATGGGATTTAATATGATGCATTGTTTTAATGCTCGGGAAGAAGATGATGGTGAAAAGATTGTAATGGTGGTGTCTAATATATCATGTGTTGAACATGCCTTGGAGAGAATTGACTTGGCAAGGCCAAGATTGGAGAAAGTTATAATTAATGTCAAGGCCAAGAGATTGGAGAGGCATTCATTGTGTGATGAAATTCTTGACATGGGAGCTATTAATCCAAGTTACGCAGGAAAGAAGAGCAGGTAATGTAATTTTACTTTGAAATTTCTTTGGTCTCACATAATTTCAAATAATGAAAAATATATACTTATGATAATGTGATATATTTACATATTACACCTACATGATTAGAGAAAAAACAGAGTTCCATGACTAAGAAAAAAATCCCATGACTAAAGGGATTACAACAAATTTAAGATATATAATTATAAAAACTACTCTTTGTTTAGCCTAATAAAAAAAAACTCTGTTTATCTTTAAAAATCACAAATATTGATGAGATCTCATATCCTATTTTCCCTATTCCACTCTTATTCTATTGCATAGGATGAAAGAAACGTGTACAAGACGAGTATACGTGTCTTCCATCCATATGGAATAGAGAAAGTGGAATAGGAGATCTCATCTCATTACAAACACCCTTACGAGGGTTTGTTTTTACGAGGGTGTAATTTGTAAAATTGTAATAAATATCAAGTGAGTATTTGTAATTTTGAAAGATACCTTGGTTTTTCAGTAATTGTACTAAACCTCAGGGGTAGTTTTTATAATTATCCAAAAATGATATATTAGCATGGCTACGCATTTACACTATACATTTATTTCAGAGGCGAAATTTCAATTGAAACTTGGTCCCGTATTTATATGGGGTCGACAATTTTGGTCCCAGATTGTTTCAATTTTGCAAAAACATCCTATAACTCTTTAAACTTCTCAATTTAAGGACAAATCTCGCGGGAAAATTGTGATATTTAATGTAGCATATATATTACCATCACTAGTTACTACACTATAATTGTAGAAACTACATAGCCATAAACAGGGGCGTAAACAAGGGGGGGCCTAAATTTTTTTTAGTCCCATTTTTTCTATGGAAAAAAAAAATAATTATATTTTTTAAGGGTAAAAGATAGTTGAGCTAGGGGGAAATATTTGGGCTAGGGGTTACAATCCGGCCTGACTACGCCCCTGGCTTGGTGACCATAATGATGCATTTTACATAATTACACATATATACAGATATGCATATGTTGGAATAGTGGCTCAACCAATGAAGCTGGTCGGGGTGGTCAAGATAGACCTATCGACGCCGGATTCCTCCAGTCGCGCGGTTGCTAGACGCCTGTTCGGGCCGAGTTGCAGCGGAAGCGAACCGTTTTTCGTGCCAAGGGAACCTGATAATCCAGATGCAGAAGAAGACGACGGCTATTTAATAGCATATATACATGATGAGAACACTCAAGAGTCTAAGTTCATTGTAATGGATGCTAAATCTCCAACTCTTGAAATTGTTGCTGATGTAAAGTTACCAGGCAGGGTGCCTACAGGCTTTCATGGCCTATTTGTAAGAGAAAGTGACCTCAATAAACTATGACGATTTCACAAAAACTACTCCTGAGATTTCGGTTAATTAAAAAAAAAAAAAACTCAAAGATGTTTGGAAATTAGAAAAATCCTTGAGGTTAGATTTTTGTATTAAATGTAAGGGGGTAGTTGTCACGCCCCAATTTTTTTGTTATACTGTAAAATAATACCCAATAAATTACATCTCCACATATTCCTTAGCTTAAACTCGACAAGAGCTATTATCTAAAGTAAAAATAATTAAAAACCATAAATACAATGGAAGTCTATGAATACATACAATTTAATAGAGTTGCAATTAATTTATCTTTACAAAATAGTTTAATGTCATGAAATTCATGAAATAGCTAATGCCATGAAATTTATGAAATTCTTAGCAAAACTAATTTCTTTAGGAAAATGACATTTACCCACTTTTGGTTCGGATCTTCGTTTGGGCAGGAACAATCAAGGCACTAATCCTTGCTAGGATCGATTCTGACAATGACTCTTAGAGACAACTCACGATGGCGATTTACTACGAGATCGTGATGGTGTTAGAAATAAATAATACGTAAATGCGAATATATAATATATTTACAAATATGAAAAAGAACTGAAGTTTTTTTTGATTTCCCAATGAACTGAAAAACAATAGAAACATTATATTTATAGTTTTCAAAAAGCTCGTCGCACAGCGCCGACGCAATAGAAGCAGTTGCAAATCAATTTAGTTCTTTGAGGCCCGGGTCGACAATCGCTATAAAAGCCGCAAATCAAATCAAAAAGTCGGTTGTTCTTCTGACAAATGATTATAAAAGTTCTTTGCAAATCAAAAATTTCTTTGAAGCAGTTTGGCCGCCGCGACAACTGGGCCGTGATAAATTAATAAGCGAGTTTGCCGCTTTACCGCAAATCAAAAGTCGGCAGGTTGAAGCCGCACTACCTTGCCGCAACTTGCATAAATTAATAAGCGGTATTTCATTGCAATACCGCTACTAAAATTAATTAAATAAGTTCTTAATTAGCGACAATATCATAATTAATATTTAAAAAAATGAAATTTTCAAAATCTCAACTATTCCATTATTTCCACCGTGATTATATTACAGACTTATCCAAAAGTGGGGTGTCACACTCTCCCCTCCTTAAAAGAATTTGGCCCCCAAATTCCTTCCTAGAATAATTGCGAATCAGAAATGATACGCCAACCCAGTCAAACAGTAATGGTTCCGTGCCGAATGTGTCACGCGAACCTAGTAAAATAGTTGGTTGCGAGTCGGAAGTGACAAGCCAACCCGATGCTTGATAATGGTTCTGTGCCGAATGTGTCACGCGACAAAACAGTTGGTTGCGAGTCGGAAGTGACAAGCCAACCCAGTAAGTAGTAATGGTTCCGTGCCGAATGTGTCACGCGAACCGAGTAAAACAGTTGGTTGCGAGTCGGATGTGACAAGCCAACCCAACCCGATGGTGATAATGGTTCCGCGTCGAATGTGTCACGCGAACCCAAGAAAAAATGATTGGTTGTGAGTCGAAAGTGACAAGCCAACCCAGTAAGCAGTAATGCATAAGTTGGTATACTATCTAATCAATTAAATATGTCTAATTTGTTATTTCAGACCAAATCTTAAGTCTATCTGGTACCGCTAACCCATCACAGGCCAAAGACCCTATCCTGATTTAGCTTAGGTGTAGTTCCTTTACACCCAAGCTCTGATACCATAACATGTCACGCCCCAATTTTTTTGTTATACTGTAAAATAATACCCAATAAATTACATCTCCACATATTCCTTAGCTTAGACTCGACAAGAGCTATTATCTAAAGTACAAATAATTAAAAACCATAAATACAATGGAAGTCTATGAATACATACAATTTAATAGAGTTGCAATTAATTTATCTTTACAAAATAATTTAATGTCATGAAGTTCATGAAATAGCTAATGCCATGAAATTTATGAAATTCTTAGCAAAACTAATTTCTTTAGGAAAATTACATTAACCCACTTTTGGTTCGGATCTTCGTTTGGGCAGGAACAATCAAGGCACTAATCCTTGCTAGGATCGATTCTGACAATGACTCTTAGAGACAACTCACGATGGCGATTTACTACGAGATCGTGATGGTGTTAGAAATAAATAATACGTAAATGCGAATATGTAATATATTTACAAATATGAAAAAGAACTGAAGTTTTTTTTTTATTTCCCAATGAACTGAAAATAGAAACATTCTATTTATAGTTTTCAAAAAGCTCGTCACACAGCGCCGACGCTTAATAGAAGCAGTTGCAAATCAATTTAGTTCTTCAAGCGTCGCCGCATTTACCGCTATAAAAGCCGCAAATCAAAAAATCAAAAAAAGGCCGCACAAATTGTTATAAAACCGCGCAAATCAAAAGTCTGCAAGAAAGGTCAGCCGACATACTTGCATAAATTAATAAAGGTTGTTGTTGCACAGTGCTACAAAAGCTTTGCCGCAAATCAAAAAGCTGCAGGTTAGGTACAATTGTAATACCTTTGCATAAATTAATAAGCGGTACATTTCAATTTCACACCGCCGCAAATCGTTTCTTTGCCAAGGCCGGGCCAATTCTTTACCGCATAAATTAATAAGCAGGTTGTTGCACAACTGCTACTAAAATTAATTAAATAAATTCTTAATTAGCGACAATATCATAATTAATATTTAAAAAAATGAAATTTTCAAAATCTCAACTATTCCATTATTTCCACCGTGATTATATTACAGACTTATCCAAAAGTGGGGTGTCACAGTAATCGGTGTTCTAAAAAGCATTATGCGTTTGCTAGGGAGACGACAGACTAGGGCGCCTAGGCGGAGTTTGGGCGGGATTAGGCGGGGTCTAATCGAAAAACTAGCATAGGCGGACAAGGAGAGTCTAGCGCCTAGGCGAGGACTAATCAAGGCTAGACGGAGATTTTTAAGACAGTTGGAGTAATTGCAATATTTTTGCAAATGTAAAGGAGGTGTTTGAAATATTTTTGCGTGTGAAGGAGGTAAAGTCTAATATAGAATCAAACTTTAAGGGATTTTTGTAATTTTCATAAATTTATGGATTCTTTTGTAACTAATCCAAAACCTCAAGGGTAGTTTTTGTAATTACACCTATAGCGAAGTACAATTTGGAATATTTTCTGGAAAATCTGAAAAAAATGTTTCGGGATAATTTTTGAGCGAACTAAACATCAAACAAATATCAAACAAATATGCTAGAATGGTTTGTAGAGCTGTCAAAATGGGTCAGGCCTGTCGGGCCGGCCCCGGCCCCACCCCACCCCGCCTAAGGTAGGGGGGTGGGTTAAGTATTTAGTAGCCCGCCAAAAAAAAAGAAAAAAAATAAAGAAAAATAGATAAAAATAGAAAAAAATAGTATAATTGATATTTTATATTTTTATCTCTTATAAAAGTGTATATAATATTTTTATAAAATATGTACTTGTTATCCATTAGTATATTTAATTCATTAAAATTAATAATATTAATAAAAAAATATTTTTCTTTATTTTTTTATTTTTTTAGCGGCCCGGCCCGGCCAACCCGCAGCCCAAGACGGGTTTGGTTGGGCTGAGATTTTCTCGGCCCGCCCCGCCGGCCCGTTTCGATAGCTCTAATGGTATGAATGTCTTTTGTTCTATCAAAATGGCTAGAAAATATTTGTTTGCAAAAGATAGCTAGTTTTCATTTTTTCATTATAGAAGGGGTTATTTGGGCCTATTACCAATTTTTTGAAAATTATCCGACTTTTTTACGAATTATAATTTAAACAGAATTAGAGGACTAAATTGAGATTTACCACTTTTCTTTTTGGCAACATCTTTTTGCACAAATTTACAATCGGGGCCGTTCCTATGTTTTGAAGGGCAGTGCTAAAAAAAAAAAAGGGGGCCCTCTGTATTCATATAAGAAATTAAAAATAACTAATTAGATAATTTTACGAAAAACAATTTCATTAATCATAAAATAATAAAATATTATATTTTAATTTCAATATTTCAAATTTCATTAAAGTAGTGGTACAAAAGAAATACTTCGATAATCTATATATTTAAAGGAAAAACTACCAATGCATTATAGCTAAAGAAAATAGATTTTCTTGCATTTTTATATGCAAAATCATCAATCAGTCATTCATGATCAAGATTATCTAAAATTCAACGATAAGAAATTGAGAAATAACATTAAATAAAATAAAATATATACTGAGAAGGCAATAGAACTGATCAAAACAAAACAGAATAAACATACAATTCACGTTAGTGGTGAAAATAGAACAAGTAAAAATAGTTAAATTTTTTTGTTGGTTTTGTTGGAGATGGAAGCGTTTATTTATTTATTCTTTTGTTGGATTTTTTTGTTTTTAGTTAAAACTGTCAAAGGGAAAAAATGAAAATTTTGAACTAAAAAACTCCTCAATCTACAATAGGAAGCCATAAAACAATTTTGTTTAGTTAAACTAGTTTTGTTTTAATTTATAACGTTGTATTTGTTGTTGTTACAAATAAAACAAAACAGATATAAGGCACCAAAAATGCTCGAACCTGAGACCTTTACATAAAGGTGAACCTAAGGAACCACTGGACTAACCAACTATTTTGTTTCAATGTGCAGTGTTTATCATACTATACATATATCTCAAACTATTAAAATAAATAATAAAAAGTCCCAGGGCGGGGGCCCTCGCCGGAGGGGGCCCCGGCGCGGCGGCGCCGCCTTGGCCGCCCCAGGGACGGCTCTGTTTACAATTCACCTGGTGTTATTATTCAAATTATTGAACACAATCTACAAGATTTATGATTTGTCATTATGTTCAATAAAATGCTCTTTTGTAAAATAATATTTTATTTCATATTTCATTTGAGCTATTCATTTTTCTCATTGGTTTGATTTCACACGTGTACAGATATATGTATGCAGCCGTAGTATTCGAAGGGCCAAAGATGACAGGGGTGGTGAAACTAGACCTATCACTTCCCACGGCTGAATTCGGTAATTGCACAGTGGCTAGCAGATTCTACGAGCCGGGCTGCTACGATGGATATATAGTGAATTACGTATTCAATGAAAATACACAAAAATCCAAGTTCATAGTAATGGATGCAAAATCTCCCATTCTTGAAATTGTTGCAATTGTTAAGCTGCCCCAAAGGGTGCCTTATGGTTTCCATGGAATGTTTGTGACGGAGTGTGACCTCCAAAAGCTCTAATCAGAATTAATACCAATTTTTCTCATATGTATTTTTCTTAATATTGATCAGAATTTATTTAATTTTTTTTAATAAGTTGGAATGAGTGGTTAGAGGGCAGAGACAAAAATAAAAATATTTGAGAGAGGGGTGTCGAAATTAGAGATATTTAAGGAAACAAATATGTTTTATATATAAATAATATAGTGGAATGACTACAAAAGATTTGTCACAAAATATGACTATTTTTCATTTTTACATTTTAGAAACAGCCATCAAACCAAGATGTTTTTTAGCCATCTTTTTCAAACACATATTTTGTAGCCATTTTGGGGTGCGAAAAACCCAATTTGCCCTTGAGTCAATTTAACTGCACAAAAACACACATCCCTGACTCGATATCGAGTCACAGTGACTCGATATCGAAACTCGATATCGAGTGACGGTAACTCGACATCGAGTCACAACACTTATTATAACCCAGTTATTTTGATTTTTTCCAAAACACTTTGAATTCACATAACTTTTTCGTTTTAAATCCATTTTGCATGTATAATATATCAAATTAATCCTCTTTTCGATACCGATAATTCAACACTCATATTGCATATTTAAAAATGAAAAATACATGTTTGATTTTTAAAAAAGTTTGAAAAAAAGAGTAAGAGGATACATAGAGATAAGTGAAAGAAAGAGAAAATATCGAGCAATTATGCTAGAAGGGTATGAATGTCATTTTACACCCCAAAATGGTTAAAAAAGATGTATCTACAAAATATGGCTATTTTTCATCTTTATATTTTGTAAATGGCTGTTTTGTACCATTTCCACTTTTAGAAATGACTATTTTGTACCATTTCCACTATTAAGAATCCATATTTATTAACAATAATTAACAATATTTTTTCAGCTTTCAAGTACATTATTAACATTAATGACGTGACAAACTTGATTAGTTGGGATTAAGAATCCGTAATTATTATATCTAAAGTCCAATGTTCACCTGCATTTTTTATGGTGAGTCTCTGTGAGACCATCTCACGGAGGCCTCAATAAAAGAAATATAGAAAATTTAATAAATAGCTGTATTTTATTTCTTGTTTCTTCATGCAGCTGCAGAAAATCCTTTGCACCAAAAAGATCAAAATTAAGCGAAGAGCCCAATTTCTTCCCTCCTCCCATCCATCTCTCCGTCTGTCTCCCCCCAACAATGTCGTGTTTCTATAATCCTAAACATACAGAATGAGAATTTTTGCTTAAAATAGAGCCCTCTGAATACATCCAACCCAATAATCAAGAATACATCCATTTGTGCCTTTCGAATGACAAAATATTGCCAAGGGGACCACAACAAAAGTTGAGGTTATTACCCCTGTATTTAGTGGTGCATTGAAACACTTCTGGATTTGAAAAAAAAAAAAATTCTAAATAGAAAGACATACTTTTGGGGTGAAAAATAATATTTTTTAATTAAAAAGAAAAACTAAATAAATTGATTTCAAGCGTAAATTGATTCCAATCGATCATCATAGTATCTAGTATTGTAGTTTTTCTAATATTGTAATAATATTTATAATATTTTTCTATTAAAAATAAATTATTCTACAAGAATTAGAAAAGTCATATTTTTTTGTTAAAGAGTCATACTTTTGGGATGAAAAATAATAATTTTTAATTAAAATTAAAAATTAAGTAAGTTGATTCCAAGTGGCTATAATAATATATGGTGGGGCTTTTTTCTATCCTTGAATAATACTTGTAATACTTTTCTATTAAAAGAAAATTATTCTATAAGAAAAAAAAATCAATACTTTTCTGATAAATACTCATACTTCTAGGGCGAAAAGTAATACTTTTTAACTGAGAAAAAAAACTAAATAAATTGATTTCAAGCAGCCATCATGATATCTAGTGGTGTATTGAAATAATTTTCTAATAAAAAAGATAATAGAAAGTCAATATTTTTGGGGTAAAAAGTCATACTTTTATGTTAAAATGACATACTTTTAGGGTGAAAAGTAATACATTTCAACTGAGAAGTAAAACTTAGTAAACTGATTCCAAGCAGCTATCACAATATCTGGTGGTGCATTTTTTTCAAATCTTCTAAAATACTTCTAACACTTTTCAATCAAAAATAAATTATTTTACGAGAAATAGAAAGTCGTACGTTTCTGCTAAAAAAATATATTTCTGGGGTGAAAAGTAATACATTTCAACTGAAAAGAAAAATTAAGTAAATTAATTTCAAGCGGCAATAATGATATCTAGTGATGTATTGAAATAAATTTATATTAAAAAAAGAAAATTATATTCTACACGAAATAAAAAGTCATACTTTTGGGATAAAATGTCATACTTTTCTATTCAAAATCTATACTTTTGGGGTGAAACTTAATACTTTTCAGCTTAGAAGAAAAATTAAATAAATTGATTGCACGCGGCTATCATGATATCGAGTGGTGTATTAAAACGATTTTCTATTAAAATAAAGCATAATTGTTCAACAAGAAAAAGCAAGTCATACTTTTAGGGTGAAAAGTCGTACTAGTGAATACATGGACACTTAAATCAAGACAATGAGAATCAATAGGCCACATGTATGCTAAACTGCAACTGTCACTATAAAATATAACATATACATTTGTAAAAATATCCCCAGAGCAAACTATATCTACACGTAGTGCAAAAAAAATCTAGAAAATAACATGGTAATTACCTCTACCAAGTTCAATTACGAAGACAAATCGAGAGAGATGAAGAGTAAAGTGACAAAGAGCGAAAACAGCCACGAGGCGGAAGAGCAACAACGGCGGCATTATCGCGCGGTAGAAGCTAGCATCGGCGACACCATGGACGGATCCAAAAAAATTTTATGAGGGGGCACAAAATTAATACGCTATTAATCTATATCAAAAATAATTATTGGGGCACATTTTCTTTTCTTTTAACCTAATTAATATATATTTCTTAAAATTAAAATTTAGTAAAGCTATTAAAAAAAGTAAAAAGCTTTAAGGAAAAATTAAAAAAAAATAAAAACTATGGGGGCACGTGCCCCCATAGTTGGGAGTGTGGATCCGTCTCTGGGCGACACTATTGAGGGCATGCAACAATGGTGGAACAACTGTAGCAGTGTTGGTGTTGTGACAATGAGAGAGAAAGCGTTTGTGATTTGCTCGGTTCCAAGATAAGAAATAGCCGGATTTCATCGGATGGGATCTTATATTCCAAAATCGTGTTTCATCTACTATTCCAACCGTGTGGATGATTGACACGTGTATTACACTTACCATATTAGAACCCCACAATTTCTGCTTGATTTATGCTTGAAATTAAAATGGTAAATGTAATACACGTGTCAATCATCCACATTGTTGGAATAGGAGATGCATGAAACACGATTTTGGAATAGAAGATCCCATCCATGATTTCATACCCTCCCGATTTTCCCTTTTAATTACTCTAAATTTCCAAAGTGCCACCGCTGACAAGATATGGGTATTGGCCTATTGGGTATGGATCCGTCTCACGAATTTAGACCCGTGAGACGGTCTCATATAACTTTTTGCCTTTTTTTATACTCCATATTTCGATTATTCCTCTAATTAACAATTTTTTTCTTTTCTTTTGGGAAGTGTACATAATACACACACATACATAAATATATATATAATTATGTGCAAAGCGGGAGTTTAACCATCTTGAATTGAGAGAATTTTCTGATTCGGAAACTTGCTGATGAAATCAATTCTTCAATCTTCCTCTGTGATAAATATGCACTTCAATAACGTTAACCGGATGACTTGAACACCATGAATCTTCTTGAGTTTAACCTTCTTGACTTGAGAGAATTTTCTCAACTGCCTTTTTTGTTTGGATTTCTTCTCCACAACTTGTGATTTAATTTCTTGAGAATTACCCCAGCCCTATTTATACTTGTAGGGGAGGGGTTCTTGGATAAACTATGGGATGCAAAGACTTGATTTGATTAGCAATTCAATATCTGAAATTTATCTACCTCTTTAATCACAAGATGTGAAGTACTTAGCAAGATAAGTCACAATATCCAGTGATTTGAGATAACTATCAAGACATGTCTTGATCTCCAAGGTTGATATTTGGCACTTATCGATTAACCATAACTTTTATATGTCTATAGTATGTTCTAAACAAATTTAATCCAGAATTTATTTCTTTCTGAAAGATTATCAATACATGTAAAGTAGACATTAATAATATCATCAATATACTTTATACGTTAGAGTTATGACACGTATAACTGATAGTTGAAATATGAAATGAAATATTATGCGACTTTGAACATACATTAATGAAAGTGCCAATATTATATTGTTAATAGAGCTTTTGGAGGTCACATTCCCTCACAAACATTCCATGGAAACCATAAGGCACCCTTTGGGGCAGCTTAACAACAGCAACAATTTCAAGATTGGGTGATTTTGCATCCATTACTATGAACTTGGATTCTTGTGTAATTTCATTAAATATGTAATTCACTATATATCCATCGTCCTCCTCCACCGTTGGATTATCGGGTTCCCTCGGTACGAAACATGGTTCACCACCATAGCAACCCGGCCCGTATAGTCGGCTAGCCACCGTGCAATCGCCGAATTCAACCGTGGAAAGTGATAGGTCTAGTTTCGCCACCCCTGCCACCTTTGGCCCTGCAGATAGTATTGCTGCATACATATATCTGCACGTGCATGTGTAATATCATGTTACAAAGATGATATCACATTTGATAATGATATATACAATTTATAAGATGAAATAAAATAGAGCTGAATTATATACCATATTTTACAAAGAGGATCAGTTTATAAGTTTTATAGACTATCTATTGAATAATTCGAATATAGTAACACCATGAAAATTAATCGTACACGAATTGGATATATTTAAATCAAAACAAAATTAAAACTAAGTAACACCATTTATTCAAATAAAACTGTAGTAGGGACTTGAAAGAATTATTTCTTAGTGCTTAAAAATCATGAAATAAAATGAATAGTACATAATAACATATGGAGTCCGCTGGATTTTCGACTATTTATCCATAACAAAAATATGGTTTTTAGCAAGTGTTCCAAACAAAGTTTTTTTAGCCAATTTTTTAGTTTAATTGTCCATTTTGTCATTTTCTTCATTTCTCGGGATCGGTACTTTTTCTCAAGACTGATCAAATAACTAATCATTTCTTGGTATCGAGAAATATACAGCATCGATTTTTTCTAAAAATGGCCAAATAACTCATCAAATAATAAAAATGTATAACTTACGACATTTTTTAGTCCAAATAGTTAAGAAAATAAACATAATTTTGAAAAACATGATCACTCTTAAGAAACGTAGATCATTTAGAGACGGTGCCAAGAGGGGCTACCGCTCTCAACTTCGAATTTTGTTCTATAATTAAATTTAAAATTCCGCCCTTTCTAAAAATAAAAAAAAAATAACTCTTTAATTATGTACTAATTTTAAGAAAAAATAAATCTAGCCCCTCGAAAACTTTTAAGCCGAGGATGTTTGGCTAAGCTTATTTAAAATATCTTATAAGCTCCTACATCTGATAAACTGTTTTAGGAGCTTATAAGATGTTAAATCATATTTTAAAAATAAGCTGTTAGAGTGTTTGGATAAACTAAGATGGTTGAACTTATAAGCTGTTTTTATATCTTATAAAATTATTAAGTATATTTTTGTCTTTTAAATGTTTAAAATAAAAAGCTTATAAGCTCTTTTAAAAAAAGTTGGGGTGGAGGTACTTTTTTTAGGAGCTTATAAGCTTTCTGAGAGCTTTTTTTTAGAGCTTATAAACTCTTTTGGAAAAAAATTACCAAATACATTTTAAGAGCTTAAAAATTCTTAAATATCTTATAAGCTATTTCTAAGAGCTTATAAGCTCGGCCAAACACCCTCGAATTCGTCCCTCGGATCCCATATTTACACGAAGTGTTGTGTTCATACCTGGTCTTCTTCCCAACATAAGCCGGATTGATAACTGGAAAGTCCAGACATCTCGCGGCCATAGGCCGCCTCGTTACGATCTTCGTCTTCACGTTTATTTCGATTCTTTCAATCAATGAATGAGTCATGTCCAGTCGCTCCATAAAATGCTCCACCGCCAAAACGTTCGCCGCCACCATCACAATGGTGTCGCCGCCGTCTTCCTCCCACGCATTCACCGCGTGTACAAAATTAAGCCCCGGCACCTCAACCCACCACATTTCCTTCTCATCCTCCGCGTATCTAGGGATTATCCCCAATTTCGGCACCTTCGTCGGATCTACAAACGCCGGCTGATTTCCTTTCATTACCTCCGCCGGTCTGATCACGATCTGCGAATCGGGGAGTATGGCGTAGTTTTTCGTAATCGTGAACCAACGACGCTTGTTTTTTGGAGAATATTTTCACTTCGGGTTGTTTAATTCCGTCGGGATTGATTCTGAAATACGTCAGATATGGCCGCTTGATGTTGTGCCTGTAAGCAAAAGCCTCCCCTGTTTCGTAATCGACTTTCGGGTGAGCCGTCATGGACTCCAGCGGCGCGCCGTAATCTTCGTGTCGGCCTAAAGTAATTATATCCCCGCCAGGTGTTTGATAAAATGCGTAAGGGAGATCTGATTCACAGAGAGCAAATAGTTTGCCCCCAAAGTGAGCCACGCTCGTGTTCGCGTTGCCCATCACAAGCGGAAATCGTATTGGCCGGAAAGTACGCGGCCGATAGCGACGGTGTAGCGAGCCATGGTGGCCAGGAGGCTGGTGTAGGCGGAGAAGAAGTTGATTATTATCGGAAAGCCAATATCTCGCTCGACTGTGTACTTATAAGTTTTGACAAAGCGGCTGCAGAAAGTGGCTTTGCCGTTGGAGATTTTAATCGAGTGAAGCATACCGTCGCCGTCGAAGAGGTGGTGTGGCCCGCGGGGGGTGAACTGCGGGTTCGGGCCATTGCGGATGTACGCGCCGTCGAGGCACGGCGGAAGGGCGCCCTCCTGTTGGGAAAAAATCGGATCCCACATTCATCCCCTAGGGACAAGCAGAAATAACCGAGAAATAACATGAAAAATAACAACAATCCACAACACAAGAATTTACGTGGAAACTCCAAAACCGGAGAAAAACCACGGGCCCACCGAGAAAGAAATTCCACTTGTGAAACATTTTTACAATCACACAGACATTCTCTCTCCCGACCCAGTAACCCCACACTCTTACAAACCTTTGACTAACTCACACCTCTCTCCCAACTCTCCATACTAGAGAATACAAGAAAGGAATTTAACTAGAGTCAAACCACAAAGGTTAAAGTGTATTTGACTGGTGCAATTAAAACCACACCACATGGGTTCCTTAAATAACCTTAAGGCTCCCACCCCTTTTGTTCCACAACCAATGTGGGATACAAAAGCCCTTCTTTTATTTTTGACACAAAAACTCAACAAACTCCACCTTGGCAAAATAAAAGAAGCTCCACCATTGTCTTCACCGACAATCACGATTCTCAAACCAGAGAACCATCATTCTCAAACCAGAGAACCCTACTCCACCATATGAGTAGACCACTTAGAATACACCATTCTAAGAATTTCCTCGGCACATGTCGAAAAAACCCGCTGAAATTTATGATGCAACTCCCAACTTTTGGCCCTCCTGGAAGTCCTTCAGCCATCGACATAAACACACACCTTGTATCCATGCCAAACCGATACCCGTGTGTAAATTCCACCACACACCTTGCATCCATGTCAAACCAATGCCCGTGTGAAATTCCACCACACCTACATCTTTCCATGACAAGCCAATGCCCGTGCGCAAATTCGTGGACCCGCTAACATAACCACATCCTCTTTCATGACAACTCACATGCCAAAAGGACATACATTTTCTCATCAGAGAAAACCTCACTGCCACAATGTTAGCCCGGATTAGGAGCTATTTGCCAGATCAACTCCACCTCCACTTTGACAGTTAACCTTCAAAGCCTTGTGTAACCCGGATTGTACCAACACATCCTTGACTTATACTAGCCATAAGCCAAACTCGACCCTTCCATTAAATTTCTCCACCTGCTTGAACCACCCTAGCCTGATGATGAACAACCGCCTCCAAATGAGACCCCCCGGACACCGCTCAAGAAATTTTTTCTGATGTGGAAGGTCAGACATTGCTGCAACCACAGAGCATACTCGGAATTTCAAGAGACCCAACCCGGGCCCTGATACCACTTGTTGGGAAAAAATCGGATCCCACATTCATCCCCTAGGGACAAGCAGAAATAACCGAGAAATAACATGAAAAATAACAACAATCCACAACACAAGAATTTACGTGGAAACTCCAAAACCGGAGAAAAACCACGGGCCCACCGAGAAAGAAATTCCACTTGTGAAACATTTTTACAATCACACAGACATTCTCTCTCCCGACCCAGTAACCCCACACTCTTACAAACCTTTGACTAACTCACACCTCTCTCCCAACTCTCCATACTAGAGAATACAAGAAAGGAATTTAACTAGAGTCAAACCACAAAGGTTAAAGTGTATTTGACTGGTGCAATTAAAACCACACCACATGGGTTCCTTAAATAACCTTAAGGCTCCCACCCCTTTTGTTCCACAACCAATGTGGGATACAAAAGCCCTTCTTTTATTTTTGACACAAAAACTCAACACCTCCTCCACCTCACAGGCGGTGGGGGGGAGCTCGTCCACCGGAGCGAAGTTGCCGGAGAGGACGATTTTCGGGTCGACCGAGGGGCGGTGTGGTGGGTCGATGAATTTGCATACAAAATCATCTAGCGATTTGAAAAAATTGGTAAGTAAAGATTGCGCCTTTATTCTTGCTGTGATTTTCTGTTCTTTTGAGGTGTGAACTGTTGTTCCCATGGAGGAAGAAATTTTGGGTTGAGAGTTTAAATTGATTCTGACAGTTGGAATTTTGGATTGGAGGTGTAGTAATGGTGGGGAAGCTATACAATGCTTTTGAAGGAAGGAGGAAGAAAGGGTTTCCATGTTTTTTTCTTGCTAGAGAATTAACTAAAACTGTTTTATGGTACTGTATCAAAACTCATAAGGTTCTTATATAGGGTTTGTTGGTTGGCATATTCCTTTTTTTTTTTTTTTTTTTTGAGAATTTAGCCTTTAATTTGCTTGATTTATTTAAGTGGAAATGATGGAAAATAGCCAATTTGGATAAGATAAACTATTTTCTACTCATTTCTAGAGTTGACAATTTGAGCTCAGTCGGATGATAAGCCAGGCTGGGCCATGGGTTTGCTAGCCTAAAAAGGACCAGGCTATTGTTGAGCATGTAGCTAGCCACGATATAATTTATATCCTGGAGCATGTAACCACGATATAGTTTATATCATGGAATAGGCTGCCAGGATATAAATGTAAGATAATTGGAACATAATGTGTAGCAGGTTGTGGTGATAGAGTATGCCACAATATGAATTTATAACATGACAATCTGAGCTACAGATAAAGTTTATATTGTGACACAAGTTGCCACGTTAAAAATTCATATCGTGACATGTTTCTCATGTTACGATTTATATTCTATCGTGGTAATTGTTGCGAGTGGCATAAATTTCTATCATAACAACTAGTGTCGTGATATAAATTTATAATGTGGCAAGAATGACACAATAGCTGAGTTGAGGCAAGCGTTAGTTGGTCAAAATAAAAATTTGAATTAAAGGTTAGTTTGGTCATTCTGGGTAGAAAAGAGTGGAAGAAAAAAAGTTTCCTTATCCAAAAGGTCATTTAGTTCCGAAAAAAATGGTTTGTTTGTTTGGCGGGGTACCTTAAGTCGACGATGAGCAACTTATGGGGAACTTACCCGGATTGTATATTATGTGCAGGCTCGGTCCTGTATTGAGGCCAATGAGGCCGTTGCCTCGGGCGCCGGGGCGAAATTTGGCCGACCTATTTTATAACTATATAAAATTATATTATTTATGTTTTGTATTATAAATATATAAATGATAACATAGTTGTATTTGTACTTTGTAAGAATATTTATTAAGAGATTAATGAATTCAAATTTGTGACTTATTAACTTAGGTACGATAAAAAAGTTTGGAGCTAAAATAAAAACAAACAACGTAATTATTAGTTAGACAAATATGTATCAATATTTCTTTTTTTTTGTCGGCTTATATAAATTTTTCTTTATTGGCTTAAATAATCTTGATCATGTCAACTTATATAAATTTCTTTGTTGGCTTTGTCAATTTATATGAATTTTACTTTATTAGCTTATATAGTTGTGATTTTTTATTAGTAATTAATAATTCGCTCTACGGGCATCAAATTTATGTGTCGTCTTGAGCTTTGAAAACCACAGGACCGAGCCTGACTATGTGTCTATGTATGAGTTCCAAAAGGTGGTTCAGGGAGGTACCATAAGCCAACTATATTTATTTTAGTAAAAAGTTTTAATAAAGACTCCTACGACCTGACATGAATTTCTAGTGTAAATTTTGGAAATGGATCCTCTACATTTAGGTTGTGTAAATTTCTTATAAATTTGGAGAGAGAAAGACACATATGCATCGATACATACATATGTATATATATTTGTGTATGCATAGGTGTATGTATAGATGCATATGTGTCTTTCTCTCTCCAAATTCACAAGAAATTAATTTACACAACCTAAATGTAGAGGATCCAAATCCTTATTATTAGAAATATCTTATCAGATAATTAAATTGGCAAGTATTACTCTATTCGCTAACTAAATTCTTTTGCTTATTTTAATTTGCCTCTGATAAATATTCTACTAAGCTAAGTTAAATAACTTAGGCAATCTAATTACGCCTTGGCCGAACCTAAAATTTATTGCAAATCTCACTTAGGTTTATGAAAACTAAAATGTATATATCCTGGAAAAACTGATGCTGATAGGGTTGGAACTTTAAATTAAGATACTATTGGTGACCATAATTGCATGAGTTTGGTATCTTCCATATGTTTGTTGTGGGCACATTCTTCGTGTCTAAATATGCATCACAACTCAATAAATTACAGTTTAATTTATGTATATCGAATGGGATCAATCATGTGTTTTAGTGTTATAAAATTATGCTATCTAAATAATCATTGGTTTGGATTTGATCCCATATCGGTGCGTGTGTTCCACCACTTATTGTATCCTCTCTCGAAAAAAAATTGTGCATACCAAATTCAAACAATAGTCTAAGTGATCGTGCAAATAAGATACAATTTTCAATCATTTATCGCAAATGTATATGTATATACACATGGTATAGCATGAATAATACTAGGGTGTCAATTTCGATATGCATGCAAACCCGCCACGGACCTAACACGAAATCAATAGGTACGTATCAAAATTTCATGGGTTCGGGTCAAAATAGGATCGAACCTGAATAACTTGCCAATTAAACAGGTCGAGTTCGGGGTAACCTGCTATGACCCATTTAACCCGTCTAACTCGTTTTGTGAATTTAAAAGAAAAAGGTAAATAACTAATTGTAAGAAGAAAAAAACAAGACATGTCTTTAAAACTTAAATGCTAAAACCGTCTTAATTATGTATGTTATTATTATTTTGCATGTTTTTTGTATGTTGTCATCAAAATATGATTAGTATGTTATAATATTTATGCAATTATGTTATTTCTTTTTGTATGTTGTGAATTGTTATATTTTTTATTGATTGAATAGAGTGTGTTGTGGTTGATTGTTTTTAAAAAAAAATATTCAGTTGAAACTATTAAATGCATAAATGAAATTTATTAAATGGGTTAAACAGGTCAAATCCTGGTTACCGTGAAATAAACAGGTCGGGTCCCAGTTTAAGATTCTAACATGAATAATTAGATGGGTCAAGTACGAATTGACTTATTCTGACTCACGAACCCAAACCCATAAACTCGGACTCAATCTAAATTGACACGCCTAAATAATACCATCTAAGATTGGGAGGCCTTTCGAAACCAATCTTGCCACAAGATTTTACGATGAATCAAAATTGTATAAGTTGGTAAATTGGTTGGACAATAGCATAGCAGTGGACATGATTTTTGCCCTAGCCCCTAGAAATCCAGCAAATCCCTTCAGCCGATACCTCATCAATGCTTTGAAATTAGGGGTGTAAAATTGACCAGTATATTAGCATTCAAATTCAAAAAATTAGAATATGAATCCAAATAAAAATACTTATTCACATTTACATAATATGCATGCAAATATAACTATGAATATCATTATATTTGATTCGAGTATTCGAAAAAATATTCGACTAATATTATATATATAATTATATTTATATCTATACAAATAACTTATATGTAATCTTTATACATATAACAATTCATGTAGATTATCAATATATAATAAATCATGTATTCAATTATAAAAGTCCAAATTAATAAGCCTATATATAATTATATCCGTGATGGATTCGGCAAACGACAATAGTCTTTTCGTTTGTTCATATGTTTGGTGATTAATATGTTATTGATGTATTAAATAATTTTGTGACCCAAAGTTATTATTTAGATTCTAATTATATATTATTGCAATTTAATCAGATATGGCCGAAATAAAAATAAATATATGTTAGGATTTCGAATGCGAATCACTATAAAAAAATTCCAATTTACCGATAAAATTTACCGACATAAATGATTTTGTCACTAAATTTTACAGTTACCTACAGAATAAAAAATTATATTTTCCCCAAATTGTACTGACAAATTACCAATTGATTACCAACAGTTTTTCAATTTATCGACAGATTTTCTGTAGGTATTTACCAATGATTTTAGATTCTCGAGGTAAACATTTTACCTACAATAATTTTACCTACACTTTACAATTTTCTTAATACTTTACCTAACAGAAAACTGGTTTTTTTCTTGTAGTGAATATTCGAATTGATTCGTTTATATTCGAATATATTTTTAAATAAAAATAAGAATCGGTTCTTCTATTCGAACATTAAAAGAATACGAATAAGAATATTCACCAAATGAATCGAATACAAATAAAATATTTTGATATTTGACTCGATTCGATTCGTTTACACCCTTACCTGAAATTAGCTTTTAACAAAAAGAAACCCTATTGACCTGAAATACATAGACCATATATTGAGGATTTTAGTATATCCAACTCCTTAATTAAGGTGTAATCCAATTAATTAATAAAAGGGGAAAAGATTATATCGATCAGTTTTGAAATTATAAATACTACTTAGGATTAACAATCCTAATAAGTCTTAACCGAAGTTCATAATTGTCTACTAAACCCTCGTTTGAAGTTGAATAAAGAAAGAAATATCTAAATGACTAGGCTGCGATTGGATATGAACAAGATTTAATTTTCATTCCGCCGAGAAATATTTTTGACCAAATATGCGATTGTTTATGAATTTTCAGAAAATATACTATTTTCTCATTTTCACTTTTTCGCGTTTTTTCTCTTACCAATCACATTTACACATTTTTTCACAAAAAAAACTAATCATTATTACATATTCTCCTACAAATTTCACTATTCACTTACTCACACATTTCTAAATACCAATCATATCCAATCATTATTTTACTATTTTCAAATCAAATCAACTTTTATTATTACTTTTTCATCTCACATCCAATCACACTCTCAAAGTTCATCTTTTTTATTCCAAAATTTCCTTTAGTACTATTCTCTAGCAAAATGAAAACTTTCAAAATGAAATCGCACCCTAAATCCCTCATCTGAAAAAATCCAACATAAAAACTTATTCATGGTTGTCTCTGAAAATTCAAAATAATAATAATATTCAAATTAGAAAAAGAAAATATAAATGATATGTTCTAAACCATAGTTCAGTCCCTTCCTCATCTTGTCGATTTGTTTACACTTTACAGTAAAGAAAAGAATTAGGAATTATTTTTAAAATAATAAACTTACTAAGCACCTTAGATAGATCGGATAGTGGTCGATCAAGATGTGTACTCAATAAAGCCTCCTAGATTTGCTTCTTTTTTTTATCATAAAACCCTAGCGATAAAACATAATTTTGTCTGAAGTATCACAACTAGTGGGGTGACAATATCAGGGGTGGAACCAAGATTCAACACTGAGAGGGGGCAATTTTTGTAGCCTAGGCCAGCCACCTAAGCGGGCGCTTAGAACTGATTTTTTGGCCACATGACAAGCACCTAGGCCGAATTGTGTGACACGTAGACATAGGTTGATTTTTGGCCAAAATAATTTTTTGCATTGATTTTGGCAAAAGCGGTCGCCTAGGCCAATTTTTACGACATTGATTTGTATCAAATACAATGTCAATATCCATCATTAAGTATCCCAAATACATAATTACCACACAAATTGGCGTACTTTTTCTTTTTACAAAAAAAAATGAGGGGAGCCAAATAGAATTAATCCCCAAAATATAGATATAAAAAATAAAAAAGTAAAAATATTTGGGGGGGGGGGGCAGCCCCCCCTCCCCACCTAGTAAGTCCGTCTCTGGACAATATAAAGGGCTTTTTGCCATATTATGACAAAAGTCATTACAATTTGCAGGAATAGGCGTGTTAGGAGCAAGGGCATAGCCAGCGTGCTCGTCTCGTCTACCACTAGTCTAACTATTTTTTTCCTAAAGAAAAATATATCACATAGAAAAAATAAGATAAAAATAATTGGGTTGCACTAAGGACCAGGGAGGCCCCCTAAATCCGCCCCTGGTTGAGAGTGGTGGAAGCACAAGATGATCATCCGCTTCATCAAATCGACCCAAAAAAGAAAGTTAAATTAAAGCGCAAAAAAGAATTTATTTAGGCGCAATATTATCTTATGCCAGATAACCAAAAACAAAAAGAATATTGTACAAGGTGCGGATAGGATCTTCTATTCCAAACTGTATTTCATCTTGTATTTCAAGTATCTTAAATACACGTCAAATGTATATTAATGATGTCATCGATACACTTGGCGTATACTAGGTGCAAGAAGGTGTTGCTTTGGTTTGTGTGTTGGGAGTGATCAACGGAGACTTTTGGAACTTTAGGGTGTTGCACGTACGTAGATCTTAACTATAAATGTGAAGCTTTTATTTGTCAGCACTCAGTAGCCACTATTTTGTTATTGGTATAATTGGTTGTTAATGGATATTATTCGATGCAAACTATGCATATGGGTGTATTAAATAAAAATCTTGAAATATTTAGTGCGTAATTTGGACTATTAAAGAGGGAGTGAGATTTTCTATTCTATTATCTATTTATTGCATTAGATTAATGATATGTGTATTGCAGGATGTCATAATTATAAACGTATATTTCATCCAATATAAGTGGACTAAGGAGTGGAACATGAACGTTGACAATGATATCTCACCCATTAATAAAAAGTCTGATGTCACCATTTTTATTTTATACTATTGTTATTTATATATGGGATAATTGCATAAACTATTCCTGAGATTTGAGGTAATTATTAAAAAACAGTGAAATTTCAAAATTTAAAAAAAAAAACACATGATGTGTGATTCTGTTTTAAATGTAAGGGAATACTTGTAATATTTTCGCAAATATAAAGACGGTTATTGAAATGTTTTTGCTAATAAATGGGGCAAAACGTAATCTACAATCAAATTTTTATGGGAATTTTGTTATTTTCGAAAACCTTTAGGTTGCATTTTGATGAGAAAATTTGGATTTGGGGAGAGGATTTAGGGAAGAATTTCAAATGACTCCAAAGAAGAAAGATTTGAAATCCTCCAAAATGACTCCAAAAATAGCTTCAAATGATTTGAAATCCATTATAAAATGACTCCATTCAAACAACCCAATGAATTTATTATTATGGATTTGAAATCCATAGCTCAAATCCTTCCATCCAAATGGAGCCTTAGGTATTTTTGTAATTACTCCAAATCTTAGGGATAGTTCTTGTAAATACCCCACGAAATGAATTCCAAAAACCCAAAACATTGTTGTTTCCCTCATATCATCTCCCTTTTCTTTTTTGTCTTTTTTTTCTTTTTTGAAAAACCTTAGGGTGCATTTAGATGGAGGGATTTGGGAGGGGATTTGGGAAGAGGAATTTGAAATACTTAGCTAAATCTGCACCACTGTTTGGCATATAAATCCAAATCAATGGATTTCAAATCCCTTTTAAGTTTTAGTTCATTTTGAAATCTATTCTCTTTTTTTCCCTTTATGATCACTTGCATATTCACACACATTTACACACACTGCCCGCATTTACACACACATTTACAACATATTTACATGCACTACACACACTGCACACATTTACACACTGCACACATTTGCACACACACTGCACACACATTACACACTGCACACATTTACAAACACATATACTCACTCACACTTACACATACTCTCCTCACATATGCACACGCATTATTATCACACACATATTCAGACATGATAAAAGTTATATATTTCATATTTTTATTAGTGTATAAAGTTATAATTATTTACAAAATAATAAGATTATATCTTTTATTTTTATTTATTAAATATCAACTAAGAATATAAATAGAGCTTCTAATTTTTTTTTATCAAAACTTACGATGTATTTGAAATTCTTACACAAATCCACATCATCCAAACTAGAGGTGGATTTCAAATCCAATGACTTTGAAATCCATTCATTTGAAATCTCTTGGAATTTCAAATCCCTCCATCCAAATGGGGCCTTACACTTTCTAGAAGCTAATAACTTTTTGTAGTTTACCAATGTTTTGAAACCCGGACCGGACCG
This sequence comes from Rehmannia glutinosa, assembly GCA_016081115.2. Classification (NCBI taxonomy): domain Eukaryota; kingdom Viridiplantae; phylum Streptophyta; class Magnoliopsida; order Lamiales; family Orobanchaceae; genus Rehmannia; species Rehmannia glutinosa. The sequence continues at coordinate 286,307 of JABTTQ020001609.1, forward strand.
GCCGGTTCGACCGCTTTAACAGGGAAACAGTCACATGTCCGGTCCGGTTTCATATTAAAATCGGATAGCTTAAAAACTATTGCCACCCGGTCAAACCCGGTAAAAAACCAGAAATCGGTGACCAGATTAACCCGGTTCATTTTTTTAAGCAATTTTTTTTTTGTTTTATTACAAAAAAAATGAAAAGTATAATTTGATGAATTTACATATAACTTTTTTTATATTCGATTTATATATATATTATAATTTATTAAATTTATTTTATTGTTATTTGTACTTGTTATGTTTAACATTTGTACATGTATTTATCTTTTACATGTGTACATATATACGTGTATGTATATGGGTCAATCGATTTTTATACAATGATTCAGTTATTAATCTGGTTCGATGTCCGGTCCAAGTTTAAAAACATTGGTTATTACAAAAACAAAATAGTGAACAAGAATATAAATAACTGTCACCTGCCATTGTCTAAGTAGCTAATTAAATCAAACTCAAAAGATGGAGGCCATTGCTTCCTCTTTCCTTCCCAAATTTCCTCATGAGCCAAAAAATGTTTCATCACTTGTAACCACCAAGAAAATAAAACCTCAAATAAAGATCATATCCCATTCTCTCTTTTCCACATTTCCCCTAAAGGAACTAATATCATACACACAAAAACTGACTCTAAAAAATCTATAGATGTTAAACGGGTTGACCCTATATTAACTGGTTTTGGGCTAAACGGATCACTATTAAACGGGCTAGTATATTGTGAACCTAACCCTAACCCTAGTGGGTTTCGGGCTAAACGGACCACTATTGGGCTATAAATAAAAAAAAAATTAAAAATTATATATTTAAATCTAAAATATTAAACTCGAACATATATAACATTTAAGTTTAACATGTTAAGTTAAAGTATTCATTATAAAAAAATCTTGCATAATTTATAATTATTGCATTAACATAATTATAAAATTTAAATATTCCATGATCTAAAGTTTTAAAATAAAACTATAATAATAAAAGATAGCATTATATTATGTATACTCATATAAAATAAAACAATACTTTTTTAAAAAAAAATATTTATAGTTTTAAGAATTATATATTTAAAACCTATTAAAGATGAGGACATGTGAGTTTGAAAAAATATATTTAGTAATAGGTAATATGTAATAAAATAAATATTTATTTAAAAAAACACACAATTGGCGGGCTAGCCCGGTTAACTTACGGGCTAGTCCTAACGGGCCTTGGGCTAAACGGCCCGGGCCAAAAAGGTCCATCTTTAAAATGGCCAGAATAATTCGGTCCTAGCTTTCTTTTTTCCTGATTTAAACGGGTTGCAGCCCGTTTAACATCTCTAAAAGAATCCCCTTATGATCTCCCATGCAAAAATCACACAAATGATGACTTCAAAACCTTTCTCACTTGCACCCCTTTTTAAGTCAAGGGATGATTTTGTATCCACCTCCAATGACTTGCCTCTCCGCTCCGCCCTGGACCCGAAACACGTACTCTCCGGAAACTTTGCACGGGTGGACGAGTTTCTCCCCACCGCCTGTACGGTGGTGGAGGGCTCCCATCCCACTTGCCTAAACAGGGCGTACATCTGTAACAGTCCAAATCCCCAATTTACCCCTAGCGGGCCCTACCATCTTTTCGATGGAGATGGTACGATGGTAATATCTCAAAACGACATCACTTTTTGTAGTGTTATGTCAAGACATACAATCCCAAGTGTTTTCTCCTCCTTCAACGGCCTGACATCCTCGATCATACGCGGTCTAATGACTGTTGCGCGACTACTAACCTGACTGCTCGATCCGATGATCAACGGGTTTGGCCAGGCAAACACGAGTGTTGCCCTGATTGGGCGGCGTCTGTTCGCCCTGGGCGAGTCAGATCTTCCTTACGCGATAAAACTGACATCGGACGGCGATTAATAACTCTCGGCCGCCATGATTTTTTTCTCGGATGAGCCGTCCCTGAGCATGACGGCTCATCTGAAAGTCGACCCTAAAACAAGGGAAGTCCTCGCCTTTCGGTATCACGTGGTTCGACCTTACCTGACCTTTTTCAGAATCGACGCCAACGGGAAAAAACAACAAGATTTGCCGATTTTCTCCATGACGACTACATCGTTGATCCACGATTTGGCCGTCACGAAAAACTACGTAATATTCCCCGATACACAGATCGTTATGAGCGGTATGGAGATCACAAAAGGATGGCCACCTGTGAGAATCGATTCGGGTAAGGTGCCAAGGGTTGGGATTATTCCGAGATATGCTAAGGATGAGAGTGAGCTTTTGTGGATTGAGGTCATGGAATTTAATATGATGCATTGTTTTAATGCTTGGGAAGAAGATGATGGTGAAAAGATTGTAATGTTGGTGTCTAATATATCATGTGTTGAACATGCCTTGGAGACAATTGATTTGGCAAGGCCAAGATTGGAGAAAGTTATAATTAATGTCAAGGGCAAGACATTGGAGAGGCATTCATTGTGTGATGAAATTCTTGACATGGGAGCTATTAATCCAAATTATGCAGGAAAGAAGAGCAGGTAATGTAATTTTACTTTGAAATTTCTTTGGTCTCACATAATTTCAAATAATGAAAAATATATACTTATGATAATGTGATATATTTACATATTACACCTACATGATTAGAGGAAAAACAGAGTTCCATGACTAAGAAAAAAATCCCATGACTAAAGGGATTACAACAAAATTAAGATATATAATTATAAAAACTACTCGTTGTTTACCCTAATCACAAAAACTCTGTTTATCTTTCAAAATCACAAATACTGATGAGATCTCATATTCCACTTCTCTATTTCACTCCTATTTTATTGTATCGAATGAAAGAAATGTGTATAAGATGATGTCACAATTGTACCCCGCGTGTCTTCCATTCAACATATGAAATAGAGAAAGTGAAATAGGAGATCTCATCTCATTACAAACACCCTGACGGATTTATTTTTACTTAACAAATAACCTCCTAAAAAGGGTATAATTTGTAAAATAGTAATAAATATCAAGTGGGTATTTATAATTTTGATAGATAACTTGGTTTTTCAGTAATTGTACTAAACCTCAGGGGTAATTTTTATAATTATCCAAAAATGATATATTTGCATGGCTACGCATTTACACTATACATTTATTTCAGAGGCGAAATTTGGATTGAAACTTGGTCCCGTATTTATATGGGGGTCGACAAGTTTGGTCCCAAACTGTTTCAATTTTGCAAAAACACCCTATAACTCTTTAACCTTCTCATTTGAGGACAAATTTTGCGGGAAAATTGTGATATTTAATGTAGCATATATACTACCATCACTAGTTACTACACTATAATTGTAGAAACTATATAGCCATAATCAGGGGCGTAGACAAGGGGGCCTACTCTTTCACAAGCACCCCAAATTTTTGTCCCGTTTTTTCTATGGGAAAAAACAAAAAAAAATAATTATATTTTTTAAGGTGAAAAAATAGTTGAGCTAAGGGAGAAATTTTGGGCTAGGAGTTACCAACCGACCTGGCCACACCACTGGCCATAATGATGCGTTTTACATAATTACACATATATACAAATATACATATGTTGGAATAGTGGCTCAACCAATGAAGCTGGTAGGGGTGGTCAAAATAGACCTAGCGACGCCGGATTCCACCAGTCGCATGGTGGCTAGCCGCCTGTTCGGGCCGAGTTGCAGCGGAAGCGAACCGTTTGTAATGGATGTTAAATCTCCCATTCTTGAAATTGTTGCTACTGTAAAGTTACCAGGGAGGGTGCCCACAGGCTTCCATGGCCTATTTGTAAGAGAAAGTGACCTCAATAAACTATGACAATTTCACAAAAACTACCCCTGAGGTTTCGGTTAATTACCAAAAGAAAAACTTATAGATGTTTAGAAATTAGAAAATTCTTGAGGTTTGATTTCTGTATTAAATGTAAGAGGATAATCAGTGTTTTAAAAAGCACTAGGCGCTAGGGAGATGGCAGACCAGGGTTTAGCGCTTAGCGGAGTCTGGACGGGGTTACGCGGAACCAGAGCAGGGTTAGGCGGGCCTAATCGGAAAAATAGTGTAGGCAGACAAGGAGAATCTAGTGCCTAGCCATGGACAAATCGGGGCTAAGCGAATATTTTTAGAACAGTGGGTAGTTGCAATCAAGGGCGTAGGGAGGGGGGCCACTCTGGGCCCCGGCCCCGGCCCCCAATTTTTTTTTACACTAGAATTTTTTAAATTTTTTTTTAATTATAATTTTTATGATTTTCGTTTATTGGCCCACCCCGTTTTCATGTATCAGCTCACCCCATTTTATTCCTGGCTCCGCCCTTGATTGCAATATATTTACAAATATAATGTAAAGGGGGTGTTTGAAATATTTTTGAGTGTGAAGGGGGAAAGTCTAATATAAAATTAAACATCAAGGGATTTTTGTAAATTTCAAAAAATTATGGATTTTTTCGTAATTAACCCAAAACCTCAAGGGTAGTTTTTGTAATTACCCCCATAGCGAAATACAATTTGGAATATTTTCTGGAAAATCAGAAAAAACTGTTTCGGGATAATTTTTGAACGAACGGAACATTTTTTTGAAGTAAAAAGGGAAATTATATTAATAACACAAATCGTCAATGATAAAATTCACAATATAAAGGGGTAGAAAACTCCACACTGATGGACTACCAAAAGAAAAAAGCTTCTTTTGCTAGTGTATGAGTAATCTTATTGTCATTTCTACGAACAAAAGTTACCGAAAGGGCAGGTTCACTTTGAAGTAACAAACGACATTCCTTCAGGATACTGTTGTATTCAGAAATCCCCATCTCTATACTAGACGAAACATTTTTAGATTTTATTTAATGTACACCTGAGAAACTGATGTACCTTGTAGTTGTTCATTAGCTTTGATTTAATAAAAAGACCATACTTAAGATAACTTATAAACACTTGATTTTCACAACGATTTGAAATTGATGTGAAGCTCTTAACTTCGAATACTACAAGCTTTAAAATATTTCTATTTTTCTTTCTTTCTTGTCTGTGGATGTGTGTATCAACAGAATAGCCAGCAAAATCTATTAAGTTTTATTAATTACATAACATAATTTATAATTGGATTTGCATGTATTATCACGAGCATGTAGCTCAAATGATATCTTTTACTATTTGTAAGGGTGTTGATCAGGGTTCGAATTTGATTTGTTTAGTAGATTTGAGATTTATCCTCTCCATTCAACCACTCCTCCCAACTAATTAAGAAGAAATAATTGATTTGTGTAGATCATAATATATCTATTAGGGGTGGCAAATTGTATAATCGTATCATGTTTCGTGTCGACATGACAATATAAGATCAAATGCGAACACGACACGATACGGATCTATACATACACGAACACAAACACATTTTTTCGTCTAAGTCAAAAACAAAAAAAGTTGGTTTATATATTAATACACGATAGCAAATTAGATGACAATACATGATATAAACATACGATAATATCAGCTTATCGTACCACTAATACGTAAACATGTCATTATCATGTTACTATTGTATCACTAAGAGATAAACATGTCCTTATCGTGTCACTATCGTATCACCAATAGTAGGGGTGTCAATTTTTCACACAACGCGATAGTACGACAAGTAAACGATACGAAAGTAGTGGGTTAGTATTTAGCCTTATCGTGTTCCTGTCCTTATCGTGACGACACGATAATTTCGTGTTATGTTCGTGTTTTTATCGTTTTTACATGATAAGTACATGAACACGATAATGACATGATAACGACACGATAGTGTCACGACAATGACATGTTTACCTATTAGCGACACGATAATGACACGTTTATCTGTTAGTGATACGATAATGACAGAATAACCTGATATGTTTTATGTCTGTATCGTGTATTATCGTGTCATACCATGTAATTTGCTATCGTGTATTAACGTGTAAATCAATTTCCTTTTGTTTTTGATTTATCGTGTCAAATCGTGTTGTGTCGTGTCGACACGAAAATATTCGTGTTTCTATTCATGTCGGAATAGATCCTTATCGTATTTTGTTCGTGTATGACTTTATCGTATCGACACGAAACACGACACGATTACACAATTTGTCACCCCTAACTAACATATTAACATTTCGTTAGCAGATTAATGTTATATCTATTATTTTTTATCGTGTTTAAACGAACACGAAACGACATTTTTGTGGCCTTGTCGTGTCACATGATTAAGATACGAACACGATAACCCGTTATTCTTGTGTGATGTTATCATCATATTGTAGTGATAAGGGTCTTTTTATGCATGTTTTATGTGTATATTTGAGTAGAATTTGAGTTATTTTGTTGTTACTTTCGTTAGTTTTTGATCGTATATTGTTTATACTACTGTGAGGTGTTTTTATTGGTGTAGATTGACCATTCGGGGCTAATTTTGGTGAATTTCGGACCATGGATTCATGTCAAAACATACCGGGGAGGTTAAGGACGCAAAAACACTCGAAATCCCAAGCCAAACGCGTCATTTTGGGGCCTTTTTGGTCCAACACGGCCAGGGGGTGTCGGGCAACACGACCATGTTCAAATAGGGCGAAAAATCACAATTTTTAGGCTTGGACAGACTTGAACACGGCCTGGCGTGTCGAACAGACAACACGGCCATGTTGTACGACACATGGCCTGGCCGTGTCATACGACATGGCCATGTCGATCAATTTTCAAGCAAAATTCAAGCAAAGACGGCCGGGCGTGTCGGGCGACATGGCCGTGTTCGGGGGACTTTTTTGCAACTTTTCCATGCGAAAATTATGGAAAACTCACCAACCAAGCTTTTTGACCACTTTTGTACACCTTTAACACCCTATTTTGCTACAACATGTCCCCATATTCCCTCAATTATCATTTGAATACAAGAATTCACCAACCCAACAATGAATTGGAGCATTTGTTTAACAAAGGATGGCATTATTAATGTGTTCTTGCACAAAAATAATGTCTATAAAAGCCAAGAGTATGAGTTGGGGGAATCATTCATTAATTCAAGATACATTGAATTCATTAGATACTCAGGAAATATTCATTGTATTCATTTCATTAAGTAGAATTGGGATCAAGGGGTCTTGGAGGAGTAAGCTTGTAGCAACATTGGAGAAGAAGGCTTGGAGCAACATCATCAATCAAGAAAGAAGTCAATTGAGATTTTGATAAAGATAAGTACACCATGTCTACAATACTTAAATCTTCTTGTGTAATTTATTCTTTGGTCAAAATCATGTGTAGCTAAACTCCTAGTGTTTGAATGTAATGAACTCTAGAATGGATTTGTGATTAAGGTGTGTATGTTTTTAATAAAATCTTCATATTTTGTGTGATTCACTTATATTATGCTTCATTCATTCGAATTGATATATGCGCAATATTGATTTGAAGTTTATTTTTCATCCGGGAAATCGAGAGATTCATGGTGAAATAGAACCTATATAAGTGAAAAGAGTTGCATGCAATCCTAGATATAGGACGACATAAATCTTCTGGATTAGGGCCAAACCTAATATGAGAATTCACAAATCGTTATAAACTGTTTGTCTTGGGGTTTTAACTAGAAAGAGATTTGATTAATCAACTTGAGATTAGAAGTTTTCCGCCTTGAGAAAGGGTTTAACTTAAATTGGGAATTTCTACGGTCCACAAGACATGAGATTTTATTAAAAGAGGTTGGTTTTTGCTTAAGGGCTTACGGTTGTATTTTTAACTTGTCAAATCACAAAAACATTCTAGAGGGATTTACATTCAAACACATTTCTATCTCTTGATTTCTTATTTTACAAATCTTCCATCATTTTTACAATTTATAATTTGTTTTCCTTTTTCATCAAACAAAAACTCGAAAAATTGTTAGATTAAATAACAAAAAGACGGTAATTATTAGTACTTACAATCCTCGTGGGAATGACACTCGGTACTCAATAATATATACTATAAAACGATAGGTGCATTTGCCTATGGTTTTAAAGGTAGCTTTTGAGCTATCAAGTTTTTGGCGTCGTTGTCGGGGGTTGTAATATTAAGAACGCTTTATTTTTGTTAATTTAATCATTTTTTTTTATTTTTTTACCATTATCTTTCTTTTTATCTATCTTTGTAAGTCTTGATTTATACTTATCCTCTTTGTTTACCGCAGTGTAAGTCTACTCGTCCGAATTTGGAAGCGACGACACCACCACCGGTAGCAACACGAGGAAAGTACTAACACTGCACCACGAAGAGGATACTAACGAAAGTAAAGATTTCGTCATGGAGGATGAACAAAGAACTATGTATGACTATGCCAAACCATCCATGGACGGCACATCATCTAGCATCATACGGCCTAATGTTGCCGCCAATAATTTTGAAATCAAACTGAATGTCATTCAAATGGTGCAACAATTCGTTCAATTCGACGGCCTACCAGCATTTAAGATCCGAATAATCATATCGCAAATTTCCTCGAAATTTGCGATACATTCAAAATCAATGGGGTCTCTGATGATGCCATCCGTTTACGCCTATTCCCATTTACTCTTCGGGGACTGGCTAAACAATGGCTAAATACTTTGCCAAAGGGAACGATTATAACGTGGAACATCATGGCCGAAAAGTTCCTTTTGAAATATTTTCCACCGGCCAAAACTGCACGATTGAGGAATGAAATCTCTTCATTCACTCAAGAAGATGACGAGACCTTGTACGACACTTGGGAGAGATTCAAAGAATTGTTGCGGAAATGCCCACATCATGGTCTTCCTATTTGGATGCAAGTCCAAACATTTTACAATGGGCTACTCGTCAACAAGGCAAATGATTGATGCGGCCGGGGAACTTTGAACAATAAAACACGAAAGTTCGCCCAAGATCCGATAGAGGGAATGGCCATGAATGGCTATCAATGGCAATCCGCACGAGGTAAACCTAACGAGCAGTGGGTGTTTATAATGCAGATGCGGTGGTTACACTAGTGCACATGTCGAAGCTTTGACCCAAAAGATCGACGATCTAGCGGCTCCTAAACTACCACCGCCGCATGTTTTATCTTGTGAAACTTGCGGAGGATTGCATAATCATCAGATCGCCCACACACAATACCTCAAGTCGAACGGGCATTACGTTGGGAATCAAAGCGAAATTACCCAAGTAATCCTTACAAAGAACACATATATAATCTTTGGGTGGAGACAACATCCTAATTTCGGTTGGGGGAAACCAAGGCCAACCACGACCTAATCCCAATCTTGATCTACACACGTCTCCGGATTTCACCAAATCAAGGTAAGCCTAACTTGGAAGATCTTATAACAAAGTTTGTGCAATCAAGATACCCGATTCAGGCGGTGGAAACATCCTTGAGAAATCAAGAGGTATCTATCCATAATCTAGAAAATTAAATAGGCGATTGCGAAGATGATTTCGAAAGGCCACAAGGTAGTTTGTCGGGTAATACCGAGCCAAACCAAGGGAGCACGTAAAGGCAATCACCATCAATTTTCCACATGAGCATGATTATGCCAATGCCGTCATGCGTAAATACGTGGAGGATGACATGCCCAAAGAAAAGCTCATGAAAAGAGAGATTGCGAATACAAGCCCAAGATCCCTTAATGAGTCTAACCGAGAAGAAGATAGAAGGGAGGACAAATTTGGTAAGTACTTGATTCTTTCAAACAATTACATGCCAATATTCCATTTGTTGACCCTCATTCAAAGCATGTTAAGGATCTTAATGACATCATTCCTAGTGAAAATAAGCTCAACAAATTATCAAATGTGCAATTGAATGATAAATGTCCTTCCAATGAACTACCACAAAAATTTAATGATCCAGGAAGTTTTATTATCCCTTGCACAATTGATGGTTTACCTGTTGATAGGGCACTAGCCGACTTGGGAGCTAGTATCAATGTGATGTCTTATGAAACATTCAAGCATGCGGGATTATGTGAACTTAAACCTATTAGGATGGACATTCAATTGGCCGATAAATCGATAAAACATCCTAGAGGTATTATTAATGATGTGTTAGTCAAGATTGATAAATTCATGTTCCCAGTTGATTTTGTTATTCTTGACATGCATGATGATATTGATGTTCCTCTAATTCTTGGGCGTCCTTTCTTGGCTACGGCGAAATCTATCATTGATGTGCATGAGGGAAAATTAACTTTGAGAGTAGGGGATGAACAAGTAATTTTTAAAATTCATGTCGATATTGAAAAGGATATTACTTGTTCTTTTGTCGATTTAATTCCTTTGCATGATGAGAAACTCTGGGAGAAAAGTGTTGTTCAAAGTCCATGTTGGAAGCTTATGCCCAAAAAGGGGACCGGAAAGGTCGAAATGCACATTTTGAAACTTGAGGTTGGGGGTAGTTCTCCTAAACACCAAAGGGATTTTCATAAGTTTGAAGCTCCGCCCGACTAATCTCCACATTTAGGTGAGTTAGTCCAGCTATACGACTTTAAAGAAGCGCTAACCGGGAGGCAACCCGATGTTTGTGTGCAATTGTTTTCATTTATTTTTATTTTTTTATTTTCTTTCAAAATAATCACAAGTCCTTAATTAGAGTCATTTTCAAAAAAAAAAAAAAAAAACTCTTGAGCTTCTTCTTGGTTGTCCTAATTGGGAATATTTGAGATTTCACGGTATTCGAGTTGTGTGTTGCTTAACTTTAATTAGGTATGAAGATGTCGTTGAAGGTCCCGTACCAAAACAACCCAATGGTCGCTCAACACCGATTCCACTATTGTAGTAAGGTCGTATTTTTCTTTTTCCACCTCTTTTATATCATTCTAATTTCTTTGCTTTTTGAGTGTTTGGTGTGTGTTTGTCCATTTCTTTCTTTCACATTGAGGACAATGTGAATCTTAAAAGTTGGAGGTGGATACAATAACATTTTCTAATGCTTGTATGCTTGTTTGTGAGAGATGTGATTTTTTTAACAAATTGAATGTTTGCTAGTCAATAACTTGGCCCAATTATACCTACATTAACTTGTTAATTTGTGTTTTCAATGTGAAGCAATTGATTGTCTAGGATAGATTGACGTGGATGCGGCAAAATTTTGATGAGATTTCTAACACCATAAATACTTGATGTGTTAAGGCATATACGACGATACCTAGCGCTATGAACGTCTGAGGACTCGTGATATAGTAGTGGTTAACTAGTTGTTAAACCAAGTTTGCGAATAAAAAAAAGAGAAAGAGAAAAATGAAAAAAAAGAAAAAGAAGAAAAAATGGACCAATCGAGGTTATACTCCTCTATTTGTTGTTGCTTAGTAACTAGGAGCATTCATGAGCCCCATGTTTGTCTTTTTACGTAAAACGGCGACACAAATATGAGTATGGGAAACCACCCTAGGAGGTTTGAACAGAAATTCAAAATTTAAACCTAGTGGAAGCATGCTTGAAAGGTCCTAAAAAAAGAACGAAAAAAAAGGGAATGTATACTCCTTGACTTCTCATCCCAATAAAGTTCACTAAGCTTGGTTATATAACTAGTAGGCTAACTACAAAGATCTATTTAGTTCTTGTATTTTCATAGCATTATTGAATTGAAGTTGTTCATAACTATCAATATTTGTGGAGTGATGATTTCAAGTCTCAATAATTCCAATCGATATTACGATCTTTCTTTGATCGATCGCTAGGGATGGCAACGGGCGGGTTTGGGGCGGGTTTGGCCAAACCGGGACCCGCCCGCCAAGGAAAAATTAGACCCGGGACCCGCCCGCCCCGCCCCGCCCGCCCGCCTCAAGACCGGGGCGGGGTCTAGACCCGCTAGACCCGCCAAGTATTTTTTTAAATTATAATAATTTATATTTTTCTATTTTTGACCAAATTTTCAAAAGTAATCTAATGCCAATAGGTTAAAAAATAAATAAATATAATTATTCAACTTATTATAACTATTTTTTTAGAATTGACTACTATTAAGATTTTTTTAAAAAAAAAATACTATTAGTATACTACAATAATACTCAACTAATATTTAAAATAAATATTCAAAATAGAATATTACAAGATATTATATTAGTAAATTAAACTTTAAAAGTAAATAATATTATATTATTATTCAACTAATATTTTTAAACATATAACACTCAAATTTAAAAATACATAATGCAAAAATATTTCAATATATATTTAAAAATATAGTAAAAATTAATATGCGGGCGGGTCCGGGCGGGTTCTATTGGACCGGGACCCGCCCCGGACCGGGCGGGTTTTGTAATCTTGGACCCGAGACCCGCCCGGGACCCGTTTATCTTGGTCTAGGCTTCCGTCGGGCGGGTTTGATGCGGGCGGGTTTTGACCCGCCCCATTGCCATCCCTATCGATCGCTTTGTAAAAATTTTTTTTTTTTGAATGGTTAATTCGGGTTGAGAAGGCTAAGAACTTGATCGCTTGTGTTCAATGTGTTGAAAAAAAAAAAGAAAAAAAAAATTGTGTGTTGTGATTTATTGAATCTCTCTTTTTGATATTATGTTTTGCTTGAGGACAAGCAAAGTTCAAAGTTGGAGGTGGTTTGATAAGGGTCTTTTTATGCATGTTTTATGTGTATATTTGAGTAGAATTTGAGTTATTTTGTTGTTACTTTCGTTAGTTTTTGATCGTATATTGTTTATACTACTGTGAGGTGTTTTTATTGGTGTAGATTGACCATTCGGGGCTAATTTTGGTGAATTTTGGACCATGGATTCATGTCAAAACATACCGGGGAGGTTAAGGACGCAAAAACACTCGAAATCCCAAGCCAAACGCGTCATTTTGGGGCCTTTTTGGTCCAACACGGCAGTGGGGTGTCGCAACACGACCATGTTCAAACAGGGCGAAAAATCACAATTTTTAGGCTTGGACAGACTTGAACACGGCATGGCCGTGTCGTACAACACGGCCATGTTGTACGACATGGCCTGGCCGTGTCGTACGACATGGCCATGTCAGACCAATTTTCAGCAAAATTCAAGCAGCACGGCCAGGGCGTGTCGGGCGACATGGCCGTGTTCGGGGGACTTTTTTGCAACTTTTCCATGCGAAAATTATGGAAAACTCACCAACCAAGCTTTTTGACCACTTTTGTACACCTTTAACACCCTATTTTGCTACAACATGTCCCCATATTCCCTCAATTATCATTTGAATACAAGAATTCACCAACCCAACAATGAATTGGAGCATTTGTTTAACAAAGGATGGCATTATTAATGTGTTCTTGCACAAAAATAATGTCTATAAAAGCCAAGAGTATGAGTTGGGGGAATCATTCATTAATTCAAGATACATTGAATTCATTAGATACTCAGGAAATATTCATTGTATTCATTTCATTAAGTAGAATTGGGATCAAGCGGGGTCTTGGAGGAGTAAGCTTGTAGCAACATTGGAGAAGAAGGCTTGGAGCAACATCATCAATCAAGAAAGAAGTCAATTGAGATTTTGATAAAGATAAGTACACCATGTCTACAATACTTAAATCTTCTTGTGTAATTTATTCTTTGGTCAAAATCATGTGTAGCTAAACTCCTAGTGTTTGAATGTAATGAACTCTAGAATGGATTTGTGATTAAGGTGTGTATGTTTTTAATAAAATCTTCATATTTTGTGTGATTCACTTATATTATGCTTCGTTCATTCAATTGATATATGCGCAATATTGATTTGAAGTTTATTTTTCATCCGGGAAATCGAGAGATTCATGGTGAAATAGAACCTATATAAGTGAAAAGAGTTGCATGCAATCCTAGATATAGGACGACATAAATCTTCTGGATTAGGACCAAACCTAATATGAGAATTCACAAATCGTTATAACGCTGTCTTGGGGGTTTTAACTAGAAAGAGATTTCAGTTAATCAACTTGAGATTAGAAGTTTTCCGCCTTGAGAAAGGGTTTAACTTAAATTGGGAATTTCTACGGTCCACAAGACATGAGATTTTATTAAAAGAGGTTGGTTTTTGCTTAAGGGCTTACGGTTGTATTTTTAACTTGTCAAATCACAAAAACATTAGAGGATTTACATTCAAACACATTTCTATCTCTTGATTTCTTATTTTACAAATCTTCCTTCATTTTTACAATTTATAATTTGTTTTCCTTTTTCATCAAACAAAAACTCTGAAAATTGTTAGATTAAATAACAAAAAGACGGTAATTATTAGTACTTACAATCCTCGTGGGAATGACACTCGATACTCAATAATCTATACTATAAAACGATAGGTGCACTTGCCTACGGTTTTAAAGGTAGCTTTTGAGCCATCATGTAGCAAGAATTGTCATCCCCTATACATATAGGCTAATAGGCACGAAATTTAGTAAGCATGACAACAAACATGTGACAAGCAAGCAACACTTGCAAATGCCACATTAAATGTCACGTTTAGGATAAAAATCATAATAAAATATCATATGAGGTCCTTGTCCTACAAATCTAAGAATTTTTAACCTTATTTTGTCATACAATGCACAGAGTATGCCTATGAGATTTTCTATTCCAAAATCGTATTTTATCTCCTATTCCAATTGTGTGGATGATTGACATGTGTATTACACTTACCATATTAGATCCCTACAATTTCTGCTTGATTTATGCTTGAAAATTAACATGATAAGTATAATACACATGTCAATCATCCACACGGTTGGAATAGGAGATGAAACGCGATTTTGGAATAGAAGATGTCATGTCCTTATCGTGACAACACGATAATTTCGTGTCATGTTCGTGTTTTTATCGTTTTTACATGATAAGGACATGAACACGATAACGACATGATAACGACACGATAGTGTTACGATAATGACACGTTTACCTATTTTTTTTTTTTTGAGGAAGACACGTTTACCTATTAGCGACACGATAATGACACATTTACCTGTTAGTGATACGATAATGATAGGATAACCTGATAATTTTTATGTTTGCATCGTGTATTATCGTGTCATACACGTAATTTGTTATCGTGTATTAACGTGTAAATCAATTTCCTTTTGTTTTTGACTTATCGTGTCAAATCGTGTTGTGTCGTGTCCACACGAAAATATTCGTGTTCGTATTCGTGTCGGAACAGATCCTTATCGTGTTGTGTTCGTGTATGACTTTATCGTATCGACACGAAACACGACACGATTACACAATTTGTCACCCTAACTAACATATTAACAGTTCGTTAGCAGGTTAATGTTATATTTATTATTTTTTATCGTGTTTAAATGAACACGAAACGACATTTTTGTGGTCCTGTCGTGTCACATGATTAAGATACGAACACGATGACACGTTATTCTTGTGTCACGTTATCATTATGTTTTAGCAAGAATTGTCATCCCCTGTACATAGGGGTGGGCATTCGGATTCGGGTATCGGTGCACCCGACCGACCCGATCGGGTAATACCCGATCGGTCGGGTATTTTACATAAAATTTCGGGTATTTGGGTACCGATCACCGATATATAAAAATCGGTCGGGATCGGGTATTAAAAAATACCGAGGGTATCACCGATAAATTAAAACCCTAAAAAATAATTCACAAGTCCACGAGCATGCCCACTCCACTCCCACTCTCCATCCGGCCTCGCAAGTCCGCATCGTCTCATCTCTCTGTCTCCTTGTTCTTCTTCTCTCGACGTCCACAACTCCTTTATTTCTTTAATCCGTTTTCTTTTCTGTTAACCCAAATAGTTTTTGTTTTTGTGGTTGAACTTGAGGGAGATAAGTAAATGAATTCTTCCAAATGAAAATATGAATGTTCAGTTTTTGTTGGAATATATAAAGTATGATAGAAGCAAACAGTTGGTGAAGTGAAATTGATGAATGTCAAAATAAAAAAAACAGAGCCAAATTTTTTTTTAAAAAAAAAAACCCGAAAATGATAACCCGCCGGGTACCCGATTTTTTCGGGTAGGTGTCGGGTACCCAAAATAGCCACCCGATTTTTTCGGGTACCCGACCCGAATACCCGATTACCCGACTACCCGACCCGATGCCCCACCCCTACATGTACATATAGGCTAATAGGCACGAAATTTGGTAAGCATGACAACAAACATGTGACAAGCAAGCAACACTTGTGAAATGCCACATTAAATGTCACGTTTAGGATAAAAATCATAATAAAATATCATACGAGGTCCTTGTCCTACAAATATAAGAATTTTTAACCTTTTCTGGTCATACAATGCACAGAGGATGTACTCTGTCTCTGAGTGACTTCCTGGAAAGATGCCAAAAATTTTCCATTAAAAAATTAAAAGCGTCAATTTGTAATGATAAATAAGTAACTCGTGGTAGCGCTTTCTCAGCTATAGTACTGGAGGTGTTTTAGTTTCTCTCTCAAAAAAAGGAAAATGGAAACCCTTTCTTCTTCCTTCTTCCAAAATTCTTCCCCACCATTGCTGCTACTCCAATTCAACACTCCATCTGTTAAAATTC
The DNA here is from genome assembly GCA_016081115.2 of Rehmannia glutinosa. Taxonomy (NCBI): domain Eukaryota; kingdom Viridiplantae; phylum Streptophyta; class Magnoliopsida; order Lamiales; family Orobanchaceae; genus Rehmannia; species Rehmannia glutinosa. Next base: position 302,806 of record JABTTQ020001609.1, read on the forward strand.
ATGTGAACTCTAATAGATTCACTGACAAGAGACCAATCAAAACCAGAATTTCTTCCTCCATTGGAACAACAGTTCAAACTTCAACAGAACCGAAGATTACTGGTAGAAGAAAACAATCATTACTCACCGATTTTTTCAAATCGTTAGATGATTTTGTGTGCAAATTCATCGATCCTCCACTCCGCTCCACCATCGATCCGAAATATGTACTCGCCGGAAACTTCGCTCCGGTGGACGAGCTTCCTCCAACCGCCTGTGAGGTGGAGGAGGCGCCCTTCCGCCTTGCCTCGACGGCGCCTACATCCGCAACGGCCCGAACCCGCAGTTCACCCCACGCGGCCCGCACCACCTCTTTGACGGCGACGGTATGCTTCACTCGATTAAGATCTCCAACGGCAAAGCCACGTTCTGCTGCCGATTTGTGAAGACTTATAAGTACACGGTGGAGCGAGAGATCGGATTTCCGGTGGTAATCAACTACTTCTCCGCCTACACCAGCCTCCTCGCCACCGTGGCTCGCTACACCGTCGCTTTCGGTCGCGTAATTTCCGGCGAGTACGACGTGCGCCGCGGCACCGGCAACGCGAACACGAGCGTATCTCATTTTGGCGGGAAACTCTTCGCTCATAGTGAATCTGATCTGCCGTACACGATTAAACTCAGATCTGACGGCGATATAATCACTCTGCGCCGCCACGAAGAGTACGGCGAGCCGCTGGAGTCCATGACGGCTCACCCGAAAGTCGATCGCGAAACAGGGGAGGCTTTTGCTTACAGGCACAACATCCAGCGCCCATATCTGACGTATTTCAGAGTCAATTCCGATGGAATTAAACAACCAGAAGTGAAAATATTCTCCAAAAAACAAGCGTCGTTGGTACACGATTTCGCGATTACGAAAAATTACGCCATATTTCCCGATTCACAGCTCGTGATCAGGCCGGCGGAGATAATTAACGGAAATCAGCCGGCGCTCGTAGATCCGACGAAGGTGCCGAAATTGGGGATAATCCCGAGGTACGCGGAGGATGAGAAGGAAATGTGGTGGGTGGAAGTGCCGGGATACAATTGTATGCACGCGGCCAATGCGTGGGAGGAAGACGGCGGCGACACCATCGTGATGGTGGCGACGAATTTGCTGTCGATGGAGCATTTTACGGATCGTCCGGAGTTGGTTCATTCTTCGATGGAGAGACTCGAAATAAATGTGAAGGCGAAGACGGTGGCGAGACGGCCGATTTCCACCAGATGTCTGGATTTTGGAGTGATAAATCCGGCTTATCTTGGGAAGAAGACAAGGTATGTAAATTTCTATAATTATTAGGGATAATTACAATAAACCCCCTGAGGTTTGGGCTAATTACAAAAAGATCCGAAGATGTTTCAAAATTACAAAACGCCCTCTCAAATTTATTTTTGCCTTAAATTTAAGGGGGTAATTGTAATATTTCTATAACTATCATGGGGTGTTTTGAAATGTATTTTATTTATGAATGGGGAAACTGTAAGACAAAATCAATCTTAAGGGGTTTTTTGTAATTTTGAAAAACCTCTGATTTTTTGTAATTAGCCCGAACCTGAGAGAGGTTTTTGTAATTATCCCTAACTATTATTGTTCAACCATGCGAATCAAGCTCGAATGGCTTGATATTTTTACACATATTATGACAACCTATAATGATTCTTTCACACATGTACAGATATATATATGCAGCAGTAGTATTCGAAGGGCCAAAGATAACAGGGGTGGTGAAACTAGACCTATCACTTCCCACGGCTGAATCCGGCGATTGCACGGTGGCTAGCAGATTCTACGGGCCGGGCTGCTACGGTGGTGAACCGTGTTTCGTACCCAGGGAACCCGATAATCCAACGGCGGAGGAAGACGATGGATATATAGTGAATTACGTATTCAATGAAAATACACAAGAATCCAAGTTCATAGTAATGAATGCAAAATCTCCCACTCTTGAAATTGTTGCAATTGTTAAGCTGCCCCAAAGAGTGCCTTATGGTTTCCATGGAATGTTTGTGAGGGAGTGTGACCTCCAAAAACTCTAATTGGAATTAATGTCAATTTTTCTCATATGTATTTTTCTTAATATTGATCATAATTTATTTACCTTTTTTTAAAAAAAAAAAGTTGAGATGAGTGGTTGGAGGTGATGGGTTGAGATCACAATATATCCATATGTCCTCATCTAGGAAGCACATACACTTCTCTGTGAATGATGTACACGTACCCAATATGTATTTGATACGATACTTTATGTGATACTTTATGGAAACTCCATGAATACATCTACATATGAAAATGGATATAATTTTTTCTATTCCTCGTATTTAATTTCAACATTTTTTTATGTATCTATTAGAGTTATCACATCTCAGATTTGAATACTTATGAGATTTTAGATTTTTATATTTGAAACATTGTTTTTTTAATTATAATTCATATTATTTTTAATAATATAAAAATACGTAATTTTGTATGTATATATATCGCACACATATCATTAAAATTCCAAAACATGTCGTATTTTCGTACCCATATTGTATCGCATTCGTTTCCCATACACCTGTCAATGCTTCATAGGTCCTTAGATGACAATATATTTTACAATCATCAATCAGGTTTGGTATGTTATCAAACCAATTAGCTAACCAGGTGGCTTAGCCCACCTGGCCACCACAAATAATTGTGGGGTGGAGGTCAGGGGTTCAAATCCCTGCTCCATCAAATTGTTTGTGGGGTGGATGTCAGGGGTTCATATCCTCGCTCTATCAAATTACTCCCAAGGGCATATGCGAGCTGGTGAAGATGTTGAACATAATTGTTCTCTTTTTGTGAGGATCCAGTTGAACGTCGCAGACGTCGCCGTCGAACACTAGTCGGTCGCGTGCACATCCCGCAGTTTACCTTAGCAGAAGAATGAAGAGCCATTTGTTGTCGCCGGCGTAGTCGGGGCGCAGTTGAGTAGTTATAAAAAAAAAAAAACAATTAGCTCCAACGATTGTTTAATAATTCATTATTCTGGACTTCAAAATTGTAATTTATATTTGTCTTCTATATGTATCGCGTCTTTAGTCTAATGGTGGTTGGACTAAATACTGATTATTATTATATACACGTGAAGCACCCGAATCCATAAGTATTATATCTTATGTAAAATGTTCAACTTTATTATTTATTAATTTTCCTTTAATATAATGCTCTATTGTAGGATCATGCTGCTTTTTCCTCTAACAACGTAGTTGGGGATGCGCACACACAACACATGATGTGGGTAAAACGTGACTTTTTTCTATAACAATTATTTTAATATGTTTTTGATTGGCTCACAAATTTAGACCTGTAGAACAAGATAAGAGTGACGCAATTTTTGTAATGTTTCTTCAAACTTTTTTTTTTTGACACAATTATAGATTATTGTGGTTTTTGTCTTCAATTTGTACTTTTTTCATCTTAGTTAACTTTAAAATACTTTTCTACAATAGTTAAACTTATTTACAATTTTTAATGGTCCCACCATACAATTTACAAAATAATAAAAAAGTAAAAAAAAAAAAAATCAAGTTCAACCTATTCCTCTATTCTTCGATTTGACACTACACTTCCACACCACTGATATGATATTGTTCCTCACATTTTGGAGGAATCGCACTCACAGATCACACACGAGGCACTTGAGTTTCCTGGTTCCTTGCTTGATTTTATGGTTTGTCTGGACGGAAAGGAATAGTGTCAAGCATTGACACCTTCATTTCTTGGCATCTCACATTATTTGGCAGGTGGAGCGGTATCTCTGGATTCTTGTTTCAGGTCGTCGTTTGAGCCCCTCGGATTGGTCTGGATGCTTCCCTACAGTGAGTTTTTTGCAGGGGAGTGATCCACCACAGGTTCCACGCAGGGCGAGGATGGAGATTTGGCGAGCACCTCATTCTCCACAGACCAAGCTAAACACGGATGGTTCGTTTGATGGAGACACATTGATAGGCCCAGTGCAGGGGATTGATACGAGATCATTCGGGCGGACTCATGTTGGCGTTTCATAGTTCACTCCCGGGCGGTGTCTCAGCTTTCATGCCGAGCTACTAGCAGATGGAGATGTGACCGCAAAGATGCCCGGCGTTTTTCATTGCAAATTTGGATCGAGTTGGACGCGGCGGTGGTCACCACGATCACATTTGGTTGCTTGGCTCTTGGCGGAGTTCAACATACACCGATTCGCATTCGGAATATCTTTGAGGACCGTTAGTATTCGATTTCCCACATACACAGAGACGGGAATCGACCAGCAGATCATCTAGCGGAGTTGGGAGCTGCTGCCCTTGGCAGTCATATTGTTTATGAGGGCACGACTTCTCACCACCTTCAGCGCTCATTCGGATGGACCAAATTTGGGATATCCGAGCTTTAGATTTTGATTGCGCATTAGTTCTCCTTGTATTTTTTTTAGATATCTCATTATGATAGTCTATATAGATGTCATATTGATAGGTTTCTTGCTTTTTGATTTTCTTCTCCCGTGACGGGACATGACATTGTATGATACTTTGATTATTTGATCTAAAGGTAAGGGATCATGCCTCAATCCCCCACCCCCGGGGTGTTATGGAAAAAAAAAACCTATTCCTCTACACATAGGCCCCACATCACCAACTTTTTGCCCCATTATTTCCCCAAAAACCCAAAATCTCCTCTCACAATGTTAAGGATTTTCTATGGCACGTTTTTTCGTGAAAAATCCCTTCAAAATCCTTACCAGTATAGTTGCCTTTAGGTGTGCAAATATGCTATTATATATTTCAAAATTGAGGGTAATTTTGACTTTTTGCAAGCTCGATTATTTAGTCAAACATCTGTAGCTAAAAAAAAGGATTGTTTTTTGTAATTTTTAAAAGTTTAATGACTTTTTTTAAAAAGAGATTAAACCTTAGAGATTATTTTTGTTATCTTTATAATAATATAAAAAGGATGACTATGATTGGAGGAAGAATTCTAAGGGTGTGAATGTATATACTTTCATTTTGAAATTTCTTTTTGCTAGAGAATAGTAGTAAAAAAGTTGAAAGAAAAAAGATAAATTTTGAGAGTATAATTGGATATGAGATAAAAAAATAATGATGAAAGTTAATTTCGATATAGAAAAAGTAAAATAATGATTGGTAGTTAAAAATATATGAGTGGATGAATAGTATAATTTATGGAAAAATGGGTAATAATAATTAATGATTAGATGGTTTTTGAAAAATGAGTAGAAGTGATTGATGGGAGAAAAAAAAATGAAAGTGAGTGAATGTAAAGATAAAAAATGATTGGATTTAAAAATAGTAAAGTAATGATTTGACATGATTGGTAGTTAGAAATGTGTGAGTGAGTGAATAACGAAAATTGTGGGAGAATGTGTTAATGATTAGATTTTGTGAAAAAATGTGTAGATGTGATTGATTATAAGAAAAATAAGAAAAAGTGAGTGAAATATTAGTATATTTTCTGAAAATTTTCATAAACAATCGCATGTTTGGTCAAAAAAAAATTCTCCAGCGTAAAGAAAATGGAATCTATTTCATATCCAATCGCCACCTAAATATTTATAATTGTTTTTTCTTAGAATACACTTTTTCATCTCACATCCAATCACATTCTCAAAATTCGTTTTTTTTTTCTAAATTTTTTTACCATTATTCTCTAGCAAAATAAAAAAATTCAAAATGAAAATATATTCAATCGCGCCCACATTTTTGGTAAAAAAATTCTCTAGCAGAACGAAAAAAAAAAATTCATAAGCAATGGCAACTAGAATTTTTCATGCTTTTTCTCTCAATATACGAATAACACGTCACATGTTATACACTGGCATATGTCGAAACTTTATTTCGAAGCCAAAGCCCCATATATATGAATAATATTCAAAGGTAAATAAAAGTAAACTACGAGTTTATAGTTCAAGCGTTATTGCTTATATTCTTTCTAAGCGTTATCGCTTATATACCCTTTGAACATTGAGAATCTTTCATTTTCTTCGGGATTTATTTTATCCTCTCTCCTCTAACTATTCCTCCAAACTAATTAAAAAATAGATAAATATGTTCTGATCAATATTCAGAAAAATCATATGAGAAAAATTGACATTAATTCTAATTAGAGTTTTTGGAGGTCACACTCCCTCACAAACATTCCATGGAAACCATAAGGCACTCTTTGGGGCAGCTTAACAATTGCAACAATTTCAAGAGTGGGAGATTTTGCATCCATCACTATGAACTTGGACTCTTGTGTATTTTCATTAAATACGTAATTCACTATATATCCATCGTCTTCCTCCGCCGTTGGATTATCGGGTTCCCTCGGTACGAAACACGGTTCACCACCGTAACAGCCCGACCCGTAGAATCTGCTAGCCACCGTGCAATCGCCGGATTCAGCAGTCGGAAGTGACAAATCTAATTTCACCACCCCAGAAAACTTTGGCTCGTCGGTTAATATTGCTGCATACATATATCTGTACATGTGTGAAACCAACCCAATGAGAATTGAATCATTTAATTATTCACATGAAGTTGAAGATCTTTTTTTTTAATTGAGTATAATTGTTCCCAACTTATTGTGAAACCAAACCAGTTTTTGGCGACCAAATAATTAAAATTGAGACTATTTTACAAATATTAATTTCTACATGACGATTATTGTCAATACACTATAGTTACAATCCTATTATTACAGGACAAAAATTGTTATTTACACAGAAGAAAAGACCAGGTGCTTGGGATCAACCTTCTGTTCTAGTGGTTGAGACATGTATTGTAAGGGTGAATGACCCGGATTCGATCGCATTCGAGTGCGTATGTCCCCTCCCCAAGTTCCCCCAATTGTACTAAAAAAAAAAAGACCAGGTGCTTTTTTTGGAGCGAAACCATTTTATTTCTAAGTAAAACAAGTGGTGACTTTCAAGAAATTGTTTCTAAGTAATTAAATATCAAGAAATAAAAACAAAATAAGTAATTAAATATCAAGAAATAAAAACGAGAAATGCATAATATATATTTAAAATACATAGTTAATATTATGTTATAAAAATTTACATTATGTAAATTTAGGGATTCACATGTAATCCAAGTAGTTAAATGGCTTGTTACTAGTTGAGTTGGTCCGAATCTCATTTCCTCCACTTCCAGGACATCCAATTTTCTCTTTCCCCTTATAAAAGAAATAGTGATAATAGGCCAAATTAGTCACTTATATTTTGTGAAAAATGAAAAATAGTCATTTTTTTTAGTTATTTTAACTAAAAACTAACGGTCATACTCTTTGTGTATTTTCTGGTGGATACTTGAATATTTTTCAAAAAATTGATGTGGTACATAACTCGGTACAGACTTGCATGATTGAGTACAAAGTTAATTGTCTCGGTATCAGTTACATAACTTGGTATCGAATTATTGATCACCGAAAAATGGGAAAAAAAAAAAGATAAAATGGACACTTGAAATCAAAAATAGCTAATAAAACATATTTTTCAGGGTAAAATAACATTTTTATTTTAGAAAAATGACCAAAAATCCAACGAAATCAGAAAAAATAAAGTATAAAAACTTGACATACCTTGTCTTCTTCCCAACATAAGCAGGATTTATCACTCCAAAGTCCAGACATCTGGTGGAAATCGGCCTCCTAGCCACCGTCTTCGCCTTCACGTTTATTTCGAGTCTCTCCATCGAAGAATGAACCAACTCCTGATGATCCATAAAATGCTCCACCGACAGCAAATTCGTCGCCACCATCACAATGGTGTCGCCGCCGTCTTCCTCCCACGCATTGACCGTGTGCATACAATTGTATCCCGGCACCTCAACCCACCACATCTCCTTCTCATCCTCCGCGTACCTCGGGATTATCCCCAATTTCGGCACCTTCTTCGGATCTACAAGCGCCGGCTGATTTCCTTTAATTATCTCCGCCGGTTTAATCACGATCTGTGAATCGGGAAATATGGCGTAGTTTTTCGTAATCGCGAAATCGTGTACCAACGACGCTTGTTTTTTGGAGAATATTTTCACTTCTGGTTGTTTAATTCCATCGGAATTTATTCTGAAATAGGTTAAATAGGGGCGCTGGATGTTGTGCCTGTAAGCAAAAGCCTCCCCTGTTTCGCGATCTACTTTCGGATGAGCCGTCATCTGTTCCAGCGGCTCGCCGTACTCTTCGTGGCGGCGCAGAGTGATTATATCGCCGTCAGATCCGAGTTTAATCGTGTACGGGAGATCAGATTCGCTATGAGCGAAAAGTTTCCCGCCAAAATGAGATACGCTCGTGTTCGCGTTGCCCGTGCCGCGGCTCACGTCGTACTCGCCGGACATTACGCGGCCGAGAGCGGCGGTGTAGCGAGCCACGGTGGCGGGGAGGCTGGTGAAGGCGGAGAAGTAGTTGATTACTACCGGAAATCCGATCTCTCGCTCCACTGTGTATTTAAAGGTTTTAACAAATCGGCTGCAGAAAATGGCTTTGCCGTTGGAGATCTTAATCGCGTGAAGCATACCGTCGCCGTCGAAGAGGTGGTGCGGGCCGCGGGGGGTAAACTGCGGGTTCGGGCCGTTGCGGATGTAAGCGCCGTCGAGGCACGGCGGAAGGGCGCCCTCCTCCACCTCACAGGCGGTTGGGGAAGCTCGTCCACCGGAGCGAAGTTGCCGGCGAGCACATATTTCGGGTCGATGGCGGGGCGGAGTGGAGGATCGATGAATTTGCACACAAAATCATCTATCGATTTGAAAAAATTGGTGAGTATTGAATGCTTTTTTTTACCTGTAATTTTCGGTGCTTTTGTGGTGTGAACTGTTGTTCCAATGGAGGAAGAAATTTTGGGTTGGGAGTTTAAATTGATTCTAACAGTTGGAGTTTTGGATTGGAGGTGTAGTAATGGTGGGGAAGTTAGAGAATGTTTTTGAAGGAAGGAGGAAGAAAGGGTTTCCATCTTTTTTCTCGCCGGAGAAACTAAAACCGCCGGGGCTGCGGCTGAGAAAACGCCCAACAGACGTTATAAATACACCAGAAGAAGGTGGTTTCTCAAGTCAACGACGCTTTATTTTAATGGACAATTATTGGCATCATGGTACTTAATTATTTTGATTAAAAATTTCTCTGCCATTTCTATTTTCTAGAACCAGGTATGATTTTTAATTTATCAGATTTCGAAGATATACAGCTGTGATCTGTAAAAATCAAATTATTATTAATTGCCATTCAAAAAAAATTATTATTAATTGATGTTGCTTCACACCTAGTAATGCTTCCTGATAAAAAAAATCAAATTTTTATCCTGAGCTAATAGTTTTGAGATAAAAACTTGCTGATTTTTTAGACGAGTACTTGGGTTGTCCCAAGAGCCAACCCTCAAGTCAGTACTGATTGGGGAGAAGTCCAGAGTATAGAACGACTGAGAGCAATTAACTAAGAATACTTACAAATAATAATGAGGGGCCTTTTTATGTTTGGGTTAATGAGCCAAACGGGCCTTGTAGGTTTAAGTGGGTGTAGGGATGGCAATAGAGTGAGGCGGGTATATAAAGACCCAGATCATAACCTGCCCCCAATTAAATAAAATTAATTATAAAAAGTTTTTTTAAAAAAGAAAAAACATATATTAATAGTATAATGTTAAATATTTTTCATATTCATTATCAATCTCCAAATGCTAGATATAATATTAAATACATAAAATAGTGCAGTATATAGGGACTAGGGTAGATACTCCCAGTTTACATTCTACTTCAACAAATTTATCCTATTTTTCCTGCATTTAAGCAATTTGCCCCAATATACAGGCATAAAACATAAAAACATCTAAAATGCGAAATGAGAAATTTAGATGGATTACTATTGAATGTTGGCCCAATCTTTGTATTTTTAGCCTAATCCTGATTTCCTTAGGCCCATTGTACCCTGGCCCGAATATTTGGTGCCAAACCCTTTTAAGTTGCCGGTCCCTTTCGATTTGCTCTGGCACCCGTTTCATAAGTCCGCGGATCTTCTTTAGTTGATCTCATCCGTTCGTCATTTTGGGTTTAATCTTGGCCGTTGCCTGTCTGATATAAACTCCCTCACACTGTTGCTCTAATCTGCAAAGTTCTTTCATTTTCTTGTTTTTTTTTTGTACATATAAATTCATGTGATGTTAATCCAAAAAAAAACTAGAACGACATATAGCCATCTTAAGGCCATCTCCAATCCAACTTCAAATCATACAATATCACACCAAATATGCAAAAAACTCTCTCCAAACCAACTCTAAATCTTACACTAAATTTGGTGTAGTGAATAGTATTACACCAAATTTGGTGTAATGCAATATCTTCTATTTGCCCTCCAATTCTTTTCTACTTCAAATTTAAACTCTAATTGTATCCTCATTTTATATATAATTAATTTATGTAACTTGGTTTTAATAATTAATCAACCTTTTCTATAAATAATAATAAATAACAAATAATTATAATTAAATTTAAAAGACATACTAACATCAATTTTAAAATTTATTTTTGTAATATAATTAATTAATGTAATATTAATTAAATATAAGTTTTTAGTTAATTACATTAACAATAATAAACTATAATTAAATCAAATAATTGTATAAATAAATAGATTTGGTTACTAGAAAATGAAAAAGAAAGTGTAAAATATTCATTTGGTGTAAGATTTGGTGTAATGGATTGGAGATGGTTTTCAAAATATTACACCAAAATACCAAATTTGATGTAGTTTTTTACACCAAATTTGGTGTAGCTTTTTACACCAATTTTGGTGCAATTGGCTGGAGATGGTCTAAGTGGTTGAACGGAAAATATAATAAATTCAATTTAACTAAGTAAAACAGTATACCAAAAGTCACCTCAGATCGCTCGAGTACTTAGGTCACTTCGGGTACTTCAAGTGGATTATATGAAACAATATATGTGTTAGAGGCTAATTGAGATAACTCTCAATTAAGATCTTCAAATTCTCAAAGTCAATTCCGAACGTAAGGTTAATAAAGTAAGAGCAGTGATTAATTATTATGAATAGCAAACTTAATCTTTTTGGAATGTGTGCTCGATATTTATAGTACATCTTATTATTTACTTTCATGAACGATTCTAACATTTCAAGGTCGGTTCGTGGGTATTTGCAATGGTAAAGTGGTAACATCATTTTTATTGGTTTATCAAATTGTTTTTTGATTCATAGCCGACTATTATTAAGGGCCATTCTGTATTGTTGTATTATTGGCCCTTATATTCATTCTGGCCCATTACAATAATTGAGCCCAACAGATGCAGCCCAGCATGCAATTAAGCCCAACTCGAACCCATCCCATGTGTGATCGGGTCTTTTATCCGGATTGCGGGATCCGACTTGTTTGATCATGTCCGTCCATTCTATGTGATCGATCCTATCCGTTGGTAAGTCCTATATTTGCCCGTCTACAGAAACCCTAGTCTCAGTTTTCATATCTCACTTTCTCTCTCTTCCCTCTCGATCCTTCGATTCTCTCTGTGAGCTACCTCTCTCTAGAAATCTCAACTCCTCGTGATATTTCTGAGTGTTTCTGTGAAATAGTGTGAGATCTGAGTGTTGTCTTCACTTGTTCACGGCCTTTGTGGACAAACTCTGAGGTTTTCTGTAAACTAGGGTTTCTTTGTGGATTTGGGGGTATTTAGGGTTTCCGATCCGTGTGTGTGTTGGGGCTTCGAGTGGGAATCTTGAAGGCTCTTTGTGCGAGGCTACGTGGGTTCCATCGTGGTTCTCGGTGATTCTTTGGTGACACTGTTTGTGGTTTGGGAATTCGGTCTGAGCCGAAATTCACAATATTTCGGTTTTTAGGGTTTTATCCCGTATACTCGTTTATTTCTATTTTTGTCTTGTAATTTCAATTTTTGAGTCCTAGAGTATTATTCTCGTATAATAGGATTCTTTATCGAGTCGTATTTGTGCCTGGTTCGTATTATCCGAGGCGGATAGATACCTAATAGTGGTATCGAGCACGTATCCGCCTCGTGTGGGTTGGTGCTTCCGGTTCTTGGGCCGGTTCTTGGTGATTATTGCCTGTGGTGATTTGTTCGGGAGTTGGTTATCCCAGGCAACTAGCCACGTGGTAAAATTCTTATCTCTTTCTCTCTTTGTTTCTTTCTCTTGGCTTGGTTGAGAAACCCTAAGCATCAAGCCCCTTGACCCTACATCATATGAGTGTAGTGGAATCCGGGGTGCGAGGGGATCTTTACTAAGTCTTAGTGATCTGTTCTAATTTTTTGTTGCTATACTCGATCTTGATTCTATCACCGTGTGTGATATTGTGTTTCGTGGTCCTCTTTATATCGTCATTGATCTGTGTGATCACTTTGTGGTGGTCTCCTTGAACCCGTGATCTTGTGATATTCGTGTTTTATCCTGTTTTTTCTTGCATTGCTGTGTGTTACGTGTTTGTGTTTGTTGCACTACTACTTGAACTATGGTTGTTGCTTCCGGATATCATATGGAGCCTTTCAATGGTAAAACAGATTTTTCTATTTGGCAACAAAAAATGAAAGGTATCTTGATTCAACAAAAATGTTTTAAAAATTTGTTGAAGGCAAGTATGGTGAGAAAAATTAAGAAGAACTTAAAAATGAACTTGATGAATATGCTTATTCTTCAATTATATTGAATCTTTTCGACTCTGTCTTTGAGAAAGGTTGGAAAAAATCAAGTGCCAAAGATTTATGGAAAAAACTTGAAGAGCTTTACACCGATCTTACCCGCCTTCAAAACTTTTCTTCTTGAAAAATTTTGATTCAAATTGGACTTGACAAAAGATATGGATGAGAATCTTGATATTTTTACAAAACTCATCCAAGATATAAAACTATTTGGAGATAAGAACATTGATGATTACTCCCTATTATTCTACATTGAATGCTATCCCTAATTCTTTGTGATGTGAAATCTGCTTTATCAAGTATGGTAGGGATCAAATTTCTTTAGAAATCTGTTGTGAATGGTTTGAAGAGTAAGGAATTAGACCTTAAGTCTTATAAAGGGAACAAACAGGGGGAATGATGAAGTGATGCATGTTAGGGGTAGATCCCGAATGGATCTAATAACCGAGGAAAAATGATAGGAAGATAGGGAAGAGCAAGAACAGGTCTAAGTCTAGGCCTAAAAACAATAGAAAATGTTACAATTGTGGGGAACATGGTCACTATATTAAGGAGTGTACTAAGCTTTAAAAGGGAAACCAAAATCAAAAACCCGGAACAATGAACAAGCCGATCTTGCTTCTACTAGTGATAATCTTGGTGATGTGTTTATGATTGTGGAGTCTTGTGATGATTCTGTGAACTCTGTGAATAATCTTGCTAAATCTGAACTTGAGTGGTTAATTGATTCATCATGCATCTTTCACATGACACCATATAGGCACATGTTTACTGATTATACTAAAGTGATGCATGGCTCTGTGTCTATGGCAAAGGAAAAGAAATGCAAGGTTTTTGGTATTGGAAATGTTTGTCTCAAGTTTGATAATGGATGTAGTTTAACTCTGAAAAATGCGAGACATGTCCCTGATCTTAGTAACAACTTGATTTCTTGTGTTGCCTTGGAATCTGATGGGCTTGAAGGGAAATAGGGAAATGGTTTTATGAAAATCCTTAAAGGTTCTATGATTGTTGCTAAGGCAACAAAAACAAGAAATTTGTATGTCTTGCATGCTAAACATGAATCCTCTGTGCCTGTTTCTGCTAATAAAGTTGTGAATGATATGACTGACTTATGGCATAAAAGGTTGGGTCACATTAGTGCTAAGGGTCTTGAATTATTACAGAATAAAGGTTGTTTTGGAAATGATAAGTTGAACACTTTATCTTTCGTGATTCGTGATTCATGTGTGTATGGTAAACAACAAAAGGTGAAATTCCCTTCCCTGTACAACCTAAACGATCGGCCGATTGTGATGTGCTTGAATACTTGCATGTTGATTTTGGGGTCCTTATCGTGCCTACACATGGTGGTAACAAATATTTTTCGTCCATCATTGATGACTTTTCCGGAAAAGTGTTTGTGTTTTTAATGAAAAACAAGTCGATGTTTTGATAAGTTCAAAACCGGAAAACCTCATTGAAAACCAAACTGGTAAAAAGATAAAGGTTTTGAGAATTGATAATGGTGCGGAATTTTGTAATCAAATGATGGACAATCTTTGTGAGGAATTTGGTAGTAAGAGGCACAAATCGTGTCTTATTACCCTGACAAAATGGGATTGTTGAGAGGATGAACAGAACTCTCTGGAAAGGGTGAGGAGCATGTTAGCTACCTCGGGTCTTTCCAAGAAGTTAAGGGTGAAGTTGTTATTCTGAGAACTATTTGATAAATAGGTCACCTTGAGTCCCATTGAATGGGAAATATTACGAAGAAGTTTGACTGGAAAACAAATTGATTTTTCAAACCTCAAAGTTTTTGGATGCTCGGCCTTTTGTACACAAAAACATGATAAATTGGAACCTAGATCGTGAAATGTGTTTTCTAGGGTATCTGAAGGTGTCAAAGGTTTGATTATGGTATAAGGGGAACCTGGGTTTAAAGCGTGATTAGTAGGGATGTGGTGTTTAATGAACATGAGTTTCCTTGCTTTAATCTTTCTCCTCCTCAAACTACTTACGAAAATTGGTACTCCAAGTGAGGTGGAGCCTTCTAACATGTCTCTGTTATTTCTTTGCCTCACGATACTATTATTGATGATTATATGCATGATAATGTGAACAATGATGATATGCATGTTGATAATAATACTTTCGGCATGATGATTTGCATGATAATCATGATGATTTTCCGATGTTAATCTTGAACATGCTCCCGCCAATGATGGGCAAGATGAACTTGGTGATTATGTATTAACTAGGGGACGAACTAGAAGAAATGTTAGAGTTCCAAACAAATTTTTGATTTTCACATGACCTCTTATGTGTTTTTCGTGTTTGATGCTATTGATAATTCCGAGCCTAAAACCTTTCTTTGAAGATATTAAGTCTCATTTGATTCTATTAAATGGATGAATGCTATGCAAGATGAAATGACTTCTTTGCATGTGAATAATACCTGGGTGCTTGTTCCTAAACCTGTTA
This sequence comes from Rehmannia glutinosa, assembly GCA_016081115.2. Classification (NCBI taxonomy): domain Eukaryota; kingdom Viridiplantae; phylum Streptophyta; class Magnoliopsida; order Lamiales; family Orobanchaceae; genus Rehmannia; species Rehmannia glutinosa. Next base: position 317,941 of record JABTTQ020001609.1, read on the forward strand.
ATTGTTCTATTGTGGATAGTAAATGGTTGTTTAAGGTTAAAAATGAAACTGAAGGTGTTAGATTTAAAGTTGGCTGGTAGCTAAAGGTTTTACTCAGAAGGAAGGGATTGATTACACAGAAATCTTTGCTCCTGTTGTTAAATTTGTAACTGTGAGAATCATGCTTGTTTTGTGTGCTCAGTTCAACTGGGAACTGAAACAATTAGATGTAAAAACTGTCTTTTTACATGGGGACTTGGATGAAAAAATTTATATGAAACAGCCTGAGGGCTTTGAGGACAAATCCAAGCCCAATTGTGTTTGTTTACTCAAAAAATCTTTGTATGGCCTTAAGCAATCTCCTTGGCAATTGAATAAAAAATTTGATCAGTGCATGCTTGATTTAAAGTTTGTTAGAAGTCAATTTGACCATTGTCTGTACTTTAAACTTGATGCTAATATTCCTATATTCCTGCTTATATATGTTGATTGCTAGTCCTTGCCTGAAGTCTGTGGATCATGTCAGACATTGTTTGAGTACTAAGTTTGATATGAAATACTTAGGTGATGCAAAGAAAATATTGGGTATGAACATTGAAAGAGACAGAAATAAATCTGTCATTTACTTAAACTAGTCCTCTTACATAGAAAAGATTTTACAAAAGTTTTCTATGGCAAGTGCTAAATCTGTGAATGTTCCTTTAGCTTCTCACTTTGTGTTAAGTAGGGATCAGTCCCCCTAAAAGCGATTTCGAAATCGTGCTTTATGAAAAACATTCCTTATGCAAATGCAATTGGATCTCGTAATGTATCTTATGGTAAGTACTAGGCCCGATATTGCCTATGTTGTGTCTTGTTTGAGTAGATGCATGTCTAATCCTGGTATGGTGCTTTGGAATGCTTTAAAATGGCTGTTGAGATATTTAAGGCATTCTACTGATTATAGCTTGTGTTTTTCAAAAAGTGAAAATGGCATAGTTTTGAAAGGTTTTGTAGATTCAAATTATGCAAATAATAAAAATAGCAGAAAATCTACAACATCATATGTTTTTACTCTTTGTGGTTCCTGCATTAGCTGGAAATCTCAGTTACAACATATTGTGGCTCTGTCAACAACAGAATCAGAATATGTTGCAGTAACTGAAGCTTTAAAAGAAGCCCCGTGGCTCAAATGACTTGTTTCTGAGATAGGTTTTCTAAAATAAAAAGTTGTAGTATTTTCTGATTCTCAATTTGGTATTCAACTTTGTAAGAATCCAGTTTTTCATGACAGAACAAAACATATTGATGTCAGGTTTCATTTTATAAGGGATATTGTTTCAAAAGTCATAATATGCCTTGAAAAAGTGGCATCTGAATACAATCCAGCTGATATGGGTACTAAGTGTCTGCCCCTTTTATCAAAGTTCAAAACATGTTTAAAAATTCTAAATTTTGACACTTTGGTGACTAGGTTGTCCCTTGGTGATTTCCCGGGCTTGTTGCTTCTTGTGTGTTTGCTAATAAGTCTAAACCCGTTGGACCAAAAGCTTGCTTAGGTCGACTTGTATAAATCCGACTTACTTTAGTGTGTCTTTGGTAATCGTAATCAACTTAGTGTTGGTTATGGTGAAAGTCCTTGTACTCTGTGTATAGCAGGCATTTAAAGCGATGATGATGACCAGTTTAATTCCCTAGTTTGTCTAATGAATCTAATGAGCCAAAGGTGGAGATTGTTGTATTATGGCCCTTATATTCATTCGCCCATTACAATAATTGAGCCCAGATGATTGACCAAGATGCAACTAAGCCAACTCGAACCCAGACCCATGTGTGATCGGGTCTCTTATCCGGATTGTGGGATCAGACTTAGCTGTCCGCGGATCCTCTTGTTTGATCCTGTCCATCCATTCTATGTGATCGATCCTATCCGTTGGTATGTCTTATATTTGCCCGATCTCGTAAAAACCCTAGTCTCAGTTTTCATATCTCACTTTCTCTCTCTTCCCTCTCGATCCTTCGATTCTCTCTGTGAGCTACCTCTCTCTAGAAATCTCAACTCCTCGTGATATTTCTGAGTGTTTCTGTGAAATAGTGTGAGATCTGAGTGTTGTCTTCACTTGTTCACGGCCTTTGTGGACAAACTCTGAGGTTTTCTGTAAACTAGGGTTTGCTGTGGATTTGGGGGTATTTCTAGGGTTTCCGATCTGTGTGTGTTGGGGCTTCGAGTGGGAATCTTGAAGGCTGCTGTGGCAAGGCTCTGTGGGTTCCATCTGTGGTTCTCTGGTGATTCTTTGGTGACACGCTGTGGTTTGGGAATTCTGGTCCTGAGCCGAAATTCACAATATTTCGGTTTTAGGGTTTTATCCCGTATACTCGTTTTATTTCTATTTTTGTACTGTAATTTCAATTTCTGAGTCCTAGAGTATTATTCTGTATAATAGGATTCTTTATTGAGTCTGTATTTGTGCCTGGTTCGTATTATCCGAGGCGGATAGATACCTAACATGTATTATCAATTTCGCTTTAATACCTATTTTGTATTTTGCTTCATAAATATATTGAAAAACATATATGTGATTTATGCTAATTAAATAATTATTTTGTACATTTAACATGCATTTATCAAGTAAAATACAAAATTAAAACAAGCATATCAATGTGTTATGAGGCAGAACCATTATTAACAAGTCCAAATTCTGTTTATGTTGGATCACATCGCATCCGACAAATAAAAAAAAAAGGAAAAAAAAAACATCTACCAAATATCGACAAAATATAAGATTCAATTAATGGATTAACGCAAGTCCTTTCAGCCTTATCCAAACAAAAAACATATGTATAATTACCTCCAAGTGTTGTCTTTTATAAGAATGGCATTGAACATCGTTGACATTGGGATTTGGAACTTTGGTACCATTTTAGTACTCAACACTATTAAGTTTATTAACTTAATAAAAAATAAAGTAATCAACATTTGAAGAAAGAAAGGCCTTGTATGATCATGTTTTCATGGACCATTTTTAATTTCTAGTGTTGAAAAATAAATTTTGAAAATTTATTGATTTTCGTATGAATTGAAGACATATAGTTACAAAAAAAAAAATTGAAGAGAGAAAGTTACAAAAAAGAATTGGCTAATGATTACCTTGTTGTACTGGTCTACATATCTGAACTAATTATAAACATATTGAAATAATTATTATAAAACAATCACGCTTTACATGATACACATTTATTAATATGTACACCCCTCCCAAAAACATTGTTAGAGAAAAAAGCAGCATGACCCTATAATTAGGGGTGGCCAGATAAAATCGAACCAGTTTCGAAACTGGAGTTGGGACTGTTGACCGGAATCGCATAGGTTAGTTCTGATTATGATTTTTAGGTGTCAAAACCCGTGAATCCGATGGTTTAAACCGTCAGTTGGAACCGATATTAAAACAACTCATATGGATGAATTACGCGTGGATATTGATTCATCTGTATTCTAAAAAGATACCTTATATATGTAGGATAACATTATTATTCATATTAACTCTAAAACTTAATATTATTATGAATATTAAGTCTAAATACTTTTTTAAACTAAAATTGATAAATTATTTTATAAAAAAGTTAAAAGAAAAATATTTTAAAAAAGTGTTTTGGTTTAACCGACACCATGGAGAAACTGGATTCTGATTTGGAACTGGAGCCGTGAGGCAACAGTTCCGATTCTAATTTCTTATTTTTGAGGAATCTGAATCTGTGATTTTGGATCGGAACCAGCGATTTCAGAACCATGACCACACTTAGGGGCGTCAATTTGTGACACGACACGATAATCCGACATGAACCTAACACGAACCTAACACGAATTTAGCAGGTACAGGTACAACCCTTAACAGGTTCGGGCCAAAATTAGGTCGGACACGGATAGCACAAAAAATAAATGGGTCAGGTCGGGTCGACCCACGGGTCGACACGATTGACCTATGTAACCCGTTTAATTTTATTGTGATATATTATTTTAATATTTTGTGATGTTTTAGTTGGTTATATGATGATGAAAAAATTATTATATGCATTTTTTTTTATAAATTTTAATACTTAATGTATTTTTTATTTGTAATTTTAATTTTTTCGATTTTTTAATATTTTTTTCGTATCAAGTTTAAATTATACAGGTTTTTCGTGTCGTGTCGGGTTACCAGTGTTATAAACGGGCAGTGTATCTTGACACGAATAATTAAATGGGTCGGGTTTGGTTCGTGTCAGACCTGTAATACTTGTGTAAAAACACAACCCGCGAACACGAAACACGACAAGATTAACACCCCTAACCACACTTATCGATATGGAGCAAGATATTACAGTAAAATGAATAAAAAATAAAGGTCAACATTGGACATATGATTATGGATATTTAATGACCCGGCTTATCTAGTTCTTCACGCCCAGGGGCGGATGTACACTAGGGCTCCACTGGGCTGGAGCCCAGTGCACTTTTGTTGTCACAGCCCATTAGTATATTAAATTTTATAGCTTCCTTTATAGATTTTCTTTTCATTAGCCCACTCATTACCCATACCTCTTAATTTATTATCTTTAAAATAATAAAAGTACAAACCCTACTAACAATAATTAAGGGATGATTTTGATTCTAATTTCCACATTTCCACTTCAAACCATTCCCAGCCGACTCTTCTCTGTAATTTTGAAATTAAGGGCTAAGGCTTCATCAAGTTCAAAATCTTAATTTTTGCCAAATAATCCGATCTGCAATTTCTTCAAAGGCCAAGCCTTCGTCAAAGTAAGTTTTGAAATTACAAAGTATGATTAAATTATAATAAATCGCTTTAGTAGTTGTTTGTTGAATTTTTTTAACATTAATTATTTAATTAAGTTGGCTAATCAAACAAAAATAACAATACTAATATAAGAATAGTATGTTTGATGTTGATGCTAAGATAAAAAAAAAGCCCAATAGGCCATCTGCTGATGACGAAAAACATAAAATAATTTTAGAGTGACGTGATGCAAAATTTTCATGCTTCTACACTTGTTGAGTTATGCCAGCAATTAACTGAGAGTGGAAGGTCGAATGTCTATGTTATATTAACAAGATTGATTCATCTTATTTTAACTTTACCTGTTTCTACCGCCACAACTGAACGAGCATTTTCAGCAATGAAACATGTGAAGTCGGCACTTCGTAATAAGATGGGGGATGATTTTCTTGCAGATTGTTTGATGTTCTACATTGAACGTGATTTTGTTAATAATATAGATGTAGATTATGTTATTGATGAATTTTATGCTTTGAAATCTCGTCGAGCACAACTTCAATAGATAGATGCTGAACAATTTATTATACATAATTTTGTTGTACTAATTTTTCTTACTTTCTAGCCCACCCCATTATCGATTCCTGGATCCGCCACTGTTCACGCCATTATTGTTAACAATGTATTTTAAAAATGGAAAATAATAAAAAGTTGAGCATCAGATTCTCCATGTTTCGCGTGTATATAATAATCAATATTTAGTTCCACAATTATACCATCAATATTCAAATATCAACTGGACATAAATTAAATTGTTCGATATTCATTAATTCAGATGCTAAAAAAAATTATGGCATTTGACATTAATCGTTAAAAGATATTTGGAGCTTCAACTTTTAATACATTTTCTTTTTTCTATCTCCATATGTTCTAATCTGCTCGAGTACCTCAACTCGATTAATATCAAATTAATCAAATGTGTAAACATTGAGTTACCTGAGTTCGATTTGCATTCAATTTGATTAAAGTCGTTCAAAATTATTCAATTAATCAAACTAAACTCAATCAAAAATTTGAAAAACTTGATAAAGAAAAAATCAAATAAAATGACTCGATGAATTTCATTAATAGTTAAATCAAATTCAAACATAATCTTTCAAACTAGATATAAATTCTAACATTAATGGAATTGAAAGCTCAAACATAATCTTTAAATACTATCTTTTAAACCCCATAAAAATTAATCAGATGGGCTGTAAATGGCTGTAAATGGCTAATGATAGGCGATAGCTGCATCAGTTTATGCCAGCAGCAAGGATAACACTAAGGGATAATTACAAAAGACCCCCTTAATGTGTGGGCTAATATATTATAAAAAAAATGTTTCAAAATTATAAAAAGTCTCTTTAGGTTTGATTTTGTCTTATATTTAATGGGGTGTAACATATCAAATTTTGAATTATTTTTTGTTTAGCAAAAAATAAGACGAAATCAAAATTGAGAGTGTTTCTGTAATTTTCAAAAATCAATGGTTTTTTTTAATTAGCCTGGACGTTTGGGGGGGGGGGGCAGGGGTTGTAAGTATTCCTTTGGTAACAAATACAAACCCTCAAGGGTAGAGCTGGCAATGGGCTGGGTCGGGCCAGCCCGGCCCGAGCCCATCGGGCTTTGCCAAATTTCGGGCTGGGCTGGGCCGGGCTGATTTTGGCCGGATCATGAAAAATGGTTGGTGATCCAACCATGCATAAAGCCTATGTACAAATTTTCGGGCCGTCACCGAAAAAATTGAGTTAGCTCGGCCCGACGGGTCATGCAGGCCGGGTCAAATAGGCCCGACTTTTTTCGTGCCTAAAATTTTACAGTCCGGCGCAACCTGGGCCGACCTGGATTTTGCCACCTCTACTCAAGGGGTAGGTAAATATAATTTTGAAAGATGAATGAATTATTTTGTAATGAGGACAAACTTGATGGGTAGTTTTTGTCGTTATCCCTAACTCCATAATTTAGTAATTTTTAGTGTCACCGACATCTCTAGCACATTGAGATACACGAAGTACTAAACTAGGTTCCACATTTTGTCGTTGTGTGTAACTACAATCATGCAATAAAATAAAACAAAAATACAGTAAATTTTGCACTAGAAAACAATTCAGGTGGTAAGAATCTATATTATTTTTTTTTTATTAAAATAAATATAGTTGACTTATGGTCCCAAAATCACCTTTTGGAACTTATACATAAGCTCATTACATTATATGTTGTAGATTTTACTACATAATTGTGATAGATTAGGCGAGATTTAAAAAAATAAAGTCGATAGTAAATTGGATTAACGACTAAAGAGTTGAGTCTTTAATTCGCTGGAGAATAAATCCCCCCAAAAAAAAAAAACATATATCGAGCGGGATGCCATTCAATCACTATTATTAATAGTTACTTATTTTTAGGTTAATTTAACACAATATTGTATTTGCCACAAAAATTGGGTTTTTGGTTAAATTGTGAAGTATTATGGTACGCGCCAATGGTAACGTGCATATACAAAGTTTTTTTTTTCTTAAGTCTTAGGGCCCCTACACTTTTGTTTTTTTAAGGATATTCAAAATTATTTTTATAAATTATAAAATACAAAAATACACCATTTTAGGTATTTTCGAAATTGACAAAAATCAAGTAAACATATTATCTTCCAACGATAAAGATAGAGTAGAATTTTGAATACAAAAATATTAGATTGGTTCATATATTCGGATATATTTCAAATAAGAATAAGAAGGGATTCAATATATATTTGTTAAATCAATTGTGTTATATGTTTAATTATGTCACTTTGTTTTTATTTTCGTATTCAGTTGTAGTGTTTTTTTTTTAGATTCCAATTCAAATTTTCATCAAGAAATTTATAGTTTATAATTTGTAAAAATAATTTTAAATATCCATAAAAAGTAGATGTTTTATATCCATATCCATTAAAAGTAGATGTTTTATATCCATATCCATTAAAAGTAGATGTTTTATATCCGTTAATAAAGGAATTTAGTGAACTTTTGGATAAAGGAATTTTTGTTCTAATGACTCTTTCCTACTTGTTATTACCAAATTACCCTTTTAATTCAAATTTTTTTTTTTTATCTCATGGCATATTATCATATTACGGCATATTGTATCATGCATGGCAACATGCAACACAATATGTTCCAACAGTATTGTATTTATATCACTACCTACTTTTACGATATAAACTGTATCGTGGTTAAATGCTCCACGATATAATTACACAATATAAATTATATTGTGGCTATATATATGCTTCAAAATAGGTTTGGTCTTTTTTGGGCCTATAAATTTATGGTCCAATCTAGTGTTATCGCCGGTCGGAGCATAGATTGTGAGCTCTAGGAGAATAAAAAAGAGTTTCTCTTATCAAAAAGCGGCTATTTTCCACTATTTCCACTTAAATAATTCAAGCAAATCCTAAATTCTCAAAATTCAAAAGGAATATGCCAACCCCCAAACCTTATACAAGCACTATTGAATAGAGTTCATGATGAGTTAAGTTTTCGTTATTTTTGGGACTAAAATTGCAACTTTTGAATTATATGGAACTAAATGTGCTAAAATAAATATATATTTTTTTAAAGGGCTAAAATAAATATATTGGGACCAAAAAAGCAAACATAGAACTAAAAGTGCTTAACCGATTTTTCTTATTGGACTAAAAGTGCAATTTTCTAGTTCTAACAATGAAGCTCAAACAGAATCTTTAAATTATCTTTTAATTAAACCCAATAAAAAGTTCAATCAGATGGGCTGGAAATGGCTAATGGAAGCTGCATCAGTTTATGCCAGCAGCAATGGTAACACTAAGGAATAATTATACAAGACCCCCTTAGGTATGAGCTAATTACAAAAAAATTCCAAATATGTTTCAAAATTACAAAAAGCCTCGTAAGAATTGAAAGTTGCTCCTAGGGGCCAGTTTTTATTTTCAAAACCTTGTTGCTGTATGGTACAAAGATCACATACAATCTGGTATAACTGTATATGGATGCTATCATTGAGTTTTAATATAATTACAAAAAAAAAAATTCAATTATCTTTTAAAACTACAAATATCCCCTTAGTATATGATTCCACTTTACAAATTTCACTAATTGAGGAGGGTAACTTGTAAGACAAATACAAACCTAAGGGTGCAAATGTAATTTTGAAAGATGAATGAATTTTTATTCGTAAGTGGACCTGATGGATAGTTTTTTTAGGGGTGTCAATGTCTGACACGACACAATAACCCGACCCGAACTCGACACGAAGTTACTAAGAGAAACCAGAATACAAACACGAGAAACCCGAAGCCGAACCCGACACGATGTTACTAATGTGTCTAAAACATAGTAATTTTAAATTTTCATTAACTTTCGATGTATTTTAAGCATAATCCGTAATCAATCAGACATCAAACACGAACCCGACCCGATGACCCGAATTACCACCCATAGTTTTTTTAGGAATAATTACAAAAGTACCCCCGAGATTTGATTCAGTGTTAAAATTAAGGGGTAAAGCTAGCGATATTTTTATAAATATGAAGGGAAATTTTGAAATGTTTTTTTGCTTAAGAAAGGTTTAAATGTTAGATAAAATAAAACCTCGAGGGTATCTTTTGTAATTTTAAAAGCTAGCTGAGTTTTTTTGTAATTAGGTCAAACCTCATGGGTATTTTTTGTAATTAACCCTTTTTTTATCCTTAACTCCATATTTTGTACTTTTTTTGTAACTCAGCTTCCAGGTTTACATAAGGATAACAACTTCGGCCCTTCATTGCTGCCGCCAGATAAACTTCGGGATATGCACGCACAGATTCTGATGGGGTTTATTAACGTAGAACTAGATCCTCCTAAATAAAAAGAATAATTATGTTAGAACCGTCAATCTAATAATAATCTCACCCCCGACATATTTTGTAATTTTCATTGTCGATGATATCTCTAACATTTTCACACATGAAGAACTATCTAAACATGGTTCCACATTTGTCGCTGTGTGTGGGACTACAATCAATAAAATACAACAAAAATAGAATAAAATTTAAACTAGAAAATGATGTCAGGTCGTAGGAATCTTTATTAATAAAAATATATTAAAATAAATATAGTTGGCTTATGGTACCTCTTCGACGGGGACGGATCTAGTGGCCTCCTGGGGTTCTCCCCCAATTAATTTTTTAAGGTAAAAAAAATATATATGTTTTTCTTTTTAATGGAAAAATAATTGAGTTAAAGGAAAAAAAAATTGGACTAGAGGTAATAGAACCGATTGGCTACGCCCCTGCTCCCGGAACCACCTTTTGGAACTCATATTTATGCACATAGTTTACAATCTGGGTAAGTTCGCGATAAGTTGCTCGTCGACTTAAGGTACCTCGCCAAACAAACTAAGGGCGCGATTGGATATACTTTTATTTTGAAAATTTTCATTTTAATAGAGAATAGTGGTAAAAAAGATTTTAGAAGAAAAAGACAAATTTTAAGAGAGTGATTGAATGTAAGATGAAAAAATAATGATTAAAGTTGATTTGATTTAAAAATAGTAAAATAATGATTGGATATGATTTTTTTTTCCAACGAAAGTTATTATTAATAAAAAAAACTCTGCAAACGGCAAAAATACAACGTAGCCTACTGGCTAAAAGATCAAGATGGCTATCATACTAGCCAACTAGGGAATTGGTCAACCCAATTCAAATCAACATCCGAATCTAAAATCATATGAGCTAACCTATTACATAAGATTAGTTTCTTATGATCTGGATTCACAAAACACACACTCTCAAATAAATAGCTAAGCAGGGAGATATCTTCAATTGTCCTCGTATCCCTTAAGTCGAAAAGGATCTTCTCGTTAAGTTTTCGCACCACCTCAATATCTTCAATCTGAATAGCGAGGTGTTGGTTAGTACTTTTTGCCGCTGAACACATCCCCTGTCGTATCCCAATCAGAGTTGCCTCAACTGGATGAAGAAATCCATCCCTTGAAGAACTCCACGCTCGAGTGATTATCCCTGTTTCATTATAAATGCACCCACCAAGACCATATTTGGAAGGCAATACTTGGATAGCACTGATCACCATTGTATGGTGTCCTACATTTTCCATTGTATTTCCCTGTATTCCATTCCGACCTTGTTCTGTGTCTTGGTCCCGATTTTTAGACCTCATCGTTTCAGTCAAACTTTGGAACTCTAACCACTCTTGAACAGCTCTGTTTACGATATCAATTTCCTGCCATTTGAGTTTATGAAATACCCACAAATTTCGTGTTTTCCATAACCACCATAACAAGTAAACAGAAAGTCGAATCATGTCAATCCCAAGTGAGCATTTACTGATATTACACATTTGGAACCACCATCCACTAACAGAAAACGTTGCGTGATCCGTGTTCGACCAGTGTAGAGGTGAGAGTTTCCAAACCTTTTGTGCTCTTTCTTTCTTTGGAAAAAAAGATGTTCAAAGCGATTCTTGTTCTTCCCCACAAAAGCAAAGATCTTGTATCAAAATTGGTCCCTCTTCGCCATTATTGTTGTTGTAGGAAGACAACCATTAACAAGTTTCCATACAAAGTGTTTGATTTATTTTTATGTTTAATTTCCAACACTTTCTCCACATTACTCCACGTTCCTTTTCTATTATTTGCTTCAGGTATGTCTTTACTCCATTGCTTGAATTTAATGAGGATGGTATCTCGATTTCACAAAGATATTGCCCTTTTTTTTTCCCAATGCCATATAAATTTGTCTTTGGTAGCTTCCTCGTGGTAATTGAACTCGCAACACAAAGATTAGCATCTTCGGAGAAAAATTTGCATTATAATGTTTTTGTTCCATTTTTACCCCCATCGTCATGAGCTCACTCTTGCTGATATTATCATCCGGCCCCCCCACCTTGTTTGGCTTAAAAGAAGGAGTCTTTAGAAGCCAGGGTGAATCCCACACTCGGATTGATTTACCATCCCCCACTCGATACCTAAGTCCAATTCGCAGTGTATCCTTGGCTTTAAGCCAACTTTTCCACAACCACGAGTCTCCATTTTTAGGCTCACCTTTTCAAGAGGGCTGCCCTTAGGAAAATATTTGGCCTTAAGCACCTTACTCACAAGGAGATTGGGTTGAGTGATAAGTCTCCATAATTGTTTACCAAGGAGCGCATCATTAAAAAGAGTTAAATCTTGAAAACCCACCCCTCCCCCCTCCTTTGGTAATGACAATTTGTTCCAAGCTGCCCAAGATAATTTCCTACCCCCATTATGCGAAGTACCCCACCAGAATTTCGATGTAATTTTACAAATATCCAGGCACACATTTGCGGGAAGTTTGAAGCATGACATCACGTAATTAGGGATAGCATTAATGACCGCTTTTAACAGGTTTCTTTCCCAAAGACAAGACAAAAATTGATTGCTCCAACTATTAACTCTATTTTGTACATTTTGAACCACAAATTGGAAAACCTCTTTTTTTGAGCGCCCAATCACCATAGGTAGTCCAAGATACCTGGACTGATTTTTCTCCGGAATACCATCAAGAATCGCACAAATACCTCTCTTGAGATCAAGATTAGCATTTTTACTGAAAAATACCGATGATTTATCCAGGTTCACTTGTTGTCCCGAAGCATTGCAGAACCTATCAAGTAAGGTTCTAACACTAAGGGCTTGGAATAACGAAGCTTCACAAAAAATAATCGAATCATCCGCAAAAAACAAATGCGTAATGATAGGTCCATTCATGCTGATTTGAATACCATTAAAGAGACGCTGACTTCTAGCTTGTTTTATCAAGTTAGAAAGGGCTTCCGATAAGAGAATGAACAAATAGGGAGATAGGGGATCACCCTGACGTATTCCTCTAGATGGAGTCACAAAACCAGACACTTGCCCGTTAATATTAAAGGAGAAAGATGTGGAACTAATGCAATTAACAATCCAAGAGACAAAAGTGATATGAAAGCCCATTTTTATCATAACCATAGCAAGGAAATTCCACTCAACTCTATCGTAAGCTTTAGACATATCAAGTTTAAGAGCCATAAATGATTTCTTGCCTTTTCTATACCCCTTCAAAAAATGAATGCATTCATGAGTAAGCACAACATTATCGATGATTTGTCTACCAGGAATAAAAGCCGATTGATTAGCACTTATGCACATAGGAAGAACAGGTTTCATACGATTCACCAGAAGTTTAGAGATTATTTTATACACGACACCACAAAGACTAATAGGCCTGAAATGAGCGATAGAAGTGGGGTTTTTGATTTTGGGAATGAGAGTAATAACCGTATGATTGATGCTTTTCAACATTCTATTGGATCGAAAGAAATTTTTCACAGCAACACAAATTTTATCTGAGATGATATGCCAACAATGTTGAAAGAAAAGGGATGTCATACCATCTCTACCTGGGGCTTTATTCGGATTGAGTTCGAAGAGCGCTTTTTTTTTTATTTCCGTGTCTTCCACTTGGCTAACTAGACTCTGATTCATAGCTGGGGTGATGGTTTCAGGCATCCCTTCCAAAAGTGTGTTGTCCGGCTGGGGCGATGATGTCTGGAATAATCCTTTGTAATAATCCACAATTTCAGCCTCAATTTCCTCATATGTATCGCATTCTGCTCCATCTCTTTTCCTTAACTTGTCAATATTGTTCCTTTTTCTTCTTTGTATAGTAGACGCGTGGAAGAATTTTGAGTTCTTGTCACCCTCTCGTAACCAATTAATCCTTGCCTTTTGACTCCAAAATAATTCCTCATCCTTGCATGCTTTGTCAAGACCCCAAGTTTCGACCATTCCTTCCAATCTACGGTTGTGGTTTTTTTTTAATTTCGCTCACCGCTTGCACCTTTCGATAGTAATTGCCGAGGTGGTCTTGAATCCTTTGCTCCACTTGATCAGGGCCAATCTACAGTTGATGATATTTTTATGTACTTGGAACATCGGCGTCCCTTGTACTTCCTGTTGCCATGCCGTCTTAACTGTATCCTCAAACCCATTCCACTGTATCCACCTCTTATCAAAAAAGAATCTGTGTTTGGTTATTCTTTTTGTAGGAGATGTCTCTAACCAAATGAGGTAATGGTCAGATGCCTGTTTCTCAATATGGTGTACACAAGCCGTAGGAAATTTCATCATCCACCTCGGTGCTCCAAAAAATCTGTCCAACCTTTCTTCCACAAAGCCTTCTCCTTCACGATTGTTCGCCCAAGTAAAGGGATGTCCTTTGTATTGAATTTCCCCATTCCCATTTCTCAATGAATGCATTAAAATCAATACAATCTAGCGATACTTTCATTCTTCCTCCTTGTTTTTTCTTCCGGCACGTAATATCATTGAAATCGCCGCCCAATATCCAATAATCACCACATTTATTTTTTGCTTCCACTATGTACGCCCATTGGTCTCTTCTTTTTGCCCTGTCGTGTTTTGCGTACATAAAGATGGCCCAAGCCGTCTCATTGTACTCTCCCATGCAAAATTCAATTTCCACACAAAATTTGGAGCAATGTGTCTTTGATGATTGTAATCCTGGAAGACCATAGTACCAACATCCCCCCCCTCAATCCCTCCTCGGTTCACAACAAATCCATCTATCTTCTTGCTTCAACTTTTTGCACCTTTGTTTTAACAAATTTTTTTTTGTCTCACAAACGAAAATTAACTGGGAGGTGGCTTCTCAAAGCCTCATTTAATTGGGAAATTGTAGAGGGCCCTCCCCTCTACAATTCCACGCACAAATATTCATTGATGAATTTGGGCCCATTTTAGCCGCCACCTCCACCTTATCGAGAAGTGCATCCTTTCGCTTCTCATTATTTCCCATCTTCACCTTTTTATTATTATCACTATCTTGCTCCTCAAGATTATCCAACGGTCAAAGGCCCTCTTCTCGCCACAATTAGTCGGTCGTTCTCTCATGATTTCCATCGGTCTTGGGTCAACACCTCTTTCAATAGTTCTTTTCACAAGCTTTCTCCCCTGTTTGTTGCCATTCCCCTGTCTATTCATTATTTTATTAGGACTTTGAATTACTTTCGGGGGCGCGATCCTGGATTCTCGTACCATTGTGTTTCCCATCCAATTCTTTCTTCATGTGTTCCAATATTCTCCTTATCCCATCCGTTTTTCATCATCTTAAGTATACCATAACCCCCCGCTCCATTATTATTTCATTTGTTTTTTTGTGGGGCATAGTATCCTTAGCCGTCAGATTGTCTTTGATGGTATTATCCGATTTTTCCTCGCCTTCGTCTCCCCGCCGAGTATTATGCGATTCTTGTTATTCTTGGGTTGTTTTCTTCATTAGCCTTAATATGCTCCATGGGATGCGGCTAGACTCGTTTTGGTAATATTCCTATTAAGCCCAAGATCTCCCGCCTTAACCACTCCCGAATCGCCCTTCTTGAAGTTTGTTGTTAAGAAGGTCCGTTTTTTTTGTTGACATCCTCGCTCCGTGTGACCAATCGCAGTAGAAGCAAAAACCTTGCGATTTTCATACCTAAAATCCACCCAAAGCAAGATTCTTCCCAAGTTTTATCCTTGTTCCTCTCATCGTGGTTTTTCAAGATTTATTTCAACCAAAATCTTAATGTGTCTACCTTTGATGCTCCCGGATTCAGGAATCGAGATGTCAACCATTTTCTCAAATTTATTCCCGATTTTTCTTCCCGCTTTCCATACTAAGCCAATGATGCGGTATGTTCCGGAGTTGCACCCAAATTTCCACTTTGTATTGATTGAATCAATATTCTCGAGCAAGTTCTCCGACCATTCTCGCAGCGGGGATGAGATATGGCTATCGAAACTCCACGTCTTACCATTGAGCACTCTGTTTTTGTCTTCTTGGGAGAAAAACACAAATTGGAAAATGTTTGGTCCAGCTCTCTAATGGTGAACGCTCTCTTGTTTGCCGGATCTTTGTTGATAGTAGTTTTGAACCTGCGAAATTAACCTTTTTTTTGAGCCAAAGACCCTCCCGACAAGACTTTTTCACATTCCTCCCGCTTTTCTCCACGCCTGTGTCCTCAAGTGCTACTTTTTCTTTTCTCGCAGTAGAGAGGAGAACGATCTAAATCGATCCGATAATTCCTTATCCATCCGGAATGGGATACGAACCCTCGGATCCACCAACAACGATTCAGATCTAGCCACCGGAATACAAAGAATTTCAAAAGACAACGAAACAAAATAAGAGGAGGAAACGAGGGAAGAGAGGAATAGTCAAAGCGAGGAAAAAACCAAATTACAAGAGGCCCAACAGAGAAAAAGGACAAGTCAAAGAAATTTCACAGACTAAAATACAAAAGAGACCAAAGACGTACACAAGCTAACTAATCGGCTATAATTCTTATATTTTTTGTTTTTTTTTTTTTTTTTTTTTTCTCAAGTAAAAGTACAAAACAAACAGTGTAGTCAAGCTCAAGGAGGAAATACACGACGATTTCTCCGACTACGTGAATTTAGAGAATAAAGAGGCAAGTTGACTCGGCCATTCAAGGTGCAAATTTTAGGGGCCTTGAAAAAGCAATCACATTTATGTTTCTCAAACTATCAATAATCAAGAGCTAATTGGTTTTTTCCATGGAAATGACAAGTATGAGCAATAATGACAATCAAGAAACTAGAAGCGGCGCATAAAGAAGCGGTAGAAGAAACAACTCAAAACTAGGGTTCTCTTAGAGAGAGAAAATTCCCACTCCACTAAGGAGACTTTTTTAATGATTGGATATGATTGATAGTTAGAAATATGTGAGTGAGTGAATAGTGAAATTTGTGGGAGAATGTGTATTAATGAATAATATTTTGTGAAAAAATGTGTAGATGTGATTGGTGTGAGGAAAAATAAGAAAAAGTGAAAGTGAGAGAATAATATATTTTTCGAAAAGTTTCATAAACAATGACATATTTGTTCAAAAAAATTCTCCAACGAGAACGAAAATGAAATTTGTTTCATATCCAATCGTCACCTAACCATTTCTTTTCCGAACTAAATGATATTTTGGATAAGGAAATCCACTCTTTTCTTACCAAACTAACTTTAATTCAAAAAAATTCACGATATAATTCATGATAACTTACTACAATGCTTACATTTATATTGTGGCAAACTAGTTCACAATATAATTTGTATCTTGGTTACATGCTCCATTATATAAATGTACGATATAAATTATATCGTATCTACATGCTCCATGTACCATAATAGGCCCGATCCTTATTGGATCATCAAATTCATGGTCTAGCCTGACTTATCGTCAGATCGTCCTCAAATTGTTAGCTCTAGGAGTGAGTAAAAAGAGTTTCTCTTGTCCAAAGTGGCTACTTTCCACCAATTGCACTTAAATAAATCAAGTAAAGACTAAATTCTCAAACCTCAAAAGGAATATGCCAACCTTCAAAGTTCAAACCTTATATAAGAACCTTTCTTATTGGGCATTTGTATCAACACAAACACATTTGTTTTCCTCCAACATCCCTTTTGAGTTTTGATACCAACTATATAAAACAGTTTTAGTTTCTCTGGTAAGAAAAAGAAAATATGGACACCCTTTCTTCCTCCTTCCTTCAAAAGAATTCTCTAACTTTCCCACCATTACTACACCTCCAATCCAAAACCCCAACTGTTAGAATCAATTTAAACTCTAAACCCAAAATTTCTTCCTCCATTGGAACAACAGTACACACCTCAAAACAACCGAAAATCACAGGTAAAAAAAAGCAATCACTACTCACCAATTTATTCAACTCATTAGATGATTATGTATGCAAATTCATCGACCCACCACACCGCCCCTCCATCGACCCGAAAATCGTCCTCTCCGCAACTTCGCTCCAGTGGACGAGCTTCCCCACTGCCTGTGAGGTGGAGGAGGGCTCACTCCCGCAGTGCCTAGACGGGCGCGCGTACATCCGCAACGGTCCGAACCCGCAGTTTACCCCGCGGCCCGCACCACCTCTTCGATGGTGACGGTATGCTTCACTCGATTAAAATCTCCAACGGCAAAGCCACATTCTGCAGCCGATTTGTGAAAACCTATAAATACAGAGTCGAGCGAGACATTGGCTTTCCAATAGTAATCAACTACTTCTCCGCCTACACCAGCCTCCTCGCCACCATGGCTCGCTACACCGTCGCTATCGGCCGCGTGCTTTCCGGCCAATACGACTTCCGCCGCGGCACCGGCAATGCGAACACGAGCGTGGCTCACTTTGGGGCTAAACTCTTCGCTCTCTGTGAATCAGATCTCCCTTACGCATTTAATCAAACACCTGGCGGAGATATAATTACTTTAGGCCGCCACGAACCTTACGGCGCGCCGCTGGAGTCCATGACGGCTCACCCGAAAGTCGACTACGAAACAGGGGAGGCTTTTGCTTTCCGGCACAACATCCAGCGCCCCTATTTGACGTATTTCAGAATCAATCCCGACGGAATTAAACAGCCCGAAGTGAAAATATTCTCCAAAAAACAAGCGTCGTTGGTTCACGATTTCGCGATCACGAAAAACTACGCTATATTCCCCGATTCGCAGATCGTGATAAGACCGGCGGAGATAATCAAAGGAAATCAGCCGGCGCTTGTAGATCCGACGAAGGTGGCGAAATTGGGGATAATCCCGAGGTACGCGGAGGATGAGAAGGAAATGTGGTGGGTTGAGGTGCCGGGGCTTAATTTTGTACACGCGGTGAATGCGTGGGAGGAAGACGGCGGCGACACCATTGTGATGGTGGCGCCGAACGTTTTGGCGGTGGAGCATGTGATGGAGCGGCTGGATATGACTCATTCATTGATGGAAAGGATCGAAATAAACGTGAAGACGAAGATGGTGACGAGGCGGCCGATGGCCGCGAGATGTCTGGACTTTGCGGTTATCAATCCGGCTTATGTTGGGAAGAAGACAAGGTATGAAAAACTTTATAAAGGCTTCAAAAAAAAAAAAAAAAAAAACAACTTTTTGAATATAACTATTAATTATTAGCGATAGCAACAAATTTTAAAAAGTGTAGTTCAGTCTCCCTATTTATTTGTAAAGAATTGTAGTTCGATCTGCTTGTTTAATGATATATTTTCTTTTGGTTTCAAAAAAAAAACTATTAATTATTTATATCAACTCTATATACTAAAAGAAAAAAACAAACTGCTACATGTCATCTCCTGAGCAAAATTTGGTACACGTATCAACACCTTATTTTTCTAAATTCATGTGTCATCTTCATATTTAGCCACGTGGCAAACCATGCCACCACCTTATTCTTCCAACTATAAATTGATTTACTATATCAATTTACTATCAATTTATCATCAACTTAATAATTAAATTTTCTATTTCCATATACAACTATTAAAATCCAAGCAAACATTTAATCAGCAAATTAAATAATCCCGAAAATCAAGAATATAAAATTAGGAAGTTATTTTTGAGTTTGCAAATTAATTATGATTTAAATATTATTATGATACAAAAAACAAGGATATAATTTCAATTATTATCTCTAATACTTATTATACTTTTAATTGTGATTTAAATCATTTACGGGGGTATAATATTTTTATTAAATATTTTTTTAAGCATGTCAATGATTCATTATTTTTACCATAACTAATTTATTAGCTTTTGTGCAAAAGCAAACTATGGCCAAGTATTTGAAATTAGCACAAATAAACAATTTTAGAGAGATTTTTTTCCCTTTCCAGAAAACATTCAAAGATTGAAATTTCAGGCCGCGATTGGATAAGAAACAAAATTCATTTTCGTTCCGCTAGAGAAATTTTTACACCAAACATATGATTGTTTATGAAAATTTTCAGAAAATATACTATTCTCTCACTTTCACTTTTTCTTATTTTTTCTATCACCAATCACATCTACACATTTTTTCACAAAAAACTAATCATTATTACACATTCTCCCACAAATTTCACTATTCATTCACTCACACATTTCTAACTACCAATCATTGTTTTACTATTCTTAAATCAAATCAACTTTAATCATTACTTTTCCATCTTACATCCAATCACAATCTCAAAATTCATCTTTTTTCTTCTAAAATATTTTTTTACCACTATTCTCTAATAAAATGAAAATTTTCAAAATGAAAGTATATCCAATCGCGCTCTCACTCTTTCAACCATTTAAAACTAATACGGCTTGAAAATTTGTTGTTGTGATGAGGAAGTTACACTTTCAAATAGAACAAATAATGTAGTTTACAAAGAAGTTTTTTAGAAGTTGAAGTGAACGATTGTATGATACTCTTCTAAATTTTGAATTTCTTTTTTAGTATTTTTAATTAGTATTTTGAATCTCTTATATATTAGAGTTTGCGACACAAATTTTATTTTTTGACAAATCCGTGTAACACACGGGTGTTGTTCTAGTATACATATATATGTGCATGCATTATGGCACGGACCATCTACGCAGGGACGAAGCGAAAAAATAAAGTTTGGAAGAACGTACGAGATTTATTTTTCTTAAAACTAGCATATAAAAGGTATTTTTTATATATTTTTAGATGGGTTGAAATTGAGGGAGGTGACCGCTGCTGCCAACCTCCTCTGGCTATGTCTCTGCTTGATCTACATTTCTAAAAAAAATAAAAAAATAGTCATGTTTTTCAAGAATATATTTTGTTTAGCTATTTTGACATATATGTTTTTTTAGCTATTTTGACTTAAAAACAACAATTATACATTTCTATAATTATTTGATGTGTTATTTGGTCATTTTTAAAGAAATTGATGCATGTTGCATATTTCTCGATACAAAGAAATGATTAGTGTTTTGATCATTCTCGAGAAAAAGTATTGACCACAAGAAATTGAGAAAATTATAAAGTGGACATGTTAACTCAAAAATAGCTAAAAAAAACCTTTGTTTGAAAAACTTGCTAAAAAATATTTTTGTTATGGACAAATAGTTAAAAATCCAGCGGACTCCATATTTTTTAAATAAGTTGAGAATAGTGGTTGGAGGGATGTGATAAATTTCAAAGAAATTGAAAGATACGGGTTCGAACCCCCGGTCAACCCCCTTATAAAGGGTGAGTGATATCACTTGAACTACTAGCTAGTGGTTCCAGCGGACTCCATATGTTATTATGTATTATTCATTTTATTTCATGATATTTAATTACTAACATATAAATTCTTTCAAGTCCCTACTATAGTTTTCTTTGAAATAAATGGTTTTACTTAGTTTTAAATTTTTTTGGATTTAAATATATCCAATTCGTGTACGATTAATTTTCATGGTGCTACTATATTTGAATTATTCAATAGATAGTCTATAAAACTTATAATTCCATCCTCTTTGTAAAATATGATATATATTTAGCTCTATTTTATTTCATCTAAATTGTACATATCATTATGTCAACTATGATATCTATATATCCTCTTTGTAGGTTGTAACATGATATTAATTACACATGCACGTACAGATATATGTATGCAGCAATACTATCTGCAGGGCCAAAGATGGCAGGGGTGGCGAAACTAGACCTATCACTTTCCACGGTCGAATCCGGCGATTGCACGGTGGCTAGCCGACTATACGGGTCGGGATGCTACGGTGGTGAACCGTGTTTTGTATCGAGGGAACCCGATAATCCAACAGCGGAGGAAGACGATGGATATATAGTGAATTACATATTTAATGAAAATACACAAGAATCCAAGTTCATAGTAATGGATGCAAAATCTCCAAATCTTGAAATTGTTGCAATTGTTAAGCTGCCCCAAAGGGTGCCTTATGGTTTCCATGGAATGTTTGTGAGGGAGTGTGACCTCCAAAAGCTCCAATAATAAACAATATTGTCACTTTCATTAATGTATATGTTCAATGTCACGCAGAATTGTTTACTCCCAAAACTTACCCTCCTCGCCGATCACCTTTCTAGTTGAAGACCACCACGAGACTCGCACAAAAGGGGGCCGGAGAGGGGGCTCGCAGCACTTCTCCGATGCTTAAGTCAAGATTGTGAGAAGGAAGATAGACTAGAGAGAGAAAAAAGCAATGTAACAAGAAAATGGGATTAGGTTAGAATAAACCCGGGCTTGTGCCTTTTATACCTTAGCTCGGATTAGGGTTTCCGTAAAACCGGATTCCGTTACGATTTGGTGTCGAGTCATCATTAGGTTAGGATCGGATCTCGTTAAAAACCCTAATTTCACGCCCGTAATACAGGACCTCCGATCTCTCGAGCAGTCGGCTCTTTGTGTTGATACAAAACCTTTTAAATCTTACAAGGCATCTCCACTTTATTTATCTCATACGCCGAACCGACCTATTCTTCTAAGGTCATGCCCAATCAGAATCCGCCCACAACAGTCGACTCAATATCGCTTAAACCTATACTGTTTCGGCTCATCACAACTTGAACTTGGGCCTTTGAGATCGCCCAAGTTGGCGGTGCCCTATACTAATCTCTTGTTGTAAGCCTCCACGGATCGGTCCATTACTTAACGCTTAACAATCCAAAAGGCTATGGGCCTCGTCATTTCGGCCTAATGCCTCGATATCATCGGATCGCTAAACACTGGGGATTTGTCGGTCGGCCCAATGTCATGGGCCTATCGTCGACCCCAATGTCATGGGCCTATCGGGTCGCCCAATGTCATGGGGCTATCAGTCGGCCGGGACCATCGTTTGCCCTTATCAATTTCCTTCCCCAACTATGGATTGGTTTGCACCTCAACCATAGTTACTTATAGGCCGAATCGACCTATCATTTAGGGTTTGTGCTTTTCACTTTCCCGCCGACTCTTGGCTTTTCAAATTCCCGCCGCCCTTTGGCCTTTCGAGTACGACACGCGGATTTGATTGATTAGACATCATTTCGCTTCCCGACACTTCGTGAGACCGTCAATCATCTCCTCGAAAATCGAGGCACCCTTTGTCTTCTTTCCCTTATAAAAGCCACACTCTTCTTCCATTTCTCACTTTTCTTTCTTCCAGTTTTGAAATCTTTCTCAAACAAATATTCACCTTCTCCCGGCAGATTCTCCGACTCCGGTAGCTTCCCAAAGTTTCACGATCCGCACCATCTTCCTCCCTCAACCTCCTATTTCTAATCGTAAGTAAACCTTTCTTCTCCGATTTTTTTCTTTTTCCTTTAAATATGGCATCTTCTTCCTCACACTCAACACCGTCGGACGCGGTTGTCGCCGACTTAGAACGTGGGCGATGACTACGCTCTGTTCCTCCGCCCTTTTCCTCACCGGTGTCCGCCATCGGACCGACGCGATCAATCTAGCTCCGATTCAGTCGTGATTTCACTCGATAGAGATCCGAGCTCCGTGCTCGGGTCCCTTTACCCGTATATCCTCATGATTTTAAGGGGACCACCTTATCACCCCCAATCTTCAAACCTTAAAAGAATCGCCCAAATTCCGTCCTCTTTCAAACTCTATCTTCCCAAAGACTCGACCGACCTAACCGCCTCCACCCAACGCCTTATCCTTCTTCGTAGGTCGATAGAGGGCGGCCTCGATTTCCCATCCATCCCTTCACGGTGGGGTATCCGAGTTCTCCCGGTGCCTTTAAATCAGCTAGCCCCGAACTCATTCCGTATTCTAGCTGGGCTTCATTATTTTGACCAAGTATTTAGACATAGAGCCCACTCTAGATCTTTCTTTGCCCTATTCCAAATAAAGAACTCAAACACCAAGTGGTCTTTTCTACATCACCTCCCGAGGTGATGCCCAGCTTTTAGCAAGTATCCTTCCTCCAACAAATTCTCGGAAGGACAAATATTTTTTCATTTCCTCCCCGAGCTTGGGGTTCCTATTGCTTGGACCTGGACCCTTCCACTTCAACGCAAACACAACCCAGGAGATCGGTCTCCGACCTCCGTGCTCAAATAAATAAACTCACTTTAGTCAAGTATGACCTCTCTCGCCTTATAACCCCTCCTCTTCTCAGACTCTTTGAGTGAGCCCCATTGTGGCTCTCCGCCTTGCGATATTGGTAATTGATTTTTTTTTTTTTGCCATTGATTTATTTTATTCTTACTCATTGGCTAATCCTTTCTCTTTGTGCGAGATATGTTCATGGCATGGATGGTCGCTGAAGCCGATGATGAGGAGCAAGTCCTCGCTCCGGCTCACAACCTCCTTCATCCAAGGCCGCCGCTCCACGCCCGGGAGGTCGCCTCCTCCACTTCGGCGACTGCACACAATGCCGCAGTTGATGGCCGATCTTCGGCCCAGAGCTCAACCTTCTATCCGACCTCCTCCTTCCAAGAGGCCGGCTGTTGGCAAGAAAGACGGAGGCGCCAAGAGGCGAAGAACACCCCACCTCCCCGCCGCTCTCCTCTCTCTCGCACTCCCATTCATATGCCCAACCAAACCTTCTTCTTTGGCAATTCCATCTCAAGAACACCGATGGGACCTTTGTCATCCAATATATTCAAGGCAGAATCGCCGAACCCCGATCGAACCGCACGCCATGGAGAAGCTCGGTGATCTTGGTGGTGATTTCATTCTCGCCTCAACCAATCCAAGGCCGATGCACAATTGGTCGTGACCGATCTCCCGAGCTCGGGTTGGCTTTGCGATCCTTTCCAAAGTGCCGAGCTCAACAATTCCAAGAAGGAGGTCGTCAGGTGAAAGCTCGGGAGACTAAACTCTTAGAGGAAAATCGCCGGTATAAGGAGGGGAAGAAGTCAACAAGGCCACGGTGGCTTTTCAGAGGCCAAAATAAAGGCTTTGGAGATCGATAATGCCGACTCAAGACCGAGCTAAGCGATCTCCACTCGGATGTCTTTGTCAATGTCGACAAGCCCGAGCCGAGGCATAGAAGTTCCGTCGGCAAAGTTTCCTCCTCCCCGAGGGCTCTTCCATAGTTCGGGACATTCGGGAGCGGGTGAAGCAAGCCTTTTTAAGCTCAAGGAATTCATCCGAGTTCTCTCAGATCTGCCATGGAGTACTATGGCTTTGCTTTTGACCGTGCCGAGCTTCAACTCGGGGAACGCGGTATCACTACCGAGCCCTTCGATCGCCGAGGTCCCCGGAGGATTCTCGCCCACCCCAAAGGCTTCGTGTTTTTCGACGAGGCGGAGCGTCTCAACCTTGCTCTTGTGGAGGAGTTCATAGAGTCCTTATCTCGCTCCTTTTATCCTCCACCCGCCGCCCGGCTCGTAGGTCCTTCACAAGCTCCCGGAGCTCGGTCATCCTCTCAGAACCTTCAGCAGTCAAGTTCGTGGATATCCCGGATGACGATCCTCGAACTCGCTCTCATAGACGATGTGACCATCTCCATGGATGACCGAACACCGAAAATGTTCCCCTCCTACTTAGGAGTTTAGTTCCTTTTTGTACTTTTCTATCATGTACTTGTATTTATTTTGTTGATCAATAAATTTTCTTCGCACTTTCATTTATCGATCTCTTGTCTATTATTCTTGTAATTGAATTTTTTTTTTTTACAAAAAAGATTAGCATATCATGCTCCTCGTGGCCCCAAGTATTTGGAGACTAGCTCGAGCTGAGCTCCAAATACTTGTCAGTCTTCAAAGGAAGCTGGCTCGAGCCGAGCTCCTCGCATGGCCTCATGGCCCCAAGTATTTGGAGACTAGCTCGAGTGAGCTCCAAATACTTGTCGGTCTTCAAAGGAATCGGCTCGAGCCGAGCTCCTCGCATGGCCTCGTGGCCCCAAGTATTTGGAGACTAGCTCGAGCCGAGCTCCGAATACTTGTCGATCTTCAAAGGAAGGCCGGCTCGAGCCGAGCTCCTCGCATGGCCTCGTGGCCCCAAGTATTTGGAGACTAGCTCGAGCTGAGCTCCAAATACTTGTCAGTCTTCAAAGGAAGTTGGCTCGAGCCGAGCTCCTTGCATGGCTCGTGGCCCCAAGTATTTGGAGACTAGCTCGAGCTGAGCTCCAAATACTTGTCAGTCTTCAAAGGAAGCTGGCTCGAGCCGAGCTCCTCGCATGGCCTCGTGGCCCCAAGTATTTGGAGACTAGCTCGAGCTGAGCTCCAAATACTTGTCAGTCTTCAAAGGAAGCTGGCTCGAGCCGAGCTCCTCGCATGGCCTCGTGGCCCCAAGTATTTGGAGACTAGCTCGAGCTGAGCTCCAAATACTTGTCAGTTTTCATCTTTTCCATTTTCCGAACTCATAATGTAGGGCAGCGTATCACTTCATTCAAAACGAGTATATTGATTACATCGAATATTTCTCTATTCTAGGAATGATATTTCTTCAAATTACAACTGTTCCAAGCCCTCGGGAGTTTTCGACCTCCGATCTCTTCCACAGACGCCCTCCTGCTAGTACCTTGACCACCCGAAGTGGCCCTTCCCAATTTGCATCCAATTTCCCTTTATTTTTGCTAGCATCTGACCTTCTCAAAACTAGATCTCCGACCTGGAAGGCCCTTTTCTTTACTTTCTTGTCATAAGCCGCTTTAATCCTTCCTCGTGTCTTTTCCATCCGCAAAACGCCATTTCCTTTTTCTCATTTATCGTATCAATGCCTCTCGAATCACAGCATTTCATTAATATTTTCCTCAAAATTCTGAACTCGATGTGTTTCCATCCCGATCTCCGCCGGTATGACAGCATCCATACCATACACCAGGCTGAACGGAGCCTCGCCAGTGGCCTCTTTCGGATTAGTTCGATAAGCCCACAACACCGAATTGAGCCCGAACCCACGCTCCTCCTCCCGCCTTCTCTAGCCGAGCTTTCAATCCTTGGACAAGAACTCTATTAGTCACTTCCACTGTCCATTAGCTGCGGGTGAGCCACCAAGTGAAGTTTTGCTTGATCTTCATTTCCTCACACCAAGCTCGGATTTTCGCCCGCGAATGCGCCCCATTATCTCGATATTAAGGCACGAGGCACTCCAAACCGACACACTATATTTTGCCAAATAAATTTCATTATCGCATCTTCATTTATCTTAGCAAGAGGTTCTGCTTCCACCCACTTGCTAAAATAGTCGATGCCACAATCAAGAACTTCCTCTCGACAAGCGGGGAAAAGGACCCACAATGTCAATTCCCATTTTGCAAACGGACATGCCGAGCTCATCGTCATGAGTTCTTTCCGGTCGATGTACCAAAGGCGCATGGATCGACATTTTTCGCATGCTCTCACCAACTTCTCTCGCTTCTCCTTTCGTAAGGCCAAAAATACCCCACCCTAAGGACTTTTTCATCAAAATTCTTGCTCCCATGTGATTCCCACAACAACCTTCATGTATCTCTCTCGAGCACATATGTACCCTCTTCTCCACTCAAACACCTCAAAGAAAGGCATAGAGAAGCCTCTCTTATATAACTTATCCCCGATAATGCAAAAACGTGTCGCTCGAATTTTCGTCCCGAGCCGCCGCGCTATCGTTGGTAAGACCCTTCTTTGAGGTAAGCTATGATAGCCGACCTCCAATCCTCTTTTTCCTCAATCTCTCCGACTTCTAACTGGTCCGTTTCCTTTGCTATGAAGTGTGATCTGTTTAGCTTGATTCTCCAAGGCCGAATCGGCCAATTTTGCCGTAAAATCCGCTCTACCATTTTCTTCCTCGGGACTGACATATCTTGATTTCCTTCACTCTTCCTTCTAAAGCTCGATATGCTTCGACATACCTCTTCATCCTTTCTTCCTTACCTCGAACTCTCCCATAACTTGTTTATGGACGAGTTGAGAGTCCATGTAAATTACCATCTTAATGACCCCCATCTCAATGGCCATTTGCATTCCTCTCGATGAATGCTTCATACTCGCCTCATTATTAGATAGTTTGAATTCCAACCTCACAAAGAAAGTCATTTTCGATCCCTTTGGGGCCGATCAAAACAATACCAAGACCACATCCCGAACTCCTCTTGAACCATCCACATAAATCACCCAAGCTCCTTCATCGCTATCATCTCGGTTGATTCTTGAACAAAATCGCCAAAGCCTCGAGCTTTGATGGCCGATCATTCTCAAATCCAATATCATACTCACTGTTTCGATAGCCCACTTCACTAACCTCCCCGCTACCTCGGGTTTACTCATCACATTTCTCAACGGAAGATTAGTTCGAACGATTACCTTATGCGAAAGGAAATACGGCCGAAGTCTCTCGCATGATCACCACCAAGGCCAAACTGTGTAGGTCCCAAGGGGGTGTAAGTGTAAGGTTTAGAAGGGGGTTGAATAAACTTACCAAATTTTCGATTTAGTCCTTTTAAATCTGAGTTCTACACAATTTTGTGTCTCTTGATGGATGATCGAATTAGTCACTCAAGTAGAGTTAATCTCTCAATGACTCATTTGAGAAATACATTAATAGAGTAACTCAATTTGTTGGCTATAATTTGACTCAATTTCGTGGTTTTGTTTTGTGGAAGACTTAACACCCTTAAGCTTGATTAAGCAAGTTTTTTGACTTGATTTAGTATTTATAAATTATCAAATGGATAGCAAATTTATCGGCAGATATGAGCAATTAAAAGTGCGTAAATTTAAATCTTTGAAATGTAAATGACACAAGAAAGTTTTTATAGAGGTTCGAAGATGGGGTAATTCTTCTACTCTCTCTTCTCCAACTCCCCGGAGGAATCCACTAAGTAATGATCGGTTTACAAAGTGGTAACGGTCCCGATACAAGTCTTGATCACAACAATGTGACCCGACTTGATCCTTTGGGACTCGTCCTGGAGACGCTTGATCACTCGGTGGCTTCTCGCAAATGCGACTCGGAACCTTCTTCACAGGCATTTGCGCTTGCTACACTACTCAACTCACTTGCTTAAGCACTTTGGATTTGATCACGAAGCTCTCCAAGAGCTTAAGACTTGGTTGACCTTGAACCTTTCTACAATCCTTCCCGGAATGTAGACCCCTTGTTTTCAAAGGTTTCTCTTCAATGGTTGAAGTTCTCTTCCTTCACGGGGTAAGTGTTGGATTGATGTACTTGAAATGTAGGCTTGAGGATTGAGAATATTTCAGTTTTTGATAAGCTTGTATATCTTCACGTGTGTGTCATTCATCTATTTCTCAAACAAATTCCTCAGCCTTTTATAGTGAACTTTCAAAAATTTGCCCGTTGAAGAGATAGGCTCATTTTTTAAAGTCACTTTGCGATCGTTGGCTTGCGAGTTCTTGGAATTGCCATTTCCTCGTATGAGTTGTTTTATCACCTTTTTAGAGTTCGACACGGTGTAGTACTTCCCATTGGTTCATTCCTTTTGCACGCTTCTCGGGATTTGAGCACTCCAAGAAAGGTGGTATGGAGATATTACTTGTTTAAGTAAATCTCTTGGTTTCTATGCAACGATTCTTTTACGATTATCTCGACTTGACTGCATTTCCTTGCTTTCCCCAGGTGACTTAGAGTCGCCTTCCAATCATGGATGACTCTTCTATCACTTCACTTGAGACTTGGCTTCTCTTGAGTTGACTTGTGATGTTCCACTCACCTGCATCTCATCTGCTTCTTCAGGGATTCGAGTTCGTCTGCCGTTCTTCTTTCTTTGTACTCACTGTCTCTCAGCAGAGTTTTCCTTCAAGCCTTCAGTTGTCTTCTTGCATGTTGGGGCGTAGCTGACTTAACTCAGCTTGGCCAGCTCTAATTGTTACAATACATTTTACAGCAAGAATTGGGGTGCCAACTTTCTATTCTAAGTTTTACATGGCATTCATCAAAATCTAAACAATAAAATTCCTAACAATTTCCCCCTTTTTGATGATGCCAAAACTTAAATTATACAAAGATGCAAATAACAAAGATACATACAGATAGTGTTTTGACATAGAATGTATGCGCAGAATCAATCTTTTTATTGATCATATCATTCTTGTACTTAACACAACTGTTTACAAGGTGTATCAGAGTATGTAATTGTCTTCACAAAAAAATAGAGAATTTATAGCTTTATTCAGGAAGACTTACATTGTATGTATTTACATATAAAATACACGAAGGGTTGGACAAAGAACACTTCATCTCCTTCGTTGTCTCCTTCTTTCATCTTGATCTTGATCTTCTTTCTCTTCTTCTCTTCTTCTCGTCATCACCGCTTCTTTTTCTTCTCATATGCTTTTCTTGCAGCCTTCATCTTTTCTTATTCTTTCCTGTCTCTCCCGCCATAGCATTTGAGTTTGTCTTTTGTTTTCTTCTTCTATTCTCTTTACATACTCGGGCGTTGGTTTTAGCCACTCGCGGGTTCGCCACTTGGTCAAGCCCGGCCCAATAGATCCCTCCTTTCTTTCCCTGGATCTACGTATTCAATATTCTCTTGGGCGAGGCCTAGTCTCAAGCTTCTTCCTCCACTCGCCGCTTCTTTTCTCTACTGGGCGTATATGTCTTTGGGGCCTTCTTCTTTCCAGCTTAGTGCCCAGAGTGACCAGCAGAGCGATGCCGGTTGTCATTGTCTGTCGGCCTTCTTCACATAATGTGAGACCCTTTTCCCAAGACGAGTCCCAAGCTTCGAGCCATGGACATATTTGCAAAATATCCTTGATTCGAGCGTTTTGAATTCGTCAACCGATCTTGGCTCTGTCCCGATATCCGAAATGGCATACGTGTCTCTGTCAACCGGAATGCCTCCGTGTTCTTTCAAGATGTTCATCACCCTGGCATCCATTCTTCCTTCCACCTCCTTCATCCCCGCTTCAATTGCTTTTCTCTTCTCACCATAGATACAGCAGAGTGTTGGAGTGGCAGAGTCACGGGGGAGTTTGCCGCTTATAATGTCACCTGTGACAGGACCCTGTTGAGGGGTTTGTGCAATCATCAAGGTCATATATTTTGATCCTTCCCCAAAGCAGATTTTCTTTCTTGATTTCAAAATTTCTCGGTGATGATTTTCCTTCTCACTGTTCCTTGTCATTGCTCCTTTCTTTTCAACTTCAGATTTTTTGCTGCTTTAAGGTATTCCTCTTCCCCTTTTTGGCATCATCAAAGGATAGAGGAACCTGCGAACATCTTTGGCAAGCATGAAGTCGAAGTCTTCGATGGTTGAATTTTGCTTCAAGTCTGTTTGCGTTGTATCTTTGACGAAATTCAGGACCGAGTAGCGTTGGATTCTGCATTGAAATCGCTTCATCTCAGCCATGAGAAGGCTGAATTTTCTTGTCATGTGTTCTTCCAAACGCTGATATCATTTGCATTTCGCTCACGCAGCGAGCCTTTTGATCTCGGCAGTGTGTGAGCTTCATGATATGTTCAATGTGTTCCTCGGCCGTTTTTCGATCAACATTTTCAAACTCTCCACACTAGCGAGCTTGTTGAATAAGGTTCAAGTATCTCACTGTTCCACACGCATTGATTGATTCTTCTTTGTTGCCACCATTCCCTTATCGACCGCGTGATGCCTCTCAAGTCATTTGTAAAGGTTGGCATCTCTCATTGTCGGGCGCATGTCCAAAGAGGCTGATGCCTCTCCATTCGTTCAATTTCAGCAAAGAGTGCCTTGAACACTTCTCTAACTTCAGCTGATTCGTCTGTTGCAGCTGATGGCCATGCAGCGTCGAAATCAAAATCGGCTGGAACAATGGTGCCTGAGTGAAAAACAGGAGGTGGTGTGATAGCGTGCTTGCTCATTTTTCGACTCTTCGTGGAGTTCTCGTATCTCCAGTGAGAAAGGGAAAGATTCCACAAAAGATTCATCACCGCCAACTGAGATTTGTTCGATGATAAGCGGTGCGCGTGAAGTTCTTTTGGGAATCGATCCAGCTGTAGCGTGAGGAGCCGGAGCAGTGGTTTAGTTGGTTGGGTTTGGTTGTGAAGTAGACCCGGCTTTCGAGCCTCACATTGTCTTAATGCCTTCGTTGGTCTCGGTGATTTTTCCATTTCGAGAGACTTGTCCTCGGCCTTATCAGCAGCCGTCATCGGACGATGATGAGATTTCTAGTGGTGGCTCATCATCAAAGTTAAAAGTTTGACGAGTAGTCTTGGGATCGACTTGCTCGTGCTGGAACATCCGCAGGTGAGTCTCTTGGATTTGTCATGGGGGTTGACTCAGCTTCTTCTTCTTCGCCTTCCGATCCCGGAAAAGTGACATCGTGGTTGTCCGGGAATCATGAAGTGCGCTGATCTCCTTCTCGAGATGGGTCGATGATTGCGGGGAGGATGTTCTCTACTTGACCTCTTTACCCGGGAAGTCTCAACCTCCCGTGGCCTTTCATTTCCTCCAAAGCAGTCTCTCTGCTTTTTTGCAAGGCCTTGGTCCTCCCTTTCGACAGTGTCACTGTCTTAGGGTCTTCTGATGGCATCCATTTGAGTCTCAACCCCATGGATTGCACTTTCATCGCCCAGTGTTAACTCCCGTGGTCGTTTCTTCTCGCGTGCCTCGACTGCATCGGCAGCGTCATTAGCCTTCAGAGCAGTTGGCACCTCAACCGAGACAGTCTCAATCGTCCCGAGCTTCGTTGATGGCAACTTGCTGTTCTTCTTGTGATTGTAATTTCTTCTTCGCCTCCTTGCTTCTTTGTGGAGTCATCCGCAGATCCTCCGACCTTGCTGCAGTGGAGGAGTTTCCCCTCGGCCGGCGCACCAGCTGAGTGACTTGGAGTTGGGTCACTCGTCTCCAGACTCCCATTACTGTTGCAATTGATGGTTCACCGTTGGGGCGGTGGTAGCACACCTTCAACGGGGGTTGGCTCGACTAGGGTCCCCACTAGCCTAGTTTCATTGCCATTTCCCTTATTGTCTTCTTCCGAGTGAGCTGGGAAGTGGTAGCAGCAACATCAGTGGCTATTTTGAACCACTCCCATTGGATCGATTTCAGCTGTGTTTTGGAGGACTCTCCTGGTCCCCTCCATCAGTCTTTGCTCGTGAAGGATTCTTGATTCATGCAATGCTTGCTGATCTGCATTCTTCTGTGGCAAAGCAAAGATTCTCTGGTTCCTCGTCACTTTCAGAGAAGACATCAAGGAGAGGATGGAAGTGTTCTGTGGTGCCGAGATAGGCGATACTTGCCTTCTCACGTCTTCGCTTCTTCACTTGCTTTGCTCTCTCCCCTGTCCCTTGTAGATTTGCGGGATGTCTAAGCAGATTGTCTCATCAAGTCTTTGGGAGCATGATAGATAGTCAAGGAAATTTAGCAGTTCCTCTTCTTCTTCTATGAATTGGTAGCCGTTGGAACTGTTCCGACTTGCTCAACTTCCATTTTCTCCACTCACGCAGACGATTTTGGATGTCCGGGTAAGGTAGAGATAGGATCATTACATCACTATCGGCTCGAATTTTGGGCCTGGTTCTTCTTGAGTTTGTTTGTGTGAGCTACAATTTTGTGTCTTCGGGTTGCCTCTCTGATCGCTTCAAAGCCAGATTGGGTGTTTCATCAACTACATCCGAGACTCTACTTCTCCAAGATAGTCTCGGTATTTGTGCTAGCCGAGTAATCAATCGTGGTTTCTCCTGCTCGGACCGCTTGACGAGTCTTCTTCGTCTCTGGGTTGTACAGTGGGAATTTACGGTTCAGAGGCGGCGTCTCCTCGAGTCTGGGCGCGGTAGGGCGGTCTTGTGTTTGTTTCGAGGTGAGCCGCCGTCTAGAGCTTGTCGAGTTCTCCTCCTTTTGACGATCGGAGAAGGTATTTGGGAGTCCTTCTCGATCGCCATTGCAGGGGCAGTGACATGGCATTTCTTGGGGGCGGGTGACATGGGTTCTTTGGGCAGTGACTCTGCTGCAGGGCGGGCGCATGTTGGTTTTCTTTCTTTGTCAGGCGGGCAAAGAGATTTTGGCGTATTGCAGGGCACTTTCTTCTTAGTTGGAGAGGAGGCACGGGTGTGTCTTCGGGTCGGCCGATTCCCCCTCACCGTGTCGCCTCTCTTGGCGTAAGCTCGCACGAGCACTAGAGAGGTTAGCTCGAACATCCTCTTGTTAACATGGAATGCTTTCCCATGTCCGAGAGGGACTCTTTCACCTCCAATAGTCGGCCAATCACTAGGCCATATCCAGGGGATCCTCCAAATGACCCATCTTCTTTGAAGGACTTGTTCCCACGTTCGGGCAGTCTGCAGAGATAAACTCAGCCCGATTTATCTTCTTTTCTCGATGATTGCAGCCATCACAATCAGCTTTGCCTTTGATAGTTGGTCAAAGCTGCCAAATTTGATGTCGATACATTTGGCAACTATGTCCAACAATTTGTGATAATCCTCCTTCAGATCTTTTGTTTCTTTGTGTATATAATTTTATCAAACAAAGTCGGACTTGGCTATTTCTTTCCATCGTCACCCAAGTTTACATCAACTTCCTTAATCTCGATTGCTCCTTCTGGTAGTGAGCAATATTCACCAAATCCTTGGCGGTGATAGTATTGCTTCCCGTGAACAAATGACTTGATTCCTTCATCGTGAATCTCGGCATTCACGTAGAATTGTGCGACCTCCTCCACATAGGTCATGGGATATTCAGCGTTAGAAACGGTTTCATTCCCCGACGTTTCCAACTTCTCCGCGATTTTCTTCACTGCCAGGGTGTCGTCGGACCTCGCTTCACCATTCCGTCGAAATCCACGGTCGAACGGTGTGGATTTGTTTTCCCAACTTGGTAAAGTCATACGTTGGTGCCATTTCTCGAGAATAATTTCAAGAAAA
Source organism: Rehmannia glutinosa (assembly GCA_016081115.2). Classification (NCBI taxonomy): domain Eukaryota; kingdom Viridiplantae; phylum Streptophyta; class Magnoliopsida; order Lamiales; family Orobanchaceae; genus Rehmannia; species Rehmannia glutinosa. The sequence continues at coordinate 352,264 of JABTTQ020001609.1, forward strand.
ATTGAAATTGATTTGAAGGTTGATAGGGTTTGAGAGTATTTGCCTTTGCCTTTTGAGAGAAAGAGATTGAACAGTTTTAGAAGTGTGAGAGAGAAACGAACGAAAATGGTTTATGAAAGGGCGTGCAGACGGTTTTTTGAATCGTGATCGAAATCAACGGCTTGGATTGCGACGATATTGAGCGATTCATGTCTCGTATTTAATGCGGCAGCATTTATATCCAATCATAGGCTTGGTGTACGCTTTTTATGTCCGTACACATCATCATTATATGCCGCGTGTCTCTTAAAACATTCATTAAGTCAAAACGATGCGTTTTTGTCACTTTGCTCATAAGTTATTCAACTTATCTCTTAGCCGATTAAACTCGCTTCTCACATTTCTCTTAGTGATTCGACTATCGGTGACTTGAGTATAATGACTTTCCGTCTGGTGATTCTTGAAGTGATTTTTATTTTCAACTCTTTTCACCTTCTTTCCTGTTCCATTTCTTTTCTTTGATTCTTCGTGTCTCAAACTTAGCTCAATTAGCCCCAATTCATGTTTGAGTTCTTCAAATCTTGACTCACATAATGGTTTTGTGAAGATGTCACTAGTTGTTTGTCGGTTGAGATATATTCCAAGATAATGTCCTTCTTTTCAACATGATCTCTTATGAAATGATATCTCGACATCTATATGTTTTGTTCTTGAGTGCAACACGAGATTTTGAGTGATTGCAATTGCACTTGTGTTATCACACATGATTGGAATTTCTTTTTCTTCAACTTCATAGTCTCTCAATTCTTTGTCTCATCCATAGGACTTAAACAACATTTGCCGCAGACTATGTATTCTCATTTGTAGAGGTGGCTATTGAGTTTTGCTTCTTGCTAAACCAGAAATTAGTCTGTTTCCAAGCATTTGACATGTGCACGAAGTGCTCTTCTGTCCACTGCATCCAAAGATAATGGTAGTCCGAATAGCCAATTAGTTTGAATCCACCTTCCTTTGGATACCATAGGCCTCTTCTTGGCTTCCTTTCAAGTATCTCAATATTCTCTTAGCATTCTTTGTCATATGACTCTCTTTTGGAGCAGATTGAAATCTTGCACATACTCCTCAAAGAAAGGTGATGTACGCTGCTAGGTTGTGAGATAGAGCAATGATCCAATAAGTGCTCAGATCTTGTTTGATCTACAGGCTTGCCATCTGCATCCATGTCCATTTGGTGATGTGTTCATTGGTATTTTTACGTAAGACTTCTCCTCCATACCAAATTTCTTCATTAAATCTCGGTGTATTTTGTTTGACTTATGAAGGTTCCATCCTTGTTTGTTTCACTTGAAGTCCAAGGAAGAATGTCACTCTCCCATCATGCTCATTTCAAATTTACTTTGCATGAGGTTTGAGAATTTTTCACACAACTCTTTGTTAGTGGATCCAAAGATGATGTCATCAACATATATTTGAACAAAGTATACTCTTCTTGTCTTGAATTAAGAAAAGTGTTCTATCTACTTTTCCTTTTGTGAATCCATTTTCGATTAGGAATTGTGACAGGGTATCATACCATGCTCTGGGTGGTGCTGTTTCAATCCGCAGAGGCTTCTTGAGTTTGTATACCTTGTCTCCAAGAGTCTTCCCCCGCTCAAATCCTCGGAGGTTGTTCAACATACACTTCTTCTTCCAATAAACCATTCAGGAATGCACTCTTTACATCCATTTGATATACAATGAAATTCTTGTGAGCTGCATAGGCAAGAAACATCCTTATAGCTTCCAATCTTGCTACAGGAGCAAATGTTTCATCAAAATCTATTCCTTCTTCTTGGCAATATCCTTTGGCTACCAATCTTGCTTTGTTTGTTTCTTACACCAGGGAACCTTCCTCGTTCATCTTATTTCTCGAATACCCATTTGGTTCCAATAACATTTTGATGTATGGGTCTTTGTACTAATTCCCATACTTTATTTCTCTCAAACCGATTCAGCTCTCTTCTTGCATAGCTTGAATCAATGTGTATCGTCCAATGCTTGTGACACATCTTTGGGCTCTATTTGCGAGATGAAGCATGTGAACATTGCTTCTTGTTGGGTTCTGGATCTTGTCTTGACACCTTCTCTTATATCTCCAATGACAAGTTCTGGTGGATGGTCTCTTAGCCATCTTACGTCAGGTTGAAGTAAGTTAGTGGATTGATCGACTTACTTTGTGTTCTTTGGGTCGACTCTCTCGTGATCACTCACCGAATTTTCAGCCGCTTTTGAGATTGACTATCTCATCTTCTTCTCGAATTGATAATCCTGCCTTCACTTCAAAGATAGGGACTCTTACGTAAGGTTGGATGATTGACTTATCGGTGACTCTTCAATGTCTTCTCCATTTACATTTGGCTCATCGAATACTACATGAATGGATTCTTCTCGTAACCATAGTTCTTTTGTTGAGTATTCTCAGAGGCTTTGCTTTCGGTGAGTATCCTAAGAAGATACCTCATCAGCTTTAGCATCAAAAGCCTTTAGGTTGTCTTTGCCATTGTTGTGGATGAAGCATTTACATCCAAATATCCTGAAATATGCAACATTTGGTTTTCTTCCATCCCGGATCTCATAGGGAGTCTTTGTCGCCTATTTATCATACATCTGTTTTGGGTGTAGCAAGTTGTGTTGATTGCTTGACCCAAAATCTTTTTGGTAACCCCGACTAACATGGTCTTGCCGCTTCTTTGGGGTTCTATTTCTTCTTTCGCAACTCCATTCTGCTTTGTGGAGTCCTTGTCTGGCCGATAGTTCATGACCAATACCATTCTCAATACAATATTGAGTTATTATTCCATTGACAAACTCGGTTCCTCTGTCGATCTTATTTTGATAATGGTTTGACTCTTCTCATTTTGAATCCTCTTCATCATTTGTGGTAGTTCTTGTAGAGTTTCTTTCTTCTTGCACATGAATATTGTCCATGTATATCTTGAGTAGTCATCTACTACCACCAAGGTGTATTTCTTTCCACTTATCTTTTTTTGGATCCCCTTTGGGCCAAATAGATCCATATGAAGCAGATGCAATATTCTAGTTGAGGATGGGCATGTCTTTTCTTTTGAACGCGATTTGATTTGTTTTCCTTCGACATCGTCACATATACTCTCCTTCTTATATATCGAGTCCGGGAAGTCCTTCCACAAGATGACTTCTTGCAAGTTTGTTGATTGTTTTGAAATTGGATGACTCGGCTTTTTTGTGCCACGGACCAACTTGATTCATTTGTGCTCTCTTTGCAAAGAGCAGTCTTTGGGTGTAGCGAGTTGACCAATCTACTACATACATATTTTTTTGTCTACATCCTTGCAGTACCACTTCATTTGATTCTATGTCTTTGATTTGGCATATGCCCATGTTGAATCCAACATTGTAGCCCTTGTCACGAGTTGATCGATGCTTAGTAAATTGAAGTTTAGTCCTTCAACATATGCAACATCTCGTGATTTCTAATCCATTCCTCTTGATGGATCCAATGCCTCTTATTTCACCAGGAGCTTCATTTCTCCAAATATGACTTTGGCTCCTTTGACTTCCTTGAATTTTGATAGATTTCTCTTATTTCTGTCATATGTCCGGAAGCAGCCACTATCCATGTACCAGGTTCCTTGGCACTCAGTCATTCCTTGAACCCGCAATCAAGGAAATTAAGTTTTAGGTACCCATACTTATCCAGGTCTGAGGGGTTAAATTGTAAGATGATCCAACCAACCTATAGCCAAATGATTTGACTCAAGAGGTTGCCATCTATCGATGTCATAATCATAATTAATCCTGGCAAATTGCTTGGGAATTCTAGGTTCATACATCCGTCTCTTTTGTCTCGTATGCACTGCGTGTATGTTTTAGCAATTGCCTTTCTTGGGTAATTGTGGTGTCTTTGAGTGTAGTGCCTAGGTGCATATGTGTCTTTGATGAAAGCTCTTATGCTTTTGGAATGGCCTTTGTTGAGTTCAGGCCTTTGCCATTTGGGCTTGTATTCCATAAGTCTAGTGATAGTTCACATTATTCGATCGACTTGGCTTGGATATTTTCTACCATTCCATCATATGTATTTCTTTTATGGGTTTTTAAGAATTTTTGGTAGCTCGCTTCTTCTTTACAGAGTATTTTTGTTTGGAGTCTATTTGAGGACTCGGTGAATCTCTTCTCACGGTGTCTTTCAAAGACTCTCAATCGGGTCATTTTTCCTTTTCCTTTGTAACCAAGGCCGGTTTGCTTAGTATTGTGCTTTGGATTGAAAGTGTGTGCAACATTTAGAGTTTTGGGTTTTTCGGACTCTTCATGACTTGAAGATCCTTTTTCCAAAATTACTCTTGAGGTTTGACATGGCACAAAGGAATTAAATCCTAAGCTGTCTTGTCTCCACATTCTCTTTGACTCATAATAAGATCGTCCAATGATTTAGATGCCTTAGTGAATGAGGCAATAACATTTTGAGGTCATTCTCCCTCTTTTCTATAGCGAAAGAATTTCTGCTTTATTAATTTAGCGTTTTCACCTTTTAAACTTTTATTCTCATCGGCTATTTGACTTAGAGTACTCGGCTCCTTAGTCGCTTTGAGTTTTGACTTTTGAGTAGGCTGTTTTCCTCATTCAATAGTGTGTGTGAGGTTTTAATGTGCTCAAAATCTTTCATCATTTTGCCTAATGAATCATAAAGATCGTAAAAGTGGGTGATGAAGTGTGTGTGTCACGATCACTATCACTAGTGTCCGAGCTTGTTGAGTTAGATTGTACCTCATCTTCTTGATCTTGTTCTTTGGCCATTAAGCGGATCAAGGCTTCTTCTTTCGAGTCACTTGAGTAGTCGCCTTCACGCTTTCTCTCGAGTCATTGCTCTCTTGACTTGGCCGTCTCAAATCTCTGATCTCGCAGCCCATCATTGCCTTTTTCTTCTCTTGTCTTCTTTCTCTCAAGACCTTTCTTTCTTCTTCGTTTCGTATTTGTTGACTACGGGATATGAGCAGTCAATGGCATAGTGACCTGGTTTGTCTACAATTCCAACATAGATATTCACCTTTTGATCACTCTTTCTATTCTTGAGTTGTCCCTTTGATACTCAACTTGTTGATGATCATTCTCTTGGTTGGCCTATCATCCCTTGATTTGGAGGGAGGTGAGTGTCTTACGGAGGATTCACCTTTCCTCTCTTGTAGTTCTTGTTAAAGAACTTGTTAAATCTTTTAACCATCGGGCTATTTCTTCGGGTCAATGCCTCTTTGACTTGACTCTCCTTCCATCTTTGACAATTAGAGTTTGTTTTGGGTACAGATTGTCTCTTCCTGGTCTTTCCTTCTCAGCTCAAACTCGTAGGCTTTGAGGTCCGAGAATAACTCATGATTGGATGTCTTTGATAGGTCCATGGAGTGTCTCAATGCCATGACCTTCATTTCTATTCAATTTGGAAGACTTTTTAGGATCTTCATACACATTTCCTTCTGTGTATATTCCTTTCCAAGTGTAGAAACTGACTCATTTGTGATTTTACGTAAACCGAGCATCCAGTTGATCCAGGTTTTCTCCCGAGGTCATTTTAAAGTTCTCAAATTTTTGTTGACGACCACATTTTGATAGTTTGTTTTCTTTGATTTGCTCCGAGCCTTCGCAAATCAATGTCGATTTGTCCTGATTTCTTAGCCGTTTTGCAAGATTTCACTTTATTGAACATGGCTTTGTCAAGGTTTTGTAAAGAATGTCCTTGGCTACATTGTCCAGGTTGTATCTTTTTTGTCATCATTTGTCCACTCGAGTTCTTGGTTTTTCAACCATGATGCAGGTCTTTGATCTTTCCCTTCATTTTGCAACTCTTCGACAAATTTGTGTTCACCTTTAATATTTGCAGAGGCCCATCTTCTATCACTATCCACATCTCATCATGTAATCTTTGATAGATGAGCTCGCATACGAATTTTCCAATCATCAAATTCTTCAATAGTGAACATAGGAATGCGTGTTAGATTTGCTTCCATGATAATAACTTTTAATGATAGAAAAGAGTTTTGAAAGTTTAAGTACTAAAGCGGACTTTTGAAAAATTTGGAGATCTAGTTCGGTAACCGGTGCGGAGGGTTCAATGAACCAACCGCTCCGATACCACTTGTAGGTCCAAGGGGTGTAAGTGTAAGGTTTAGAAGGGGGTTGAATAAACCTTACCAAATTTTCGATTTAGTCCTTTTAAATCTCTGAGTTCTCTGTTTGTGTCCTTGATGGACGAATTAGTCACTCAAAAGTAGAGTTAATCTCTCATGATTTCGGTAAATTTGAATACATTAATAGAGTAACTCAACCGTTGGCTATAATTTGACTTTGTGGTTTTGTTTTTATTGGAAGACTTAACACCCTTAAGCTTGATTAAGCAAGTTTTTACAAACTTGATTTAGTACTTATAAATTATCAAATGGATAGCAAATTTATCAATGAGATATGAGCAATTAAAAGTGCGAGAAATTTAAATCTTTGAAATGTAAATGACACAATAAAGTTTTTATAGAGGTTGAAGATGGGGTAATTCTTCTACTCCTCTCTTCTCCAACTCGGAGGAATCCACTAAGTAATGATCGGTTTACAAAGTGGTAGCAGTCCCGATACAAGTCTTGATCTGTGGCCGACTTGATCTTTGGGACTCGATCGGAGACGCTTGATCACTCACGGTGGCTTCTCGCACGACTCGGCTTCTTCACAGGCGTTTGCGCTTGCTACTCTGACTCACTTGCTTAAGCACTTTGGATTTGATCACGAAGCCCTCCAAGAGCTTAAGACTTGGTTGACTTGAACCTTTCTACAATCCTTTCCCGGAATGTAGACCCCTTGTTTTCAAAGGTTTCCTCTTCAATCGGTCGAAGTTCTCTTTCCTTCACAGGTAAGTGTTGGATTGATGTACTTGAAATGTAGGCTTGAGGATTGAGAATATTTCGATTTTTGATAAGCTTGTATATCTTCACGTGTGTGTCATTCATCTATTTCTCAAACAAATTCCTCGGCCTTTTATAGTGAACTTTCAAAAATTTGCCGTTGAAGAGATAGGCTCATTTTTTAAAGTCACAAATGCGGTCGTTGGCTTGCGTTCTTGGAATTGCCATTTCTCGTATGAGTTGTTTTATCACCTTTTCGAGTTCGACACGGTGTAGTACTTCCCATTGGTTCATTCCTTTTGCACGCTTCGGGGATGAGCACTCCAAGAAAGGTGGTATGGAGATATTACTTGTTTAAGTAAATCTCTTGGTTTTTAATGCAACGGTTCTTTTACGATTATCTCGACTTGACTGCATTTCCTTGCTTTCCCAGGTGACTTTGAGTCGCCTTCCAATCATTGGATGACTCTTCATCGCACGACTTGAGACTTGGCTTCTTGAGTTGACTTGGTGATGTTCCACTGTGCATCTCACCGCTTCTTCAATCGAGTTCTGTCTGTCTCTTCTTTCTTTGTACTTTGTCTGTCTCTCGTGATTTTCCTTCAAGCCTTGATTGTCTTCTTGCATGTTGGGCGTAGGCGACTTAAAACTTTCGGCAGCGACTCTAATTGTTACAATACATTTACAAGAAGAATTGGGGTGCCAACTTTCTATTCTAAGTTTTACATGGCATTCATCAAAATCTAAACAATAAAATTCCTAACAAAACCCGCCTTCTCTATCTCAAAGATATCGCAGACTCGGCGTTCCTCAAAACTTTCATGACATAGTACACCGGCCTTTGGACCGATCTCTCCTCCCGATCAAGACCGTCTAACCCCTTGCTCCCCTACCGAAAGATAGAGGTATAGGGCTCCCTGTGCAACGGCTTAGTTAGCAATGATAGATCGCCCAAGTAATTTTTCAAGTCCTCGAAAGCCTTCGACACTCTTCATCCCAAACAAACTTTTGGCTTTCCTCAAGACCTTAAAAAAAGGGCAAACTTCTCTCTGCAAGGCGTGAAATAAAGCGATTCAATGCCGCTTAGCCGACTGTTAAACATCGCACATCTTTGGCATCCCGAGGTGGTGTCATCTCTCTAATGGCCCCGACCTTTTCCGGGTTGGCCTCTATTCCTTTCTCCGTTACCATGTACCCTAGAAACTTTCCCAACCCGACCCCAAAGGCACACTTCTTGGGGTTCAAATTTTCATCCTATACCTCCTTAGGGTGTCAAGCGTTTTTGGCGGATCATGCACATGATTCACGACTTTTATACTTTTGACCAACATATCGTCACGTACACTTCCATGTTCACGATTTGCTTCCCAAACATCTTATCTACCAACCTTTGGTATGTGGCTCCGCGATTCTTTAATCCGAACGGCATTACTACATAGCGAGAATGTACCAAAAAGGTGGTGAAGCATACTCTTTTTGGTCTTCTTCTGCTTTGATCGATGATATCCCTGTGATGCATCCATCATGCTAAGCGAGTTCACATCCCGACGTCGAATCCACCACGGTGATCAATTCGGGGCAATGGGTAATAATCTTTAGGGCAAGCACGATTCAAATCCCTAAAGTCCACACACACATGTGCCAATCGTCCTCCGTTTTGGAACCAACATCGCATTAGATAGCCATTCCGGAAATTGGATTTCTTTAATGTGCCTCGCTTTCAACAACTTTTGCACCTCCGCCCTAATTATAGCATCCTTCTTAGGACCGAAGTTCTCTTCTTTTGCTTTTTAGGAGCTTATATGATGGATTAACATTAAGCTATGTTCAACGATGCTTGGATCTATTCCCACCAGGTCTTCCGCTGTCAAGCAAATACATCCACATTATTCCTTAAGAACTCTACCAACTCATCCATTAATTCATCATCAACTCTTTTCCGACCTTAGTGACCTTATCGGGGTCACCGGAACTAGCTCGACCATCATCATTTTCATCATTGGTGGACATGCTCCATTTGGTTTGTCCAACCTAACCAACTTGTCTTTGTTTCTATCATCATCAAAAGCACTCCCCTTTCTCGCCTTCCGAATACTTTCTACGTACAATTTTCTAGCCATATATCGATCACCATCGACTTCTCCTACTTTCTCTCCCACAGGAAATTTCATTTTTAGATGGTATACCGACACTCTTGCTTGGAAGGCATTTAGTGCCGGTCTACCCAACATGACATTATAAGAGGGCGGTCTTCGACTATCAAAAACCGAATCATTCTAGTTTTACGATTAGGCTCTTACCCAAAGAGACAGGCAAAGTAATCATACCTATTGGTTGGATCATCCCTCCAAATAATCCGACTAACGCCGTGTCCACCGTCTCTCCAAGCCGACCTAGAGATCCATCTTCCTATAGCAATCATAGAATAGAATATCCCCGAACTCCCAAAAGATCCACAAATACCCCGCACATCATAATTAGAGATCATCATTTGTGACCACAAGAGGGCATCATTTGTGAGGTGTCACAATGCCCTTGCAATCCTCTGGTCCAAATTGGATATTCGGCCCTTGACCGACACTGTTTCCACCTTCAATCGCTCTTGCACCCGATTCGCTTTCTTTCTGCTCACATAATTTTTCCGAGCTCGCCTCGAATCTCCCTCCGCCGGCCCTCCAACAATCATCTGGATGACCTCACGCCGAGGTGGGGGCGGAGGTGGAGGTAGCTCCTCCCTCTCCCCCCTACGCTCCGGCTCCCGCCGAGGTTGATGATATCCCCGGTTATCCCTCTTATACTCCCCTTTTTTCTCCTTTTTGTCAATGTACACAAATTCCCTGAGGTGACCTGCTTGAATGAGCCGTTCGATCTCATCCCTCAGGTGTGTGCACCGATCTGTTGTGTGCCCATACTCATTGTGAAATCTACAAAATTCCTTACATTTCGCCTTTACTGGTGCCTCTGCGTGTGCCTTTGGCCATCTCAGGTCGGGATGCCTCTCAATAGCTATAAGCACTTCGCCCTGAGGAACAGCCAAAGGCGTATACTTCTCAAACCTCGGCCTTCCCCCCATTGCCTCAGACCTCGGCTTCTTCTGAGGTACTTTGTCTTCCCTATCTTCCCTCCCCTGTCTCTTCTCTCTTCTCTCCTTCCTCTCTTTTCATTTTTCTCGCCTCTTCCAAGTTTATATATTTCTCCGCCCGAGCTAACGGCTCGTCAAATGTCTTAGCAGGCTCTATCACTAATGATTCAAAGAACTCCCCATCCTCGGGCCCCGAGCTAGGGCATTGGCCAAAATTTCCGGACTAGCCGACGGCACCTCCAACTTTGCATTTGTAAACCTCTCGGATATAACTCCAAGTCCTTCCCCTTCTCTCTGTTTGATACTAAACAAGGTCGGGCGCCTTTTGGTACTTACGACAACTCGTGAATTGGTTAAGGAAAGTCAACTAAAGTCATCAAAATTTCGAATGGAGCCTGGGGGCGGTGACTAAACCATTTCTTTGAGCCAATTTCGTCAAAGTGGTAGGAAAAACTCTACACATCACGCCGTCCGTGAAACGTAGTAGTAGAGCTGCGTTCTCAAATCGGCAAAGATGGTCCACGGATGTGGTACCATCATATTCAAGCTCGAGCTCGGTATGAGGCCGGAAGCTCGTCGCCATTACCTCTTCCGAGAAGGGTGTTCCCGTCTCACCCGGCTCGCCGCCGCTCCGGTACTCCACCACTCTCCGACGAATATCTCGCACCTCACGGTGGAGGTCATCCATCCGTTCGACCAATCTTGGTCCTCGGTAGACACATGTTCCGCCCTTGATGAATGTACTTCCTCCGCCATAGTCGGCCGCCTACCTCTTCTCCCCTCTACCTCCGGAGGGGACCATAGGAGGGGGACCACGGGAGGAGGAGGAGGAACCAGGGGGGGACCGCTGGTGGAGTGGCGGCGGAAGCATCTCCTCGAGCGCCTCTCCACCGTCCGCTCTCTGACTCAGTGATTAAGCCTCCCAATTGTTCAAAGAACATTGGACTCAAATCTATACTCCTCCGGACATAGGCGTCGTCCATCCGCTCCCGTCCTTTGCACACTGCCCTTCTCCTCCGTTCAGGGGGTGGTGGGGGCGGAGGTGCAACATCCTCTCGCGTGACTACGCCCGGAGTATCTCCGGCGTCACGGTTCAAATCATCTTCCAAACTTCTCCTAACCTCTTCCATAGCCAAAACCCGAATCTCACGTCTCTGCTCAATGATTCCCACAGACGACGCCACTTGTTTACTCCCAAAACTTACCCCTCCTCGCCGATCACCTTTCTAGTTGAAGACCACCACGAGACCTGCACAAAAGGGGGGCCGGAGGGGGGCTCCGGCGTACCCTCTCCGATGCTTAAGTCAGTATTGTGAGAAGGAAGATAGACTAGAGAGAGAAAAAAGCAATGTAACAGTAAAAATGGGATTAGGTTAGAATAAACCTGGGCTTGGGCCTTTTATACCTTAGCTCGGATTAGGGTTTCCGTAAAATCCGGGATTCCGTTACGATTTGGTGTCAGAGTCATCATTAGGTTAGGATCGGATCTCGTTAAAAACCCTAATTTCACGCCTGTAATACCAGACCTCCGATCTCTCGAATGTGGTCTCTTTGTGTTGATACAAAACCTTTTAAATCTTACAAGGCATCTCCAGCCTTATTTATCTCATACGCCGAACCGACCTATTCTTCTAAGGTCATGCCCAACTGTAACCCATCCACAACAGGTCGACTCAATACTGCTAAACCTATATAGGTCGGCTCATCACAACTTGAACTTGGGCCTTGACAGACCGGCCCAAGTTGGCAGGCCCTATACTAATCTCTTGCTGTAAGCCTCCACGGATCGGCCCATTACTTAACGCTTAACAATCCTAAGGCTATGGGCCTCATCATTTCGGTCTAATGCCCGATATCATCGGATCGGCCAAACACTCCTAGACTTGCGGTGGTCGGCCCAATGTCATGGGCTATCAGTCGCCCGATGTCATGGGCTATCGGTCGCCCGATGTCATGGGGCTATCAGTCGCTTGGGACCATCGTTTGCCCTTATCAAGAATATTATTCATCTATCACGAATAATATTTCATTTCATATTTCAACTATCCGTGATATACGTCGTAACTCTAAAGTATATTGATAACATCGTTAATGTCTACTTGACATGTATTGATATTCTTGAAATAAGAAATGAAATGCAACAAGAAATAAATTATGGACTCAATCTGCTTAGATCGAACTTAGCATTATAAATATTTAGAGATAACTAAAAAAATTTTGAGGTTCGGGATAATTATTAAAAAAAAATATAGAAGTTTTTTAAGATTGCACAAATACCCTTGAGATTTGATTATGTCTTATATTTTCTTCTTAGTAAGCAAAAAATATTTCAAAAGCTCATCTGATATTTGTATAAGTATTACAATTACCCTTTAAATTTAAGACATAATCGAACCAGAAGTGATCTTTTTGTAATTTTGGAACGTCTGGATTTTTTTAATTAGCCCATACCTCAGAAGGTCTTGTAATTATCCCTTATACTTAATTGTAGTGAGATATATGATGATATTTTGGGGTTTTGGTTTTTATACATTTAAATTTATAGTGGGATATTTGATGTTATATATTCCAAGAAAATATTACAAGAAAACAATAACAACATGGCTATCCTAAGTGGTTGCACGGTCAAATGAATTATTTTTCTGATTTATGGTCGACCAACTCTATTTTAATCCAATATTTATCTTATATTTTACTTTACAAATATACTATGAATATGTATGATACATCTACTTAAATAAATAATCTATACATTTTGACATGTATTATTTATTTAGAGATAAGCGGCGGAGCTAGACCGTATCGTTGGGGGCTAAATAATTTTTTTTTTTTTTGGGGGGGTGACTAAATCAATAAAAAAAATATTTAGTACTAAAAATAAATATTTTAAAATAAAATATACGTTTAAATAGCAAAATTTTCAAAATTTAGCCCCCCTATTTGAATGCAAGGATACGCCCCTGGAGATAGGTTCTATCCATGTTATCGTTCCATGAACTTTCGCTGCTTTTTCATGGATTGAGATTTCTCGTTCCATATTCATTCAACTTTAAATTCCACTATACTAGCTAGATGAAAAACACGTGTATAATTATAATATCATCTCGTATGCATGGCATTTATCCTATTTAATGAAATATGGAGTGGAACATGAATGTGGAATAGGAAAACCTAACCCCATTTTTTAACATGTTACCATCTACTTCTCAAAGGGGTGAACGAAACGTATACGGAATCAGGGACGAGGCCACAATAGGGCCAAGGGGGGCACTGGGCCCCCCTGGATTTTTGAAAATTTGTAAGGGTATTTTAGTAATTTTAGTCTATAACCTTGAAAAAAAATACAAAAAAATAAGAAAAAGGGAACAAAGTTTCCAATTCCTCCATTATTCATTTCCCCTTCCCATTTATGAATTTTGAAAAAACTTTGAGTCTTGATCATTTTTTCTAATTTCACAAAATTTTGTACATTTTTTTGCTCCGTTATAAACTTGAACTCGAATTTTGGCATTATTTTCTTGTGTTTCTATTTGTCTCTTTTGAGATGATTTATGGTTTATTATCAAATTCCCATTAAAGAATTCAACATTCGAGATGAGTATGAATCGATTACGATAAATGTTATGATATGTTGATGTAATCATATTATGTTATTTATTTTTGAATATTAAGATGTAATTGAATTAACACGACTTTATCATAATTGGTTCTTCTTTATAGTTTAATTTTAGAGTTGATGTATTGTATTTATTTTTATATTTATGATAGTTGGGCTTAGGGCTGAAAAACGAACCAAATTACTTAATATTGGATTCAAGAGCAATCGTTAAAAGCTTGTTTGTGCTCGGTTCGTTAACATAATGAACCAAATTTGAACACGTTTTTTTGTTCGATAAGACATAAAGCTCGGGTCGAGCTCGAGCTCGATTAGTAAAAAATAATAAAATATATGTAAAAATATTAAGCTATTCGAACTTGATTTTTGCTCGACTCGACTAAAGCTTGTTGGAGCTCGATTCGACTAATAATCAAATGAAACTCAAACACACTTTTTAAATCTCGATAAAATTTCAAACAAGCTTGAACAGTTCTATATTCGGCTCGACTCGACTCCTTTACACCTCTAGTTGGGCCCCCTACACATAATTTCTGGTTTCGTCACTGTACGGAATGATACAAAATTTTAACATTTATCCAAACTATTATGACCCAGGATCATAATTTTTAGTCAAAGTTCTTTAATTAAAAATAATATTACATTTTTTATTTCAACAATAAAAAAACATCAACCAACCAATCGATAAAAATAGTGTAAAGATCTTTCAATTAATAAATTACCTCAGCTCTTTCGACGTGGTTCATATAAATTAAAACATATGTAAGTGTTGTATATTATGGGGATGGCAGAAATCACTTTGGGTAGTATATCACAATCATATAGTTTTTAATGACTTCCCACTCAAAACTTAGGTACCATTGTCAAATCAACATTTCAACTTTTAGTACAAATATTAAATATCCAAGAGTTTTTAAATTTAAAAGGATTTTTAAAAAATAAGATAAAAGAGTATAATTGAAGAAGAAAAAACATAATAATTGAAGACATATTAAATAAATAAAAAAGTGCGCTATTATTTCGCTTTGTTATGCTGGTCTAAAATTGTGAACTAATTAAAGATATATTAAACCACTCACGCTTTGCACATAATGATATATATTTATATATGTACGTGTACTATGTAATATGTACACATCCTAAAAGGAAAAAAAAAAAATTGTTAAGAGGAATAATCGAGCAAAAAATTGCAGTATAAAGTATAAAAAAAAATGCAGGTGAACATTGGACTTTAGATATAATAATTATGGATCTTAATCCCAACTAATCAAGTTCGTCACGTCATTATTGTTACTAATGTACTTGAAAGCTGGAAAACTATTGTTAATTATTGTTAAGTAATTATTGTTAATAAATATGGATTCTTAATAATTATGTTAAGTAATTAATGTCTTCACGCGTGTATATAATAATCAATATTTATTCCCACCATTAGGCTAAAGACATACAACCAGTATCAATCACAATTTGGAAGGCTTCAACGAATCAACCGCTCCAAAATTAATTAATTTAATAGCTCAACAAATGAAGTTATTTTATACTCAATTTCACATTTATCACAAAAATATTTGTAATTTTTTTTAGTACAATTACAAAGTCCTGGTAAAGGTAGGACGGGTGAGATTTGATCCCAGATCAATAATATGGATTACAAATGCTCAAACCAGCTAAATTACAATCAATTCCCAAAATATTTGTAATTTTAAAAGATATATAACTGATTTTTTTTTAATTAAGCTTAATATCAGGAACAGTTTTTGTAATTATCACTATTAATTTCCATGCATAAATTGTGAATTATTATAAGGCAAGTGATAATCGTTAAAAGGGGGGACACACATCAATCACTAATCATTATTACTCATTTTCCTACATACCACACTATTTATTCACTCATATATTTCTAACTACCAATCATATTCGATCAGTATTTTACTATTTCTATATCAAATCAACTTTCATCATTACATTTTTATTTTATATCCAATCACACTCTCGAATACATTCATCTTTCAACTATTCTCTAGCAAAAAAAAAAAGGATAGGCAGTGATATGCACACCCTCAAAATTTATGAATACATATAATTGCAAATGTCATTCACTTAAAAGACTATATTACCCTTACTTATTTTGGGGGTGTAAATAGTGTCGCCTATAAAAGATTCCAAAATAAAAAGATATCCAACCGCAACCTTACCATCTCCAGTCCCACTTCTGCAGGGTAACGACTAACGAGCACCAACTCACAGCAAAGACTGGAACTGAGGGATAATTTCAAGAATTAGAAATCGCGCTAATGGAGCCGGCCTTTACTTTCCGAACCAATCGACGATTGACTTGGGAAGGAGGAAGGGCACAACAACCAACATAATTTTGAAAGATAAGTGAGTTTTTCCGTAATTAGGCTAAACCTGAGGGGTAGTTCTTGTAACTATTCCCAACTCCATACTAGTCATTTTCATTGTCGCTCACATCTCTAACATCTCGAGTCACAGCAGTATCAGATTCATCTCCAGAGTCGAACGATGATCCATCCAAATTTGATTCCACATTTCTCGTTTCGAATAATGCTCGATCGTTGGATAATGAATGAGGAATAGACTGCAGGAAATTGAAGTACGCGTATTTAATATCGAACTGCATATCATACCCTGTCAGACAAAGTAAGTAATTCAGATTTTAAATCTTAGAAATCAGAAAATAAATACTGAAAGTAAGAGTAAATGTTAGTACAGTAGTTTATTGCAATAGTGAGTCCTGTATCATCTGGGCTTTGTCTAACATGATGAAACCACATGCTTGGCCTGCACAGTATTCAGACCAACAATTATGTCTATTTACTCTAATCAAACACATGATCTGCACAAAATTATTTTTCATCGTAAACAATTGTGAGATTCTAGAACTTTAAATTGAGGACAAGGACAAAAAGAAGAAGAACGAATCACAAGGGCATCAAGAGAAGATTACAAGTCTTCATCATTGACTTGTACATGATTGTTATCGTAACCAATGTTGTAAAAACGCTAGGCGCTAGCTAGGCGGCAGGGGCATAGCGCCCAGACGGGATTAATTGGGGCTAGGCGGGACTGAGCGCAGATTAGGCAGACCTAATTGGAAAAAAATCGTAGGCGGACGAGGGGGGTCTAGCGCCTAGGCGAGGATTAATCGGGGCTAGGTAAGAATTTTTACAACAGAGATCGCAACCAATACTTTATAATAATAAGAGAAGGGATAATTATAAAAACTACTTATGAGGTTTGGATTAATTACAAAAAAAAAAAAACCAGAGAAGTTTCCCCCTAAGGTTTGATTCTGTCTTAAATGTAAATGGGTAATAGTAGTATTTTCACAAATGTAAATGGAGTGTTTGAAATGGTTTTGTTTACGAAGGAGGCAAAGCGTAATGCAAAAATAAACCTCAAGGGGATTTTTTTAATTTTCAAAACCTTTGGGTTTCATTGTTATTAGCTAGCTCAAACCTCGGGGTAGTTTTTGTAATTATCCCATAAGAGAATGTACACTATGGTAATAATGTTGGAAACATGTGGACATACTATTGTAGGTTTTGAACTCGGGCAGACTTTCAAAATGTATTTTTTTTTTCCAGTCTCATATTTGGATATCCACAGACACCATCATCTGAAACCAATTTTGTGTCATAAATCATCTGGACACAAGATGTGAGGTCACTGAAAACAGATTCATCCCATCATCCAGCAATTCTTCTAATTTCATATGACAACTTTCTTTGGGGAAAATTACAACAACTACCCCTGAGGTTTGATTAATTACAAAAAAACCCACAGATTTTTTGAAAATTACAAAAAAATTGAAGTTTGATTATGTATTACACTTTACCCCCTTCATAAGTAAAAACATTTCAAACACCTCTTTATATTTGTAAAAATATAATTACCCCTTACATTTAACGCATAATCAAACCTCGAAGAGTTTTTTGTAATTCTCAAACATCTCTAGGTTTTTCTGTAATTAACACAAACCTCAGGAGTAGTTTTTGTAATTATCCCTTTTTTTAACTTTTCCTTATTGCAGCATTGTTTTTCTCAGTTTTCTGCAAGACCACTTTCTATGCAGTCAGTAAGCTTAAGAGCCCAAACTACATTTCCAAAATCCATATATCCTGTTTCTGAAATATCTAAACAAGAAACACAGATAAACAGAAAAACAGAATGCAGAAGCATAAGCAGCTTTTAGAGCACAATGTAAGTTCTTTAAAAAGTAAAACCATATTCAACTTATTAACAAGAAAGCCAAAAAACATTCAAGAAAGACAAAGAAAAACTCACAAATAAAGTATCTCCCCCGCCTTAACAGTAACTTCAAATGGCTTTGGTCCATTGAAATACAAGGGAAACTTCTCTATTTCTCTTTGTTTCTCATTAGGTGAAGGGTATGGATCCACACTGCACCATGGCACATATGTAATTGGATCGTCTATCTCCAACGAAAACTCACCACTATCCTGTGATACACAGCCATGGTACAAATAAGAAACCTAAAACCATTGCTATTCTTCAAATGCATTAACACCTCACCTTTCTATAACTACCATGTTTCGAACAAATGAATATCTCGCATTTCTACCAAAAGTTACTAACAGATTTCAAAATGAAAACAAGAAATTCAACCTTCCAAAATTTATCGTTCTTGGATCAAATAATCCGATAATTTATCGAAATAAATATCTTCAACAGCCTACTCATGAATTTTCAGTGAGTACAAAACGGACGTATCAAGTAATCCGATAGAAGGTTTGTACAAATCATTCTACAAATCAAGTAAACAATCTTGAGAATTTCAATTCACTCTGTTCTTTCAAATCACTCTGTTCAACCTTCAACAAAACGATCCAATAATCCGATAAAGACATCCCTCTACTTGCTAAAAGAACAGAGTGAATTGAAATTCTCAAGACTGAACAAATCATTCTCCTACAGTTCTCTCCACTGTCATAATCAAGTAAACATAACACAGCACCACAAACAAAACACAAATGCAAACATTAAAACTGAATTATGCAACAATGATCAATTTATAGCCATGGAAACAATGAAAATGCACCTGGTGATAAAGATAGTGCGCAGCAGGATATTTGCGGATGTACATTCTATGAACATCAGTTGGGGGAAGCAAAAGAAATCGCTTTTCACCAGTAATCACAACATAAAGATTCTCATAATGATCCTTATGAAAAGAAGTCTCCGACAAATGGTTCCCCACCCACAAATTCACAGCCTCCGGCGAACACCCCAGCGCCTCCGTCGCCCACGGTATATGCCCCTCACAGTCCGCCGCCAGCGCCCCATACTCGCTGCGAAAACAGTCATTCTGCTGCTGCAAATAAGCCACTTTGTTTTTCTCCTCCGACGCCATAACCGAGTCCAGAGCTTCAGGAAAAGGGAGCTTCTCGACGTGAGCTGAGGCGAAGCAGAGGGAGGAAGGGGAAGTGGGGTGGGGAGCGATAGAGTCGGCTTTTCCGGTGGGAGTGAGGTGGAGGGAGACGGCGGTGGTGGCGAGGGTAGTGCGGAGGTAGGCGAGAGAGGGCCATAAGGAGAGGGCTGGCCAGTGGGGGACGGCGGCGGAAATGAGGCAGGGTTTGTTAGGGTTTATGTAGTGGCGGAGGAATTGGAGTGGGGTGGGTGGGGTGGGGAGGTGGTCTATGTGGGGTGGGGTGCCTAGGTTTAGGTCTCTCACTTCTTGCCATAGATTTTGGATTGATGATTCAATGTTTTCTTCTATCATTGATGATGAAATTTGTATATTTGTTCAATGGATTCTATATTTTTTCTTTGTTTTTCTTCTTGACTATTTCTGTTTTGAACTTTTCCCCTTCAGTCTTCATTTTTCTAAATTAGCTATTGTGGTGGGTGGCGTGGAGGTGGTGGATGGGATTTGCCGGCGGCGGCGGGTTACAGTAGTCGTGGTGACTGAGGGCTGAGGTGGCGGCGCAGATAGCAATAGCTAAATGGAGAAGAAAGAATAAGCAGAAAATTCAAATAGAAACGCGTTATTGCTTCCGCGCTCTTAGCCAACAAAAATGGGAAGAAAATACCAACATAAAAGCTGAAAACGCAATCCCCCTTGCAATAAAACTTAAAAATTGGAATTATTGTTTTATGGTATAAATCAAAATTTTTTCATAGGTCTAATTGGTATATAAATATTGATTTACTAGATATCTTGTAAGACAGTTGCACCGTGCATCGAAATAAAACATAATATTTTTTAGGTAAAATAATACTTTTAGCATAAAATATAATATGTTGTAACTATGAAGAACTATAAAGTAGGTATTGATAACAATTATTTTTTAACTAAAAGTATTATTTTTTACAATTAAATTTTTTTTGTTTTTCGTTGTAAAATGTGACTGTCTAACACAAGTTTTTGACATAAATATTATTAGCTCAGAAGGAAAAAGAAATGTTCTCCAATGTTAGTCTATTGAAATTCAGATATTTTGTTAAATCAGAAAAAAAAAATCAGATATTTTGTGATTATTTATGTGATTCATCAAATTTAATCCGTCTTAGATTTTTTGCTCGCATATGCTATACTTGCCTACAAATTGGCAGCACCCTTCGAAATTCATCTTTGAATTTTTTTTTGTTTTTTTTTTGAGAAAAATATTTGAAACTTTTTTTAATATATCTCCCAAGTTATATTCATTAATTGGTTCATTGGTTGTAGTATTGTTGTTGTAGTTTGATTTAAAATAAACCTTAAAAATAAGTAAAAAATGAACTTTTTTTTTCGTTTTTATGCATTGGAATTATAATGTATTGACTATAATCATGTTTCTACATTTCTCCGTCTAGCTCCGATTAGTCCCACATAGGTGTTAGACTGTCATTGTGTGCTTTTTTTTTTTTCCGATTAAGCCCCACCAAACCCCGCTCAGGTCTCGCCTTCCTCATCAAAGCTCCACATAGGCATTAGGTCCTAACTTACCACTCAACTAGCGGTTAGCACTTTTTAGAACAGTCAAAAGTGAAAAGTGAAATTGATTTTGGATTTGAAGCATGTCTTCAAAGATTTTGAGGCAAAAAGTTGAGTACTAAATTTGAGACGAATGGATTTCTAGGGTAAAAAGGAAAAAGAAAATTATTATAAAAAAAAAAAAAGCTTATGACTAGAACCCTTTGATTTTAAGACCAAGTGGCAGGTATACACAAATGGCCCATTCACTATTGAGTTGAATCATTGAAACTGGGCCTAATGGCTCTCCATTGTACCACTCTTATTGGCCCATAAATCTATATTGGAACGATTTTACACCGCACACTATTTTAAATTCTTGACACTTTATACCGAAAATATTTCTCACAATTACATTACAACAAAAACAAAATGGTCAGATAATTACACTGGGAAATATCTTTCTATATACGGAACAATATTATTTTCATACTATTTTAAATCTTGTTTAACTTTTAAGTAATATAATCAAAGTGAAAGAAAACTGTAATAAATTGAAAACTAACATATTCTAAGAATGTTATTATAATACTATATAAAATATTAAGCAGATTATAAGATTGTGTAATATATTGATCCAAACACCCTTACGGTGCATTTAGATGGAGATATTTCAAATCCAATGTATTTGAAAATGAATAGATTTCAAATAGGTTGAGTTGAAATCCATCTCTTGTTTGAATGATGGGATTTGTATAGAAAATTCAAATTCATCATAAAAGTTTGATAAAAAAAATTTAAAAGCTCTAGTAATAAAATAAAAGATAATCTTATTATTTTATAAATAATTATAATTTTATACACCAATAAAAACATCAAATTTATAACTTTTATTATGTGTGAATATTTGTGTGAGGATATTGCGCGTAAATATGTGGGAGAGTGTGTGTAAATGTGTGTGTATAGTGTGTGCAGTGTGTATAAGTGTGTGAGTGCGTGTGTAGTAGGTATAGAATGTGTGTGCAGTGTGCGTAAGTGTGTGTGCAATGTATGAATATATGCAAGCATGCATAAAGAAAAAAGAATGGATTACAAATAACTAGTTTTTTAAAGGAATATAAAATCCTTTGAAAATAAACTAAAATTTAAAAATGGATTTAAAATTCATTAATTTGGATTTATAAGCCAGATTAAGATGTAAATTTAGCTAAAAATTTCAATCCATCATCCCAAATCCCCTCCCAAATCCCCCATCCAAATAATGCATACTTAAATAATTCACACTTAATTAATGGAGCAAGAGAAATTGGACATGAAGTGGATAGGGTTTGAACAGGGTAGTCCACCAACCAGCCTTTTAGGGGGGTGGGGTGGCCCCACCCAACCCCACAAGAAATAATATCTTTGAAGAGGAAGTATCTGTGATTATTTGGTATGACTCAGCAATGATTGATTGATTGCTCCCAAGGGACAAGTTTTGCATAGTATGATCAACAATTGGGACCCTTCCTTACCAACTTGTACCAAAATTCACTCTTTCTTTATTATATAATTAAGGGATAATTACAAAAACACCCCTAGGTTTTGGACTAATTAAAAAAATACAAAGATGTTTCAAAATTACAAAAAAAAATTCCTCAAGTTCAATTATGTCTTAAGTTTAAGGGGGTAACTGTAATATTTTTATAAATATTAAGAGGTTTTTGAAATGTTTTTTTTTTCTTATGAAAGAAAAAATGTAAGACGAATCAAACCTCAAGGATTATTTTGTAATTTTCAAAAACCTCAGGGGTTTTTTTGTAATTTGCCAGAACCTTGGGGTTTTCTTGTAATTATCCCTATAATTAATGAACAATCCAATCCTAGCTAATCCAAAAACAAAATGGCCAAACTTGTCACTGGAAAACTGTTATAAGTAACTCTATATGTAACTGAGGGTTTAAACATGATCTTCAATGAAAAATATTTACACAAAACTCAAGAGTCAAGAAAGTTTACAACTGAAGTTCTATAAAAGATGTCATTAAAGCAGACTATATAACTAATTAAGACAACATAGTACAAACTGATCAACTCAAGGTACTTTTAGCCAACCTCAACGATTTCTTCCAAGACGTTTCGATCCGCATCAGGTGTAACTTCTCGACAAAAGGTTCTAAAACTTCAGCCTCATCTTCTGGTGCAAAAGCCATGCAAATGCTAAGCTCTTGGACGGCAGCTTCATATTCTCTGTAATTAGTAAAAGTTGAAACATAGAAAACGACGACTAATTCAGGACGGTCGAAGAGATCAAGCTGATATATAAGTGGCTACGAAAAATGAAACTTAAACTAAAGGGATAACTACAAAAGACCCCATGAGGTTTGGGCTAATTACAAAAAAAACTCACAAAAATTTCAAAATTACAAACAACCCCCTCAGGTTCGATTATTTCTTGAATTTAAAGGGTAGCAGTTATATCGAGGTTTTTGTAATTATCTAAAACTAAATTTGTTACCTGTTATAGTACAACATCATGCCATAGTCTCGTCTCAAAGCCCAATTATGCGGCTGAAGGATCAGTAATCTCTCCGACGCCATCATAGCGAGCCTGAAAAGTAATGTGGCATCCAATACATAGAGTTATGCATAAATTATGCGATTTTTATTTTCCTGATCAAAGGTCTGATCATACTATACAACTGAAAACCAGTGTCGATTTGAGGTTTTCTTTCCTCATCGAAGAATTCCATTTTTTTTCCTTCTCTTTCTGATTTGGGCGTTGGAGTTAGACGATAAATAAAATTCCAGCCAGGCATAAAAATAAGGGATAATTACAAAATCTACCCCTGAGGCCCCAAGAAATAATTCAGCTAACCCCATAAAATTAAGACAGAATCAAACCTCTGGGGTTGTTTTTGTATTTTTGAAACTTCTCTAGGTTTTTTTGTAATTACCCCAAACTTCAAGGGTAGTTTTTGTAATTATCCATAAAAATAATTAAAATTTCATCAAGTCAACTCAAGAAATATGAGTTAGGAATTAGGATTATTATATCTTGTAATAAGCCGTTTTGGCTAAATTCAGAATTTATTCGGAGGTATTTATGAGTCCGAATTTCACAAATTTCCTCACTCATGCCAATCCTGCAATATAAGCATCTCAAACCTGTAGGACAAGACAAATAGGCACCTGAAGAATCAGGAAAAGGGCAACAATGGCAATAATCAAATTCATAAAACGAGCACAAGATAATTACCTCAGCTCCTGAGGGCGCAACAAAGGCATGTTTGGACCACTGTTCTTGTTGAACTTCTCGTCCGGTTTATAAACAGACCTAAGCGGAGAAGTTAGCATCAACCCGTAATTTGTTCTCGAAGCTCGTTTCCAATAAAGCCTCTGCAATATATAGCACCTGTTTATTCCCATTGTTTGAAGCAAAAAATCTTCAAGAGGCAAAGCTAAACTTTGGTGAATATGCACGACTAATTCTTAAATAAGTATTAAGTATAATTACAAATACTACCTTGAGGTTTAGCAAATTACCCAAAAAAAAAAGTTATTTTTCAAAATTACAAACACCCCATCGACATGTTTTTATTTTACAAATTGCACCCTATCGAGAAGGTAATTTGTTTTTTTTTTAAAAACACAAAGATCAAACCTCAAGGAGGTATATGTAATGTATTAGGGGAATTTGCAATTATAAAAGATAACTGGAATTTTTCTCTATTTAAGTTAAACCTCGTTTTTTGTAA
The DNA here is from genome assembly GCA_016081115.2 of Rehmannia glutinosa. NCBI lineage: Eukaryota > Viridiplantae > Streptophyta > Magnoliopsida > Lamiales > Orobanchaceae > Rehmannia > Rehmannia glutinosa. Next base: position 376,517 of record JABTTQ020001609.1, read on the forward strand.
TTATCCCGAGTAATATCAATATTCCAAATTGCAGCACAAAATTCAGCAGGATTTAAGCTCACAATTAAATTGGCCAAAGCAATCCCGATGATATCCCGGTTTGTTGCAATATCTAGCCCTAAAAGTGAGTTGCTATTTATGTCCGAGGCCCTCGATCGGGGATCATCCACACACTTTCCGTTGACAACCCCAAACAAGCTATGTCCTGAAGTTACTTTGAACAATTCCTATAATAAATCAAAGAGTTAGAAAGATAAATGTAAAAACACCATTGACCAAGCTAACCTAAATTAGCTATACTATTTAGGAGTTTGGAGATTAAAATACCTCGGGATTCCCCGTTGGGGGCCATATCAAAAAATCTTCCCCAACTCGAGATCCCACAATGATCAGATTAAGTCTCCGGCAAACCTCAATATAAATCACACTAAGCAAAATTGCTGCAAAAAGTTGTCAAAAAGTCAGCTCATATCCTGTGAGAATTAACTAAAACAAACTTAACCTCCAAGGAGATGTAAGATGTAAATATGAAGTAGGTGTTAAATATAACGGATAATTACAAATACTACCCCGAAGTTTAACCTAATTACGAAAAACTCCAATTATCTGTCAAAATTACAAATACACCCCTCTTGAGGGTGCAATTTGAAAGATAGAAACAAATGTCAAGGGGATACTTGTAATTTTGAAAGATAATTGGGTTTTTTGTTGTAATTAGGCTAAACCAGTAAACCTTAGGGGTAATTTTTGTAATTATCCCTAAATATAATGAGTTCAGCTGTAATTCATACCGCTGGCACATCCAGAGCCTAACACCGAGTGCAAGTAAGAACACTTCGAATCTACTAATACAGGTAACCTTTTAAATCCTCTCGACTCAAACAGGATTTTGTTCACTGCCTCCAAAACTTCTACCAAATCACATCCTATCTCTCTTGGAACCAGCTCGGCTTCAACTTCTTTTGCTATCGTGTCCAGCTCAGCCAACCACTCGTTTATATTCTTTCCAGCCATCGGCATAGCCTCCACAGAATCCCACCCGTGGGCATCGGGTGGTGATGAAATATCTTTCCTCTCATTATGGGTAGAACGGGCGTCCAATTCGCGATTGTAAGCCAAGTACGCCTCATCTTCAGCAGCAACATAAAGTAAAGCCTGTAAAATGGATTCCAAACAAAGTGATTAAAGCAAAATGGATACAATAACAACTGGTTGGTTTTTTAAGTGTTGGAGCTTTTTTATCAATCGCAAAATTGGCGAGCAAGAAATTGAAAGAATGGTTGCAATCACTGAGGAAAAAGATCCTCAACTTTTGGTGGAAAAAAATCACTTTTTAGTGTTTGTAAATACCAACTTCTGCTTCATTTCATCAGAATCTAAGTGCTTGATTTTGATTCTCGCTTCCAGTTTGACTTTTACAAACAAATAAGCACTTTTACAACTTTTTCAAAGCAAATACTCTCAACTTATGATTGTATTTGCAAACAATGCCAACTTATAATTCTTAACTACTTTTACTTTTTCTATAATAAATCATTTCTTCTAGAAGAAGAAGTTTATACAAACATTCCTTGACTCCAAGATCAAGAAAGGCAATCATAGCAATTTATTAGCACAAATAACCTTGCAAAAAGCAGGGGAGGAATTAAAAACTACCTTTGCAAGTGAAATATCTTTGTCCTTGGACTGGAAAGATATCTCCTAGTAAATTTATCTCTAGCAGCTTCAAGGACCTGACAGATCATAATAAATGAGTTCAACACTTCACATTATTTAACCAATTATCCACCGTCGCAATTAACCAATAATAATAATAAGTCCTTTGAAATTCATTATAGAACAAACAGAAAAAATGAATTTTAACCAGAAAACAGATCATCAAAAATCAGTTCCAACCTCCTTATAAAAATCGGCTCTCGACGAATTAGGAGATTCTACCAGAGCAGAAGAAGCCATAGATGAAATGCTCAACCTCTTTGTCATATAATATCTCTTCCCTTTTCCACAATCACTGAAAATCCACCAAGTCCATCAAAATCATACCTAGTGATTGTAAAGAACAAAGGGATATTTGGGATTGCCAAGTAGTAGTATAACTTTAAATGAGAAAGTAAATCAAATTCAAATCCATTAAAGTTCCCATTAAAGTAGAATTACCAATAATTGCATGAAATGTACAACAAAATCAATCAAACACCATTAAAGTACTTGTACCAAAAAGGATGAAAAAATCACCTGCAAAAATTTCCCAAAGAGCTCCTAGCAGGAATCATCTTTGTCATCTGATGATTACTCAACCCAGGCAATGAAACACACAACATTTTCTTGAAAAATAAGAAAAATAATCTTTCAAGCCTCCAATAAAGCACAAAAAATGGTATTAGAAACAAAACCCCAAGTTTAAAAGCAGTTTTTCAAGAAAAGAAAAGAAGGGTTGCTGAAATTGGGCCAAATCAGCAAGAAAAACACGAGAAACCCACAAAAAAACAAAGAATAGTAGGATCAAAACTGTAGAAAAGGGGAATGATCTAGAAATTCAAGAATCAAGCTCTCTCTTCTTCTTCTTCATAAAGAGGTGAAGAGAAAAAGCTTTGGAATCAAATAGAAGAGAGGATCAATGGATGGAGGGATTAAATAAGACCATTTTGAGCGTTGAAATTGGAACAACTCCCAAAATACAAGGAGGACAAAAACAAGATTGCTGATGATGAATGAAAATAGCACAAGAATTATAGTGGAAGCTGACACTACCAATACAGCTAAAATCCCTAATATCCATAGTGTATTATTGGAAGTTCTGAATAATTCTAGCATCACCAAATAGTATAATCAAAACCCAACTTTACTTCCCTCAAAAAAAAAAAAAAAACCCAACTTTACTTTTTATTCAAACACCCCCCCGCCACGTATATGTGTAGGTCTTTGTATATACTACAAATTTCTTGATGCACAAGGAGGAATAATAAAAAAAAAAATTAATTATTTCCACTGTTCTAAAAATCTCCGGCTAGTCTCAATTAGTTTTTGCCTAGGTGCTGCCCCCCTTATCCGCCTATATTATTATTCGATTAGGTTTTGCCTAATCCCGTTCAACTCCAAATAGGTACTAGATTCTTGTCTGTCGCTCGATTAGTACTTAGCACTTTTTAGAAGACTGGTTATTTCTATAGGAGCTAGAAAGATGTATAGTGCAATAGGTTCGAAATTGGAGTCCAGGAAATAGAAGACGTTGTGTGTTTGTTGCATAAAAGACAAGATTTTTATCAATGGGTATTTTGTCTTTTTATGAAAGGAATTATTTTCCTCAAATGATTTAAAAGACAAGATAATAAGCTTTAAAACTGTTTATGACACAATTTTACCAAAAATCTCACTAGCAATCTCTAGTCATCTTATTTTTCTTCTATTCTTCTTCGAGAATGTGGAAATAATATTATTTTTCCTTCTTGTTTTTCATTTAATTGTTTGTCTCTCTATATTTACGAAAGTTTCCGAGTTTTCTCAATGTGAGTCCATGTTCTTTAATAAGTAGAGTTTCTTCCTTTTAATAAGTGGTGTTCTATCCACGGTTTTTCGTTCAGGAGATTTTGTCATTGTGGTGCTTCTCAGTTTTGTAACGTACGTATTTTTGTTGCGATTTTCTAATTCTATTGGATCAATTAGATTTGTATAGTTTTAGAAAATATCCATGTTTTAGATTTAAATATGTTTATGATTTTATAAGTCCTATAATTTCGATATTTGTTATCAGTTGTAACTTGTAAGCATAAGCGTACTGGATTACTCTTAAAAATAATATATATTTTGTTTTCATTTTTATCCTTTACAAAAAAACATGATAAAAAAATTTGGGATGCATGAGGACCGTGGAGTCTCCTGAATCCGCCCCCGTTTTAAGATTCTTCTACTGAATGAAATTGATAGATTATAAAAGGAAAAAAAATTATAATAGAAAATGAACTGGACTTTTCCTCTTCAATTGTTTAAAAACTTCACGTGGTATGTTTAACAATGTCTATGGATAATGTTATCTGTTTCGAAATAAACAGATATCTTTCCAAATATTAATTTAATACAAACCAATTCAAATGAATATGCTGAGTATCGAACCATATGCCTAATATCTTTACAATATGACAATGGTTAAAAAATGGCATATCCCAACAATGTCTAGGGACTATTGGTTTGCATAATCCATTCTAATGTAACCTACGATTAAATATTTTAAAAAAAAAAAAAAGACTCATATTCTTGTGATTTATTTCTTGTTATTTAGTTAGAGGTTGATTTTTAAAACATTTATGGCATTGGTTTATTTGCATAAATCACCACTCTAAAATCTGAATTACCTTTTTAAGTTTATGAATTACAAACTATTGTTTTTTTGTCCTTTTTTCTACAAATTGCATTTATTAAAACATGATACTAGTAAAAGAGAAGCGAAATTCAAGAAGGTGTTTGTAATTTAGATTTTATAGTGGTAATTTCTTAAATAGAAAAAAATACCAAATAGTAGTCTGAGTAGTTAAGACTCTCAAGCTCGGACAGAGGTATTCGGTTCGATTCCATCACTCTTCCCATCACAAGATATATATTACAAAAATAAAAAAAGATGGTCGAAGTCGTCAATTCAATCACTCTAATAATAATTAATTAATTATAAAAAAATAACCAACTATTTTTTTTTGATTCAAATGAATTTCATTCATTTATCATAAGTAACTTATAACCGATTACGACGTATACGAAACAGCTACAAACTATACATGATCATAAATCTACACAGATCTAAAAAAAATCTTTAAACCTAAATAGATCTAATTGATATGTAGAATCATAACTTCGCTACGGAAGTGTTGGACAAAACAAGTAACAAAGATGATCTCGCTTCTGTCACATATCGTCAGGTAATGATTCATCTGATATTCTGAACAAAATCTGATATGAAATAAATTTATTAACTGAAAATTAAAAATCACCTATTGGAGACAAATAAAAGTCATTTATTAAAAATAAATTTATTTAGATTAAAAGCAATAAAAATTATTTCCCTCATCCTTCATAGAGAAGATGTTTGATAAAAACTGAAGAAGGTAGAGGAGCAAAAACGGCTAGCGTTTTGAGAGAGATGGAATGTTGCTTCAAGTTAATTTTTTAAATAACCAACTAATTTAAATATAATATAACTGAAAATTCAAACAATAACATATATTTTACAAAACATCATATTTAAAGCTTAAATTCCTGAAAACATAATAGTTAAAAAAAACAAGTTCAGTCGGTGTGGATCAGTTCAACCACAAAAATGATTTTAAGGGTAATCACCAAACTAATCACTGATTTGACATCTAATTGACAAATCAGCACCTAATATAAATTTTAAATCATTGATTAATCAAACTTTGTTGCGTTGTTCACTAATTTATTTAATTAAGTATTATGTAAATTTGGCAAATATGTTGAAAATTGTATAACTCATCACTTCATATCAGGCAGTGACGAAGCCAGGAATTCTACGTAGGGGGGCCCAACTAACATTAGTCTAAAAATAAAATACAATGCATCAACTCTAAAAAAAAAACACTATAAATAGTTAGCAATTTTAATAAAGTCACATTCAATTGCATTTTAATATTTAAAAAGAAATAACATAATACAATTACATGACTATGCCAAACATTTCTCTTCTATTCTTCATATTTTGAAATTGTTGCATAATAACTTCATTGGTAATGTTTCGAAATATAAAATTTATCTTGACTTCTTGGTGCTTGAAGTTGAACAATTAAGTGTCGATTGGTCGATGAGGGCGACGATTCCTCGATAATAAGTGGTAACTCTTTTAAAAAATCGTTCCATTATCTAAGAAAATACGGAAAAAAATAAAAGCCTAATATATCTTTTTTTTGGATGTAAAAACTAATATATCTTAAGAAAACAACTATACATGACTATACATTATAATAAATTACTAAACATTAGCCCTAATAATTCATATAACAATTAATTATACAACAAAAAATGGGCCCTTTTTTCTTTAATTTCTCGTTTATGTGAAGCTGAATATGGCATTATGCAATGGGCCCTTTTTTCTTTTTTCTTTTTAAATTTTTATTAATGTTATAATTGAAAAGACAAATATACCCCTAAATTTTTTTAAAATCCCAGGGGGCCCAGTGCCCCCCTTGGCCCCCATATCCCTTCGTCCCTGATATCAGGCGATCAAGTCAGGTCGGGTTCGGTTTTTGCGTAGAAGAATAATTAAAACACAAAAATTAAAAAAAATTAAAAATCTCCTACTTTCATGTATGTGGATATAACGATTTTTTTTATAACTTATCAGATCACCTATACATATTATACTTACCATTAATTTATCCGTGACCAAATTCAATTAATCTTGATTTAAAGGTAACATAACCTGTATTATAACATTAAAAAAATCATTATTTATTTCAAAATTATTTGGATAGAGAGGGACAATGCAAACTTGGACCACATGATTAAGGCATATAAACATGTGTGTGCATTTGATTATTTTCCTTTTATAAATTTGGTGACATGCATGACACATGCAATTCCCACAGTACTTTATTTCTTGTACGGAAGTTGAAGAAATTATTACAACTAATTAATGTTAATTTAATTATTAAATAGTTCCATAAATGTTCTCATATATAAGTATTTTTGCCTTTTGCCCCTTTTACTTTTGGTGGGGACAATTAGATATGTACTATATGCTTATATGTGGAATATGCCAATATCCTTAACACTGTGTTTGATTGTGATTTGGAAGAATGTTATTATATTTATTTTTTTCTATTTTTTAAGTAAATTCATCTTTTCCAAAAATAAATTTATCCAATTATTATTTATAACATGAAATTTATTAAGCATTAAAAATATTAGAATAATTAACATACATAATTGTGATAGAAAAATAGAGAATAAGATTTCATAGAAGTCTTGCAAAATACAATGAAAACAATACAAGTTGTGAAATGGGGAGGTTACTACAATATATAGATAAAACCCTAGCTAAGATAAAGAAAGGGAAAATACAAATCTACCCCCATAATAAATAATATGACTAACAAAAATACAACATATAATATTGAAAAAAAAATTATATGACATCGCTTATGCAGAACCTCAATCACCTCAATCGATTTGTTATTAGATTTGAAATATGCAACTTCAAATCTAATGTAACCATTGAGGTTAACCTAGTAGCCACATGTATTACTTTTTAGTGAAGGCTCATATTCAAGTTTGCAATGATAGGTTCGATTTTTATTTTTTTTTTAAAACCAATGTGTCCGAAAATTAGCCCGAAGAATGGGGAAAAAGGGACTTATTGCGTGGATTTGAGAAACAAGAAATCATGACAAGGACCAATTTGGAAAAAAGCACAAAAAAACAGATGACACATGATAAGGGTCATGATTTCATGTCAATCACTAATTACAATAGATACAAATATATTTAATCTATTCAAATAATCGCCCATCAAGGGGTGATTGGATATACTTTATTTTGGGGGGAAAAATTAGTTAGAGGATAGTGATAGATTTTTATAAATAATAAAAATAAACATTGAGAATGTGATTAAATATAAAATAAAAAATATAATAATATAAATTAGACATGTCTATAGATAGTAGGCTAACAACGCCCTTTGGTGGGGTAAGGCGCCATTAAGGTCACTTCAATACAATTTAACCCGTCTAGGGCCGCGGGTTAGACGGGTTGGCTTGTCCATAAATTTAAAAAAAAAAATTGTAGTTTGACCTATCCCTATATAACTATATAAATCGTATTCTATTTGCAAAAACTCCGTAAATCTTTGTCGCTAATATATGCATGTTTTTGAAATCTTTTTCACCAAATGCTTGCATAGGTTGTGTAAGACTAAGTTGTATGTATGCATGGGCGTAGCTAGGATTTTTGGTCAATACGGTCAAAAAATATCATTTCGACTGAACGATTATCGAGTCAAGATTTTAAAAAATCGAACATAAAAAATATTTCAATAAAAAAAGCAAATTTGAAGGTAATATGTTTAACAATTCTTTGTCGTTTTTCATATTCTCCAATTTTGGCTTAACTTTTTGAAGAAGTGATACTAAGAGGGTGTTTGGCTAAGCTTATTTAAAACATCTTATAAGCTCCTACATCTGATAAGTTGTTTTAGGAGCTTATAAGATGTTAGATATTATTTTAAAAATAAGTTGTCAGAGTGTTTGAATAAAATAAGATAGTTGAACTTATAAGCTTTTTTATATCTTATAAAATTATTAAGTATATTTTTGTCATTTGAATGCTTAAAATAAGAGCTTATAATCTCTTTTAAAAAAACTTGGGGTGGAGGTACCTTTTTTTAGGAGCTTATAAGCTCTCTGACAGCTTTTTTAGAACTTATAAGCTCTTTTGGAAAAAAAAAATTACCAAACACATTTTAAGAACTTATAAGCTCTTAAACATCTTATAAGTTGTTTTTAAGAGCTTATAGGTTTAGCCAAACACCCTCTATAAATTAACAATCAAACAACTATTATTATTATGAAAAATGAACTTTTAGATTCAAAAGTTTATTTGAAAAGTATTTCCAAAAATGTGTATATTATCGAGTTAATTTGGAGCAATTAATGCATGATTGGGTCATACAACGCTTAATCGTTCGGCCTTTTAAATTTTATTTTAATTTTTTCTATAGACTGAATTATCAGTGTGGTCCAACCCAAATTTAATGCGCACTCGAGTTTCAAAGATCTGATCTAACTCAAATTTAATAAGATAATTTTAAAATTCAGTGCGGTCCGTCGACCACACTGGGCTTCATGTGACTTCGCCCATGTATGCATGTAGTGGGCGATAAAACAAGGTTTTTTGAAAATATAAGAACTATCATCAAGATATTAACAGAAAAGTGTACCACAAATTTAAAAAAAAAAAAGAAAAGAAAGAAAGTGTACCACATTAGTATAAATCTATGAAACACTAATACGGATACGGGACATGGGACACATATACGATACAATACGGGTAAGTGAGTATGCCATATTTTGAAAATTTAAGGACACGTGTATGATATTTATATACATATACAAATGAATATATTTATATTATTGAAAATATAGACGTACTAAATACAATCAAAAAAATAATGTTTCATACATAAAAAACGAAAATTTCACAAGTATTCGAATCTAAAATGTGATAACTCACGTAGACACACACAAAATGCTAAAAAAAATGAACATTATAATTAATTCTGTCTATTTTGATGTATAGATGTATTCATGAAGTATCGGACAAGATATCATATCAGATACGTAATTCAATATGTGTACGATATCATCACAGAAGTGTACGTGTTTCTAAATATAAATTGTTTCACCCCTTAATATTCTGTAAAATAGTTAGTCTGTTGTGTAGATTGGGCTGTTGTCTAATCAATATATAATGTGGGTTGATGAAAAAGCATAAGCCCAATTTCGCAATAAGTAGAAAGATTTCAGCCCAATACAAGTGTGTGATAATTGAAGTGTAAAAGGTCAGTTAATTAATATTTAGACAATGTTAGCCGAAATTGCAAAAATCCTTTTTGATGTATTATTTTTTCTTTTAGTGTTTGAATTTCGCAAAATTAATTATATTAATATATAAATAAATATATCAAATATCTAATGTCCCACCTACAAAATATAAAATTTAAGAGTTCGTTTGAAATCAGATCCAAATAAGTGAGAAAATGTGGTCTTTAAAACCTGTTCCGTTACTTTTATTCGGAGGTTACTAAACTTGCTATATTGCTATTTTATCTTCTCTCTCTCTCTCTCTCTCTCTCTCTCTCTCTCTCTATATATATATATATATATATATATATTAAACATCAAAATACTTTTTTGAAAATGAGTTTTCACCAAACACGTGTTATTAATATAAAATGACTTTTAATATATAAAAAAATGAAATAAAAGGACTATTTTGAAAGAGTACATACCTACATGGACCAAGATTTTTAGTTCTTTGAGGTTGCGATTCAGACTTGCCGTCTTCGATTCAAATCTTAACTATCACAGAGTGGGAAGTTAGTGTTTGCTCCTTCTTCCGCATATATTAGGACATCTTGAAAGACTTCCAAGGATGTGTGGGGACTAAGGGTGCGATTTGATTTAAAAGTAGTAAAATAATAATTGGAAATGAAATATGGGGAATGAGGGTGCCATTTGATTTATGGGAGAATGTGTAATACTAATTAATTTTTTTGTAAAAAATGTGTAAATGTAATTGGTAAGAGAAAAAAACGAGAAAAAATAAAAATAAGAAAATAATATATTTTTGGAAAATTTTCGTAAATAATTATATATTTCGTTAAAAGAAATCCTCAAGCGAAACAAAAATGAAACCCTTCCATATACAACCGCAACCTATCTCTCCCTAAATCTGATCCACACGAATAAATTATCGTAAGGAATTCATATTTTTACAATTTAAAATTATTAAATTCCAGCATTTATAGAAATATTATGATTTTTTTATGGGTGGCGCTATTTGCACTCCAAGAATTGATTTATACACCTCACTCCCAATATTTACAAAAATGTCATAAGTTAAAAAGACCATGATACCCTTAATAAAATAAGACAGTGTAAACACACCCCATCTATTTTTTAAACATATAATATTATTTTTTCTTTCACCCTCTCTCATTATTCTTCTCTCTACAAAATATTCCAAAAAAAAAGAGAAATTCGAAACCCTAAATTCGCTGCAAATATGGGCCCGAATGAATTCATCGACATTAATAATGTAAGAATTTTAATACTTTATTGCTTTAAGTATCATAATTTTCCTATTTTTCATGTTTTTTTCGTTCAAAATTTCGACTGAATCGCGCACCCTACGCACAAATTTCGCCATGGCACGATAGTACTAATTTTCTACATGGCACGACCATATTTAAATACATGGCACGACAGTGCCTTATTTAAATAAGGCACGATTGTGCCATGTATTTAAAAACGTGGCACTATCGTGTCATGTATTTAAATACGTGGCACTATCGTGCCATGTATTTAAATACGTGGAACTATCGTGCCTTTTATTTACACGATCGTGCCATGTTTTAATTTTTGTTTAATTTTTTTGTTGTTGAATTTTTTAATATTTTGACAGAATCGAAAGTATACACCCTCAAAGTGTAGTGTTGTTTGTCCAACCAATAATGAGACGAATCAAGTCCAAGACTTAACTATTGTTACGGATTACACAAATGTTTTCACAACTTACGAAATTTTCTCATCTCGTGAGAAGTTATTTGAATGGGTGCGGGAGCGGGGGAATGAACATGGCATGATAATAGTAATAAGTAGGTCGGATAGTAGTGCTGGTAAGAGGAGACCTCGTATGTTGTTGGCTTGTGAACGTAGTGGAAAATACCGTGAATATAGTGGAAAATTAACCCGAGGAAAGCATCAAGAGGAAAATGTTGAAAAAGATGATGTCCCCTCGAGCAATTTGAAAAAAAAAAATCGTGGGAGAAAAACCGGAACAAAGAAGTGTGGATGTCTATTTCGTTTAAAGGGTAAGGAAATCTCCATTGACGAATGGGTTTTGAATGTCCATTTCGTTTAAAGGGTAAGGAAATCTCCATTGACGAATGGGTTTTGAATGTTGAACCCAAATGGATAAAGCGCTGTATTTGAGTGGAGCCTCATGACATTTATACCACACAGGCAGCAATCACTTGGCCATTCCACTTCAACCTGTTGTATTTCAATAACTTCAAATGGATCACTGAAAAAACTCACTTCTCTCCATTTTTTCAATTCAGAAACCCATTTCAGCTCGATCAGGTCGGTTCATTATGGCATTTCCCCATTTTTTTTTCCATTTCGTGTAACTATATTTGTTTTTAATTCAAGAAGATCGTATCAAGAATCTATCTAGAGTTTTTTTGATGGTGTTTCCCTTTAATAACTTTATCTTTGGTATATTTTTAAGTTTTTCTTGAATTGAAAAATATGTATGAAGAAAGAGTTTATTGTTGATCAAGAAAGACTTTGCTTCTTTGAAGTGGAAAAAATTGTTTCAAGAAATATCTTTTGAGTTTCTTGATAAGTTTTTCCTCTTTCTTATATAGTTTCAAGTTTTTCTTGAATTGGAAATTTATGTATGAAGAATGACTGTTGTTGATGAACTATAAAATTGTTTTTTTAATAAGTTGGGAGTAGTGGCCGGAGGGGACGCGATAAATTTCAAATAAACTGAAAAATACAGTGTTCGAACACTGGTCAACACCCTTATAAAGGGTGAGTAGCGATACCACTTGAGCTACAAGCTCGTGATTGAACTATAAAGTTATTTGACTTGTGAAAGTTTCTTGAATTGGAAATTATGTATCAAGATATTTCTTGATCAAGAAAGACTCTATTTCTTGATCAAGAAAGTCGTCATTTCTTTTTAAGTAAAAAAACTTGTCTCACGAAATATATTTAGAGTTACTTGATATTCTTTCCCTTTTTTTTATTGAATTGATAATTATGTATTCAAGAAAAGGTGTTGTTGATCAACTATGAAGTTATATTGATATGGGGAACTTTCTTGATGTAATTATAGAAAGAAGAAAGTTAAAAAGAGGTTGGTTGATCAAAGACAGGTAGCAGTATCTAAAATGGCAGGATATGAAGGGACATCACTGAATTCAGAGGCGCGATCAGGGAAAATGATTTATGAGCCGATTCTTGAGGAGGGAGTATTCCGCTTTGATTGTTCTGCAGATGATAGAAATGCTGCATTTCCAAGCATTTCTTTTGAAAACTCGAAAGTTAGAGATACACCACTAGTGAATGTCCATAAAGTCCCAACCTACATTCCCAGTTTCGAATGTGTATTGGGACAACAAATAGTTAATATAGAGGTAATGTATATTATCATCATGCTGTTACACTATACATTCATTATTTCCCTGCTTTTAGACAACTAGCTTTTTTTTTTTTTTCCAAGTGTTAGAAACTCTTCAATTAATTGGATTCAATCTGACAATTATTTAGTTACCACCGAACACCTCTTTTTATGGTACCGGAGAAGTTAGTGGACAGCTTGAGCGAACAGGAAAGAGGGTAAGCCCATGGAATCTGCTATTTATTAGTTTTTATGTTTTTTTAGGTCAATTAATAAGATTGTAATGTAAAAAACTAAAATTTTCATACACCCAATTTAATCTGTATTAGATTTTTACTTGGAATACCGACGCCTGGGGCTTTGGCCCTGGAACTACTTCCTTGTACCAATCGCACCCTTGGGTTCTAGCGGTTCTTCCCAATGGAGAGGCACTAGGAGTTCTTGCGGATACAACTCGACGTTGTGAGGTATTTGCGATGTCTTGTTTATTTATGAAGTTGGTTGTTAGTGAATTGGCTGTTGCAGTGACATATCATTGCTTGAGCAGATTGATTTGCGGAAAGAATCAAATATAAAGCTTATTTCTTCATCAGCCTATCCTGTCATCACCTTTGGGCCATTTGCTTCACCAACTGATGTTCTTGTCTCTTTCGCACGAGCAGTTGGTAATATGCTATCTGCAATCATGCTCTTCTGGCTTGCCTTTTTTTTTTTTTGGTTTCCTTGACTTTTTGGTTCTGTCTGTTGGCAAATAAGTATAATCAAATCAGGTGGTACAAGACAGTCACCAAATGGTATTACGTTTCGATCTCAGATATCAATTTACATCGTGGGTGATCTTTTCAGTTTTATAGTTCTTCATACATTTTACGATGGCATAAAAACTTTCCGTGTTATGGGAGCCTTTCAACGATGTTACGAAAAAACTTGCAATTTCCTTGGAATGATCTAACATTGTACCACTCTGTTATAATACTTTTTACAAAAATGACTCCCTTTTCTTGAAATTTAGCAAATTGATGAGATGTTTGGTGTTACCTGTTTAGTCTCTTGAGCTTCAGGTGTAGAGAACTATAGACTGCAAATTGATCTGACATTGTACCGCACTGTTATAACTGACTTCTAAGTATAGATCTATTTTCCCATCGTTTTGTAATTGAGGAGCAATCCCAAACTACTGCCACTACTACAGTTGGTTCTTCTATATTCTCCTTCTCCTCATTGGTTGCAATGTGATGATTGATTGTTTGAGATTTTGGTTTCAGGAACTGTTTTTATGCCACCAAAGTGGTCCTTGGGCTATCAGCAGTGTCGTTGGAGCTATGATTCAGCCGCACGAGTTCGTGAGGTTGAATATTTATTTTGTTAGAGATTTATATTTGCTTATATTGCTTTGTCTATGCTTCCATTGTTTGCATATTAAATCTTTTTCCTAAATGGATAGTCCCATACTAATGTCCAAACTATTATCTGATTCCCCAACGAGCCGAATAAAATAATATCACCACTTATATGACAATACAAATGGTCTCGGAAACAACATCATAGGCCAAAAATAACGAATTATAGAACTACAAAAAGGACCACACTTTTGTTAGCTGTTAATGTGCTTATTTCAATCAAGGCATTTAATTTGGAATCAGAGGGAGTAGCTTATGTATACTCAATGTATTCCATTTCTCAGTCAACCATATCATCTGGTTGGAATGAGGAATTGTAACCTCTCTGTGCGTGTGTTATGTGCATCTTACTAGAAAATTTTATGTATGCTTGCTACCATTTCTGTAAGTTATATTAGAATTTGTGAAGTATTACATTGCATGAGTGTTAGAAATTTGATCCGATTTTTTGTAACTCGAAGCTTATTTGTCATTGGATCAGATAAGTTACCTACTTTTTCCCATTCACAGTAATGTTTTAATAGTTGGCTTGCCTTTCTGTCTTATTGTTGTAGATTGCGAGGATATTTCGGGAAAAGGGTATACCTTGTGATGTCATATGGATGGACATAGATTACATGGATGGTTTTCGTTGTCTCACTTTCGACCAGGTATGTCTATTTCCAGTTAATCCCCTACAAGATATGTATCTAGCAGTATCATATATCTGTTAAAGTGGCTTAGTGTGATATCTACATGTCGTTGACAAATACCCTTTCTGCATATTCATAGTTCAACCTTTTCAGTAGCCTGTGACACTTTCATTGTTGTAAACAATAAGCCATTTGTTTCAATTGAGGAAGTTTTGATGTAGAGACTTGAGATGAATGGTCAAACAGATTACAGTTCTTTTCTGCAGGAGAGGTTTCCAGATCCAAAGTCTCTGGTAGATGATCTTCACCAAAATGGGTTCAAAGCAATCTGGATGCTCAACCCGGGGATCAAAAAAGAAGAGGGATATTTTGTCTATGACAGTGGTTCGAAAAAGACATCTGGATTCTAACTGCCGATGGAAAACCTTTTGTCGGTATATATTATTCTTAGTACTCTCACACGCACCCAAAAATAGAAAAAAAAAAAAAAGAAGTCTCCCAGAATATATTCCACTTCTAGCATTCATTAATTATTCACTGCTATCTTTAGGGGATGTGTGGCCGGGACCTTGTGTATTTCCTGATTTCACCCAATCAAGTGCCCGTTCATGGTGGGCTAATCTAGTTAAAGACTTTATCGCTAATGGTGTCGATGGTATATGGAATGATATGAATGAACCAGCTGTCTTCAAGGTGATGTCAGAACTGTTCAGCTATAAGAGCTTTCCCTCCATCATTCTAACCTTATTTTGTCACAGACTGTAACAAAGACAATGCCTGAGAGCAATATTCACAGGGGAGATTCAGAACTTGGAGGCCATCAGAACCATTCACACTATCATAATGTACTACTTGTTGGCCTACTGTTCATTTAATGCTGCAATTTTTGTCATAAATGTTCATTGATATTTATCCTTCCTTGTTTATCCTTTTTTTTAAAGGTTTATGGAATGCTGATGGCTAGATCTACATATGAAGGCATGAAACTAGCAAATGGACAAAAACGTCCATTTGTTCTGGCTCGAGCTGGGTTTGTGGGTAGCCAAAGGTATGCTGCAACATGGACAGGGGATAATATTTCTACTTGGGAGCACCTTCACATGAGTATCTCCATGGTTGTTCAATTGGTAAGTGTAGCAGATACTGTGCAATACCTCAGTTCTGAATTCAGCTTTTTTCCTCATGATGTAAGATTAAGACTTTCCTATGGATGACTTGTGCTGATTACTCAGTTCTTCTTCTTATTATCATTATTGCTTTAGGCTCGAGTTGTTAAACAAGAGAGAAAAATGCTTTTGGAAACAGTGAAGAAAACTTTATTCTGTTTTCTTGATAATATTCTCCTTAACTCGTAGCACAGGTTTGCCTGATGCGCTCTGTGTTTTCTACATGAGAATTTTTGATTGCCTTACCATTTATTTTAGGAGGTAATCATGGGGAAGAGGACAAAGATGAGATGCAATTTCAATTGTAAATGCCTAAAACGTTCAGTTCTTGCACCTATAGGCATGACTGATGAGATTTGTTAGTTATTTTTATTTTTGGATTTTTGTCCTTTTTGATGTTATGATCAGTTATGTGCTTAAGAATCCTGCCTGATGCCCTTGTAAGGGTAACCTTATGTGGGTTTGTAAGTTAGTGTATTCCATTGACTCAAATAATATCCTGTCATCAAGTGGATTTGCTCGGTATCTGATACTGATGATGTGGCATAATAGAGGTAATATAAATAATGTAATCTCCTTAGAAGTGAATTTCACCAAGGACTATTTTGAACTTTCCACTTGTTGGTTATGATGTACAGAAAATGCTGGTGATATAAAAGTATATGCTACTGACGTACAAACTAACACATATAGTATGCACATACTAAATAAAGAAAGCATACGTTGCCACATTCCTCATTTTTATCTTCTAATGCACGATTATATTTGTGGTATCATTTTCACATTCATCAGTCTCAATACTTGGAACAATGTATCATTCCATTGATATAAGTATGCAAAGAATTAAGGGTACTTTTTGGTACAATAGAGTACTCTGATAAACCATGAGCTTATGTCCAGGGACTGAGTGGTCAGCCGTTCTCGGGCCCCGATATTGGTGGGTTCGCTGGTAATGCAACACCAAAGCTGTTTGGAAGGTGGATGGGATTGGGAGCCATGTTTCCTTTTTGTCGTGGACATTCTGAGACTGACACTATTGATCATGAACCCTGGTCTTTCGGGGAAGAGGTTTGTCTCCTTGATGTTCTATAATAATGTACAAAAATTTATGTACAAAGTTCGCAAGTGAATGCTTTCAAAATATTTTGGTCTACTGAGCCTTCTGTTGTGTTCTTATATTTTCTTACCTACTGAGGAGTAATGATGTACTTCACACCAAAAAAAACTATGTTTCTTCATTATTACACCTTTTTTGCTTAATCTTGTGGATATGTTGTAACTGTGTGTAACATATTGCTTTGGAAAATGATGAAGGTTTGATAATTATCCCTGATTTATTCTTGTTCTTCTACCATCCTCACTCTTTTACAGTGTGAAGAAGTTTGCCGACTGGCATTAAGGAGGCGATACCGGCTTTTATCCCATTTGTATACTCTCTTTTACATGGCTCATACAAGGGGTATTCCAGTGGCGACTCCCACATTTTTTGCTGGTATGATCTCATATTTAATAAAATTGGAGATGACATTGATGTCACTCCACATTCTCCTAATATTTGGCTTGTTAAGAAATTTCAATTTTCCTCAGATCCTAAAGACTTGGAGCTAAGAACGCATGAAAATTCATTTCTCTTGGGACCACTGCTCGTATATGGAAGGTTTTAAGTCTCTTCCTTGAACGTAGATGGGATAATTACAAAAACTTCCCCTGAGGTTTGGGATGATAATAGAAAAACCAGAGAAGGTTCAAAATTAGAAAAAACCCTTCGAAGTTTTATTCTGTTTTAAATGTAAGGGGTTAACTTCAATATTTTTACAATTGTAAAGGGGATGCTTGAAGTGTTTTGGCTTATGAAGGGGGTAAAGTGCAATACATAATCAAACCTCAAAGGGTTTTTGTAATTTTCAAGAACCTCTGGGTTTTTTGGTTATTAGCTCAACTCTCGGGGGTAGTTTTTGTAATGATTCCAACATAGATTAATAGATATGTGCAGTTCATTTGAAATACGTAGTATCTTCCCTTTATATTGGCAGTACTTGAAACCCTTCCCCTTAATTTGTGCTGAAAAAGATAATTTTCACCTTAAGATTACAAATCCTGCTTTTAAAGTGTATATATACCACGCGTGTAATGTTACAGCACAGGACGAGATCAGGAGTTGTATCAAATGCAGCACAAGTTGCCAAAAGGAATCTGGTTCAGCTTTGATTTTGAAGACACTCATCCAGTACTATTTTCCTTACAGCTTTCATATTTTATCTTTGATAATCAACACCATTCATTAGTTTATGCCTTTTTCTAATTGTCCGACTTGTTTTTCACCTAGGATTTACCTGCATTATACCTTCAAGGTGGATCCATCATTCCGGTGGCCCCTCCTTATCAACATGTTGGTGAAGCTAATGAGACAGATGATTTGTCACTGCTAGTGGCTTTAGACAGACATGGTATTCTTTCTGCCTTTGGATTCTGGTAATGCGGCCGAATGTCTAGTAAAACGCATTAGTTGGCTGATTAACTATCCAATGTTTTTATCCATAATGAAGTTATTTTCTTTTGGAAAGCATGGAGTAACTACTTCCATTTTACTTTGGATGATTCAGAAACTTTTTCACTAGGGGCGTTGCTTCAAGATGTTGTTTCAGTGAAAACTTTGTCAGTATGTTCAATTCAACTGTCACCACTCTTCTTGAAAAGCATTGGCTTTTGTTTTGTCCATAAAAAACTGTTGCTAGATCTGATGATTAGTAAACTAAATTGTTTTTATGGAAAAAAAGAACAAAAAAAGCACTAATCAGTGGAAATAGTCCATATAACAAAGGTGATAGCTTGTCTGTTCAAGGTCATGTCTGATGGAGGCAAGTTTGAAATCCACAGTTACCACTTGTGCAGTTTACTTCTATTATGACTCATCATAATGTTAACTGGAGCACGAGTTTCTAATAATGCAGGTAAAGCCGAAGGTTTTCTCTTTGAAGATGACGGTGATGGATATGAATACACTAGAGGAAACTATCTCTTGACAACATATATTGCTGAGCAACAGTCTTCCATGGTCACTGTGAAGGTTTCAAAAACCGAAGGATCTTGGAAGAGGCCAAATCGTCGTTTACATGTGCAACTACTGCTTGGCAAAGGTGCTATGGTGCGTAACTGTTTCATAATTATTTGTGATCTTAAGTTTCACATCAGTAAAAACATCCTCTTTATACTATGATCTCTTGCTTTAGTTGTTATTTATTTATGGCTTATGTAATATAGATTGATGCATGGGGTACTGATGGAGAAATTCTGCAAATTCCAATGCCTTCGGAAAGTGAAGTGTCAGATTTAGTGCTGGCTAGTGAAAAGAAATTCAGAATTCGTTTAGGTGATCTACTCTTCTTTTATCTGCTATAGACAGTTTGTTCTCTTTCCTTTTGTCTAGCTATGTCACATCCCTTTTATCCCACTTCCTCATTATCTAAAAACTAATAAAATGTGAATCACATTTCTTAGAAAAATTATGCTTTCAAGAAAGTAAGAAATGGATACTTTTAAAAAATATATTAGGGCTAATTACCGAAACTTCCCCTGATGTTTCTATTTTCCTAACAAATACCCCTTTTTGAGGTGCAATTTGTCAAAAGAAACAAAGTTCTAGGGGGGTATTTGTGTATGCATCATTTATTTTGTTAGATCACATCCAATCAAAAGGGAGATTTTTGCCTTCAGAGACATTAATAAGTCTTGTTTTGATTACAGAGAGTGCCAAACGTATTCCAGATGTGGACAATGTTTCTGGACACAAGGGAACAGAACTATCAAGGACGCCTGTTGAATTAAAAAGTGGGGATTGGGCTCTCAAAGTTGTTCCATGGATTGGTGGTAGAGTTATTTCTATGGAGCACCTCCCATCAGGTAATGCCTATACGTGTGTTTTCCTGGCGGTCTATTCATTAATTAATAGGATTGTAGGTTCGTTTTTACTCAAGTTGTTATATTGTTATTCATTTTTCCTATATTTTGTGGAATGCAGTTTGCTTGTTTCCTATACTCCAAGAACAGGCCTGATTTGGGAAAATATCTTTTTGCTTGTTTCACAAACTCAAGAATACGAACAAATATTTGTTTGGTTTTGGTTTCAGTGGGACATGTTCTATTTTCAAACTGAGCTCTTCAACCGAACACGTACTTATAATATTCATCTGGCTGATAAACACCTAAAATTGAGTGGAAGAAATTCCTTAGTTTCTCTACAATTTCCTGTACATAATGAAGAAAGTTGATCTCATCTTTTTCCCACTCTAACTGGATGTGTGACAGGAACTCAATGGCTTCACAGTCGAGTTGATGTCAATGGCTATGAGGAATACAGTGGCATGGAGGACCGATCTGCTGGATGCTCCGAGGAGTATTCTGTTGTTGAGTAAGTGTATCTATGATAGAGTAATTGCCTATTAATTAACAGTTGATTTTCTACTTGGATAAATACTATCCCTTGTGATCGTTTTCAGTGTGTTAATATGACATTTATGTCTAGCCAGTGCTAAAATATAAATGCATACTGTTACAATTATCAATTAGACTCTGAAACAGTGATGGCTGTGTCGCCACCTCAGTATACAATTATTTTTATGATGATTTAAATAGATAAGAATCACAAATGATAATTTAATAGTGCACATGAAACGAATAAAATGATATAGCATAATCAGTCCATCAGCTTTATAACCATAAAATTGATATTAGTAAAAAAAATTCAGTCTAGTATTCCTTGATCTTGGTTTAGACATATTTCTTTTAGATCATTCTATAGTATCTCTACACATAAGTTATTCTTCTCTTAATGCACGTAACTGTTTTTTAGGAATAATGTTCCATATGTTGTCATCTTTCTTGAGATCTGGATTAGTCAAAAACATATGGGCAGAACTTTTTGCTCTGGCACCATCCATAATTGTTTTACTGCTACCTTTTGCTTCACAGGCGGGATCTGGAGCCGGCAGGGGAAGTGGAGTCACTGCAATTAGAAGGTGATATTGGAGGTGGTTTAATCCTTGAACGCCAGATATATATCCCGAAAGAGAATACAAAAGTTCTCCGAATTGATTCTGGCATAGTGGCACGCAATGTTGGTGCTGGATCTGGAGGATTTTCAAGGTTGTCAATCTAGACATACGTTCGTGAATTTTTATTATGGACCTGTTAGTCACATTAACAAGTATTTATATGTTGTTCTGTGAAACAGAATATAGATTTTATCTTGTCATCAAAAAGTATTATGGACTTAAAAGCACTGCTGCAATGGTCCCAAGTTTTACCGAGTGCTTACAAAGATTATTACTTAAATGGGGATCCCCAAATTTATTTTTCTGAAACCTGTTTTGAGCTATTTGAGAAATTAAAGGACAGAATAACTCTATGCAAGGGGAGAAGAATTAGCTATAGGAACCCGAGCTGTCTTTTAGGAACATCCTAGTTCTTACTTCCAATGCATATGATAAATGCTTTCTTGAGTTGAGTTTAGTTACGTTATTAAAAATTAAAGTTCTAGATATTAAGTTTTACCAGCAGCTAATCGATTGACTGCCGTTTTAGTATATTATGACATTGTTACGTTATCAAAGATGTGAGAATCACTACTTTGTTATGAACATTCGGTGATGTGAAAAAATGGTTATTGGTCGTTGTTTATAACTTTGTTTGTTTGTTTGTTTTTTTAATATCATCTTTGCAAATTTATGCAGTCTCTTTATTTATTGTTTTTCAGGCTTGTGTGCTTGCGGGTGCACCCAATGTTCAATTTGCAACACCCTACTGAATCATATGTGTCTTTTACCGCCATTGACGGGTCCAAAAATGAGGTTTGGCCAGAATCTGGTGAACAGGTTTTTGAAGGGGATCTTCTCCCAAATGGTAAGTTTTGGAGATTTTTAGTTTTCTTTAGCTGATTTATTAGTTCATTCCCCCATCCAGAAAGAGTTAAGTCTGCCAAACAAAATTCATATCCAGCTTCCGACATATTTTAATATACTTGGATAGGGATAATTACAAAAGCTACCCTGAAGTTTGGGTTAATTACAAGAAAGGCCAGAGAAGTTTGAAAATTACAAAATTTACCCTTGAGTTTCAGTGTAATTACGAAAAAAACCCAAATATTTTTCAAAATTACAAATATTCCTTGATGCTAGACTATTAAGGATAGTTTTTGTAATTACCCTAAGCAAAATATAAATACTCCAACTGTTCTACCGTTGGATCTGTCAATGCAATGGTAATTAATTTCTGAAACTTTCTTGTCAGGTGAATGGAGCCTTGTTAATAAATCTCTTGGTTTGGCACTAGTAAACCGGTTCAATGTCACTCAGGTGCACAAATGTGTGATTCATTGGGGAACAGATACGGTAAGTTTAGAGCTCTGGTCGGAAGAAAGGCCTGTTTCAAAAGAGACTCCGCTTAAAATATCTCACGAGTATGAGGTAACGGAAATACCTTAAACTTATCTAACCATGAGATTCATGAAGACTCGGTGCAATGATCCAACATGAACGAAAGTACCTAAAACTTGATATGCACATACTTTTATTGCTATTGTTGTTGTTGTTGTGCTTGATGTAAGATTTATTATAATAAATTTGTTGAAGGCTACTTAGTCGTCATTCATGGGTCGATAACTGCTCGTGTTGAATTTGTAGAACACAATGTGTGCCTTGTACAAGCATATTATGTCTCACCCAGACAACAATCATGTGATCAATAAGCAAAAGGATGGGATTTTACAAGTGTTGTTTATTTTATGACTTTGTCATTGTTTTAAGTGATATTTGCTATATATTATTTTATGTCTCATCTGAAAAATTTAACATTCGTGGAATGAGCTAAAAGGAGCTCAACAAGTAACCTCATGCATGAATGCATGCCTAATGCAATATCTTAACTTTTATAACTTAAGAGTTCCTTGCTTAAAACATTCATTTCATTGCTTAAAACATTCCTTCGTATAAAACTTTCTCTTTCGTTACATGGAACATTCTTAGGACGCGAGCTCACTTGTTAGGCAAAATTGCTTTTTTGGTCCGTTAAGTTGGCTCGATTTCGCTTTTAGTCCTTTAATTTTTATGGGTTGCGTTTGGCAAACACTAACTTTTCTAAACCTGCACATTTAGTCCGATTTCAAAATTTCGAGGATATCTTATCCCTAAAATGCTGAGTTGGGCCAATTTTCAATGAAATGACTATTTTGGCCCTTTTTTTGGAGGGAAACTTTGGGCATGTGCATATCACATGACTTGTTTATTTTATGACTTTGTCATTGTTTTAAGTGATATTTGCTATATATTATGTTGCATTTAAGGGGAGGATTTGGGAATGATTTCAAATGACTCGATGTAAGATGGATTTGAAGTCCACCACAATGACTCAACAAATAGTTCAAAGTAGGAGATCAAGGATTTGAAATTCATTGAATGATGAGATCTCCGAGGCTTCATTTAGATTGATGGCCTCGAAGCTAATGATTAATAACAAATTCATTCATGTTGTTTGGATGAGCTCATTTACAATGAATTTCAAATCCTTGAGTTTCTATTTTAAGCTACTTTTTGAGTGATTGTGGTGGATTTCAAATTATATTCGAGTCATTTGAAATCCGTCATCCAAATCCACTTCTTAAATCCAAATGCAACTCGAAACAATCCTAATGGGTTTGTTATTATGGATTTGAAGTTCTTAGCTTCAAATCCATCCATCCAAATGAAGGT
The DNA here is from genome assembly GCA_016081115.2 of Rehmannia glutinosa. Taxonomy (NCBI): domain Eukaryota; kingdom Viridiplantae; phylum Streptophyta; class Magnoliopsida; order Lamiales; family Orobanchaceae; genus Rehmannia; species Rehmannia glutinosa. The sequence continues at coordinate 400,366 of JABTTQ020001609.1, forward strand.
TTAGAGAAGTTCAAGGTCGACTCTTTTGGCCGATATAAATGCCATTGATGTAGTTAAAAGGTCTGCTGCCCAGGGTCCTTTCTTCACTGAACAAATCCACAAGTATTTTTAGTGTTTCCAAATGTCAACTTTTGCTTCTTTTAATCAGAAACAGGGAAATGGGTGCTTCCGGTTCCTAATTCTACTACTTATTTGACTTTTACAAACAAATAAGCGCTTTTACAACTTTTTCACCAAACTCTCAACTTCTAATTCTATTTGCAAACACTATCAACTATTGATTCTCAACTACTTTTTCTTGTGCTACAATGAATCACTTTTCTAAAAGTAGAAGTTTTTGTAAGCACTCCCTATATGTAGACTAAAGTGATTTTTTCTGCATTGTGGTCATGACATTTATGCTTGAACTTGATGACTTGCAGCAATTTTAGTCCTACAATTATGTCTTTTCTGTTCGAAAGGTAATAAAATGTGGATTATAGATTCATTTTCCTGGACTTATCTTTTTGGCATTTCTAGTTATCTGTCTAGACTAACATCCTTCTCTTTGGTTTATGCCTTTTGCCTTTGATAAAAGCTATTAATTAGCCAGGAAATTTAGGGCTGGAAACGCAAATATTGTTTTGTTGTGTGCTGTTAAGCATCCAAGACTTTGTTAAGCATTAACATGTGTGTTCTTTTCCTGAATCTCTCTCTCTCACACACACATACACACATGTATGTGTTTCTTGTATGACTAGGTTTAATCCAACTGCAAAAAGCTTTAGTTATCTTTCAAATTATAAATAGGGATAATTACATAAACTACCCCAAGGTTTGAGCTAATAACAGAAAAAAAAAACATAGGTTTTTGAAAATTACAAATATTCCCTTGAGGTTTGATTCAGAATTGCACTTTACACACTTTATAAGCAAAAGGGATAATTACAAAAACACCCCTGAGGTTTGGGCTAATTACAAAAAAACTCAGAGTTCTTTGAAAATTACAAAAAAAACCTTGGGTCTTAAATTTTCCCGGTGATTTTCAAAAATATTTCAAAAAAAATCCTCACATTTACAAAAATATTACAATTACCCCCTTAAATTTAATTAACCCAAATCTCAGGGGTGTTTTTGTAATTATTCCTAAGCAAAAATATTTCAAACACCCTATTACATTTGCAAAATATTACACCTAGTCCCCAAACCCCTGGTTTAGTTCTAAAAAGAAGAAGAGACAAAATCAAACCTCGAAGCTTTTTTGGTAATTATGAAACTTCTCTAGGTTTTTTTGTGATTACCCCAAACTGCAGGGGTGGTTTTATCATTTTTCGTTATAAATATCCTTGCAAACACCCCTTTGAAATTGCATTTACCTAATAAATACTCCCTACTGAGGGTACAATTTGTAAAAGAGATAAATATCCAGGACTTTTAGTAATTTTGAAAGATAATTAGGTCTTTTTATAATTACAATAAACTTCAGGGATAGTTTTGCAATCCATTCCAACTAATGTTAACTAGTAGTAACACCAAACTATCAAGTTGGTCTACCAAAACAGCAACTAAAAATGAACCCACCCAATTTAGTAATATATATACAAGTACTAATCAACTCTAGCTCAATCTAACTTCACTTAATTTTCCGATATGGCCAAAGGGCCATCTCCGATAATCCCTCTCCTTCTGGTGGTGGCGCTAGGCCTCCTCCTCCGCGGCTCCTCCTTCCCGGTGAATTAGATGGCATATCATTTAGTTTTTGAAGTTTTACGGGCGTGTATCAGATACGATTGTGGATTAGATGGCATATCATGGGAAAGAACAAATGAATGACTTTTCTTGGTGCATGTAAATGATAATGGATTTAAGGACTTAGCCGCGAAAATTATAATGAGATTATGAGACCGTTTGGTTTGATTTTCATTAAGGAATAAAATATGTGTAAAAATATCAAGCTACTCGAGCTCGATTCGTGTTCGGCTTGACCAAAGTTCGTTCGAGCTCGATTCGATTAATAATCAAACAAGCTCAAACACAATTTTCAAAGCTCGATTAAAATTCAAACAAGCTCAAACAATACCATGTTCGGCTCGACTCGACTCGTTTACACCCCTACCTACTTTCATGTATGTTCAACTAAATGACATAGATGTGGATATAACGATTTTTTTTTTTTTATAATTTATCAGATCACCTATACATATACTTATCATTAATTTTTCCGTGACCAAATTCAATTAATCTTGATTTAAAGGTGACATAACCTGTATTATAACATTAAAAAAATCATTATTTATTTCAAAATTATTTGGATAGAGAGGGACAATGCAAACTTGGACCACATGATTAAGGCATATAAACATGTGTGTACATTGGATTATTTTCCTTTAATAAATTTGGTGACATGCATGTCACATGTAATCCACACAGTACTTTATTTCTTGTACGGAAGTTGAAGAAATTATTACAACTAATTAATGTAGATTTAAATATTAAATAGTTCCATAAATGTTCTCATATATAAGTATTTTTGCTTTTTGGCCTTTTACTTTTGGCGGGGACAATTTGATATGTACTATATGCTTATATGTGGAATATGCCAAGATCCTCAACACTATGTTTGTGATTTGGAAGAATATTATTATTCTTTTTTCTATTTCCTAAGTAAATTCATCTTTTCCAAAAAAAAAAATTAATCTAGTTATTATTCATAAACATGAAATTTTTAAAGCATTAAAAAACACAACATATAATATTAAAAAAGATTTATATGACATCACTTATGCAAAACCTCAATGGATTTATTATTGGATTTGAAATCCGCAACTTCAAATCTAATGTAACCATTGGGGTTAGCCTAGTGCCACTGATATTATTTTTTAGTGAAGGGGTTCGGACTCAAGGGTCAGGACTTCATGTCAATCAATAATTACAATAGATAAAAATCTATTTAACCTATTCAAATAATCGGCCATTAAGGTGGTAATTGGATACACTTTTATTTTGGAAAAAAAATGTTAGAGAATAGTGATATAATTTTTTTGAAAGAATAAAGATGGATATTGAAGAATGATTTGATATGAAACAAAAATATAATTATATAAATTAGACATGTCTATATAGATAAGGTCAACTCAATATAACTCAACCTGTCTAGGGCCACGGGTTAGGTGGGTTGGCCTACCCATAAAATAAAAAAAAAACAAATTTAGAGTTTGACTTGTCTCTATACAATTATATAAGTCGTATTTCTATTTGCAAACACTCCGTACTTCTTTGTTTATAATATATACATGTTCTTGAAATCTTTTCACCAAATGCTTGCATAGATTGTGTAAGGTCAAAGAAAAAGAGCAATCATCAAGTTATTAACCGAAAAATGTACCACATTAGTATAAATTATTTTACCCCTTAATATTTAGTAAAGTAGTTAGGCTGTTATGTAGAATTGGGCTGTTGTCTAATCAATGTAATAATGTGGGTTATCAATGGGCTGAAACAGTACAAGCCCAATTTGGCAATAAATTGAAAGAGTTCAGCCCAGTACAATTCAAGTGTGTGATAATTGAACCGGAAAGGTCAGTTAATCAAAGCAGGAGCAAACTGTTTTACACAACGTTTATCCCAAATTGCAAAAATCCTTTTTGATGTATTATTCTTTTAGTGTTTAAATTTCGTATAATTAATTATATTATTATATTAATAAACATAACAAATAAAAATGATTTTTTGAAAGGTTACTTAATAAAAAAATAATTTTCTATATTGACAGCGACCCCATACATCTGATTCACACAAATAAATTATCCTAAGACATTCATATTTTTCTACTGCTTTAGCAATTTAAAATTATTAAATTCCAG